>WHYT01016694.1:526761-545024 GCA_009806455.1 Tetrax tetrax
TTAGTACAAAGAGAAGGGCAGATCCTTTCCATTGTGTTATATTTGCTTGTTCCATCAGGAGGGCTGAATCTGCTGAGTGAAGGAGGAAATGCTCTGGGGACCATAGGACTTCTCATCAGAAACCACATCCCAACATCTGCTTGGCATGGTTTTCCCATGGGCTCTGTTATTGCCCTTATTGGGGAGTTTTCTACAACCCTGTGGAGAATAAGAGTAGGCTTGGTGCTGTTCAGTTAAAAGTATATTCCCAGCACCACCATGGTTTGGGCTTGGCTCAAAAGAATAGGTTTTAATGGGACTGACTTTTGAGAATTGCATCTTTATGTTCGGAAAAATATATCTGGTACTTTTCCCCCAACAGAGGGACAGCTGTTGGAAGCAAGTTGGCCCACAACATAGCTCTGTTTTGTTGGCTTACAAAAACACTTTCCTCAGTATCCAGGATTGATGGTAAATCAGGGTAGAAGACTGTGAGATAAAAACTGTAAAAGTTGTAGCATTTGGTCCATTCTGACCTAGAGTTTTAGGAAGGAACATTATAAGAATTGTTCTTCAAACTGAAAACCAGATTCTGCTTTCAAAATAGGTGTCAATTAGGCATGCAAGTGAGCAGCAAACATAATTGTGAATCCACTGCAACTGTGAAGACAATCAAAATCATATGCTAAAGGATAAATAGAGACTATTTACAAAAATGTCTATGGTACATGCCAATTTTCAAAACTGTTCTAGAATTTTATTATAATTTGATTTCATAGCTTGAAAAAAAGGCTTAGCAGCCAGTTAATGTATCATCCACCTTGTATATAGCCAAAAATGGTAACTTAGTCATATCTAGAATAGGAGGAATAGGATGGAATGGAATGTAACGGAATAGAAAAGAAAAGAAAAGAAAAGAAAAGAAAAGAAAAGAAAAGAAAAGAAAAGAAAAGAAAAGAAAAGAAAAGAAAAGAAAAGAAAAGAAAAGAAAAGAAAAGAAAAGAGAAGAAATTTCAGTAGGGAGGGACCTACAACAATCATCTAGTCCAACAGCAAAATCTGACCAAATCCAAAGGCAACTGTTCAAAGTATTTTCCTTTTCATGGATCACCTCTATATTTCAGAAACAATCCAGATAGTAAAACTAATTCAAATTTTGTTTTGATCAGTCCAGTATGAAAAATATTTAAATAGACATAGCAGAACTAAGGTAGTTGGTCTGGGATATTACTAGATGTACCCATTCATAACACAGAGGAGTAAAAAACTTAAATGATATTGTATGCTCCTGTTTCTGTTCTGTATTGTTTATGAGAAGGACAAATCCTCATTAAAAAAAATATCTCTCAAAATAGCTGATGGGCGAAAACTAACAGATAAAAAAAGGTTGTGTGGGAAAAATATGAGCCACTTACACTGACAGACTATTAAATCCTTAAAGATAAATAGAGGCTGATATCAGAAACTGATAAAAGAATTTGACTAGTAGGATAAACACAGCAGCGATTACGGAATTCAAAAGAATTCCTGAATCCTCCGGATATATGTAAAAGGATATGCCAGGCAATGTAGGGTGTCCGTATCCCATACACTGAACTAGGAGTGCTGGAAGACCGAAGGGGAGGGGAAGTGGAGGAGGATGAGAAGGTTCAGCAATAGATTATATTAAGACTTGGAAAGATGCCTCTTCTAAGCAATATTAAATACAGAAAAGGTCAACATTTTTGGCATTCAGGCCAAGCCTAAATGAGAAGGGTTCAGTACTGTGCAACCCTTATAATATGCTGTCAGCTCTTTAGCAGCTAGAGAAGATGTTATCAGTGGAGGCAAGAATGCAGAGGAATGTTCTTGGAGGCTTAAGGCAGATAAAAGGAAGGAATAAGATGCCACTTTTTTTTTTTTCTTTCCTGAGGTCAAGAAGATCTAGCAAATACACAAATTGTATAAAATAGGTGCCTGAATAGAAAATTTTATTCTGAAGGGAATGAAAAAGAAAAACAAAAGATATCTTTTGAAATAGCTAGTCAGTCCATCAAAAATATTTCTCACTTGATCTTTCAGTCAAGATGCCAATGATGTGCAGCATTACTTGGCATAAATACGACTCGCCATATGATTTTCAGATATGATAGTCTAGTCATATTAAATGGAGAGGTGGAAAGAAGACATAGAAGAACATAAGACAGAATTAAATAAGCCCCACAGATCTGTCCTTCTGTGCAGCCTTAAATGAAAATCATGTATTTAAATGGCATCTCTTTGCAAGCCTGGAGATAAAAGGCAAAGGTAACACTGTCAGTCCATATTCTTCAGCAGAGCATGCGTAAGTGTCTTGGTTCACCAAGGCTCACTAAAAAAAAAGCAGTAATCATTGCAGCTGCTTTATTAGAATAATAATCATCCTAATGACAGGAAAAGAAAAAAGTATGAAAATATTGTCTAGTTAGCACAAAAGTGGCCCAGAGTCTGCAACTATATTTCAGCCACTGCCCTTAAATGGACTGCATAGTAGGTTACAACAGCTAAACCTTTGCTTCTATTTTATTGCCTCAGTCACAAGGCTTAAAGCTCTATTTATACAAGTGGTTTGAGTTATAAAACACACATTATTACTTACAAGTAATTGAAAATAGCCTCCCAGACAAACAGAGATTTGGCCACCTGAACTGTAAGTTTGCCTAGCAAAACTATAATTTGATAGGTGTGCGACAAATGGTAGATATCCGGCACTAATTCTTGTGCATGTCATTTGATACAAAGATGTAAGGAAAACAGTAGCAGAAGTATACACAGTTATTTCGAGTTTAAGTCACTAGGAAAATTATTGGGAAATTGCAAATGTCTCCCATTAACTTTTTAACTTTATTAGTATGTTTTCAATTTAGCTGACAAGCTCCTCCTTTGCAGGTCCTCCAGGAATGTGTAGAAAAATAAGGTACTTGATAAAATGTTTCCATGCAGAATTTGGTTTCAGCTATGCAATAAAATGTACACACTCGAGGGCAGACTTACTTAGGCTTTTTCCTCTTTAGGCTAGTGGAAACTGGAAATGTTAGAGAAAAAATGCTTTGCTCTCCTAAAGATGGGCTTTTTTAATACTGCACCTGATATACCCGAAGATAAGTAAGTATGGAATCTAAAATTTGCAAGAAGAACGAAAAATATTCACATTAAAAAGGTTAAAGAAATTTCAGTCTTCTACTGATGAATGATTCATTACTTAATCCTACTGTTGTTGAAGTCAAAGCAAATAGTTTAAACCAAATTGGACCTCATTCCAACACAGGAACAAGGGCAAGTACATCTTGAGCAACTCAAATAAAACCTATCCAAAAAGATGGAATTTTGGAGGACTGTAAAGGATTGTGGCCAAATTTAAGTCATCTTCTGTATCTGGTAAGCCTGGGTAAAATTTTCAAAGTCAACTGAAGTCCAACTCCTTGATGACACTTAGGTACTTCAGAAACTTTTACTCCATACCTTTTTCCAAACCACTTTTGTGTGTTTCCTTCCAACATATGCCCTTTAAATTGATGC
Source organism: Tetrax tetrax (assembly GCA_009806455.1). NCBI lineage: Eukaryota > Metazoa > Chordata > Aves > Otidiformes > Otididae > Tetrax > Tetrax tetrax. Next base: position 530,278 of record WHYT01016694.1, read on the forward strand.
CATGAGTGCACTTTGTACTGGAATGCAGCCGGCAGCCGACAGTATAAATAGCTGCTGTGCTTAATTACAAAAGGAACGTTGTTTTCTTTTAGACTCCTAGCATCATCAATACAAAAATCCAGTTTCAGAAAATTTCAAATTCTGAACTTTATGCCTTCATTTAAATACATCCAAATATGTACTGTAGCAGCTGAAGTATGAATTCAAGATAAACGTCAAAAAACAGTATTCCTGTTTTCTTTGCTGCAGGGAGTGCCTTTCAGTAAAAACTAAGGTAATAGATCTAAATCTCTATAATCAGCATGGTCGCATGTCATGCTGGCAATAGTTTTAAGCAGAACTTCCCTTCAATTCCAAAGAAAAAATCTGCTTTCAAATTTTTGTCATGATATTGCTTTACCCCAGTTAATATTGGCCACCATGAGTATTGCAAGCTTTGCTATAGAAAGCGACCAGCTAAACCTTAGAACAGCTTGGAAGGGAAATGCTGCTGTTACTACTTTACAGATGGCTAGACAGAGTCAGGGAACAAGCTATATCCCTTTGTGCTCTCCATCAGGTCATACTGAACACCACAGAGTTGGCTTTTCTTATTTCCTTAACTCATGCTCTAGGTAACAGAATTTTGTTCATATGTGCACACAGCCCACGACCCCCTAAAACCTCATGAAGATGCTTTCACTGATTGAAAATAAACATTTTAGATTTTGATCATTGTAAACATTTCTCAGTCTACAGGATGAATAAGACTTTAGCAGGGTTTGGCTACGCAAGTACAGTTGGCGCTAATGTCAACTTTACCCTGCGTCTGTAGATTAACACGGTATCCGCATACCGCTAACATCAAGCAGATCTGGGGGTGACAGCCGGTTGCGCAGAGCATTTCCTGGGCTGAAGCATCCATCCTGTTTGGAAGCGTTCAGGGCCAAACCCTGCCTTCACTGGGGCACGGCTCCAGCTGGCTTCCTCGGCACCGTTGCCTGAGTCAGGGCTGCTGGGGCTCTCTTGTTGATGGGAGTAGCACTGCTAGCCCTTCTCTGTCGGAGACCACAGGAGGCAAATGCTTGTGGTCTTCAGGACCACCTAGGGGGCTCAGCGACAACGTGTGCTACATGCTGCTTTTAATTAGTCGCAGGGGGACTTTTTCAAACAGAATGGGGTGAAATTTTCCCTCTTGGAAAAAAATGCTGGAAAGTTTAACATTTCAAAAGCTCTTAGGAGCCCCACTGAACTTCAGCAGAGCACAAGTTTGAAAGGTGTGGTTTTCCTTCAGCATTGCAAACGTCTGAGACAAGGAGGCACTGAAGCTTGATTTCCAGACCAATTATTTTCCAATAAGCATCTCAACATGTTATTTGAACAAACTTTTTTAGCCTTTTAAAGTTTGCCCACCCATCCCTCAACTGGTCTGCTCTTCAAAGATCCATGGTTATTTAATACAGTAGCATTCTGAAATCATGCCAGTGAAGCGGGGCAGTATGGCTTAGTCACCATATGGTGATCAAAACTGTACTGTACATGAAGGAACATATACACCAGAACCACATTTTCTATTTGGCGTATTCTGTTTCAGAAGTCAAACTGTGTAATTGAGCTCAGTCTCCTGTCATCAGTATCTAATCTTAAAAAGACAACTAAATGGTCTGGACAGCTCAGAACACCGGAGTTGGGGTTACACCATGCTATGCAGTCAGCACCTGGGGACAAAGGTGGCCAGAGCGGGTGGCACTGTAGCTCTGGAGCTGAAGTCCTTCAGCAAGTCTTTTTCACTAGTAAGAAGACAGCATAATTCAGATCCTCTGGAGATTAGTTGTGAAGGACATGGTTTCTCTAATCTAAATCAGAGACCACTCTTCAGATGTATCTGGGCTATCAATCTACATTCTCTTTGTAGTCAATAGGGAAAAGAGAAACATTAGCATGATTTGTCTATGATTTACTTTACACAACTACTTCATAGTATTAACCATGCCCTCAAAGTGCCTCCTCTTCAGTAGTGACCATAAAGTCCATGACTAGTTCATGTACTGACAACTAGAAAGCAACTGTGTGAAGTTATGAGTGAGGAATACATCCTCCCTGAGCAATCTTTTGAGAATGCCTCATCAAGGCAGCTGGGATGATTGGTTCAGATATTGACACCTACAGTAAAGACATATATAGCTAGATTAATCTGTTCCATGTTTGGCCACATTCACCACTTTTCCTCATCATCCACAACCTTCACAGCTCCTCCTTCCAGCTTTTTTGCCCACCTCAAAACTCTACCTCCTGCTTAGGAAGCACAGACTACATATGTATACGATATAACCCTTGCTATTGTTGTCAAAATACCTTCCTTTCTTCCTCTGTCAGATTTAGATCTCAGCTGTTCTCTGAATTTAACAAAAGCTCTCCAAGACTTCATCTTTTGTCAGTCACATCACCCATGAAATGCCATTTCTTCTAACACTTTGAACTACTTTGGACTGTCATTACCAAGAAAAATGTCAGAATATACAACCACAGTTGTACCCAAACTGATGCTTTTGTAAGGCTGTCACAAACAATCACACCATGTAAGTTTTGGTGCTTGCAAAAGGCTATTTGGATAGGAAAAAAATCTCATTTTCTAATTGTGTTGCTACCTCTAGTGCTTGGAGCCAAAGAGATGCATTTAAGCCTTTGAAGAAACATGAGCAGAGTGTGACAGGGCATCCTGGGCCTCAGATCCTACCACAGCAATTACAGGATCTGCAATTTTTCTTTACAGAAAGGTACTGCTTTGAGTTGGGTGATGAGGACAAAACAAAACAAAACAAAAAAATTGAAGGTCAGTGACCAGAGCTAATACAGCTTTTCTGCCTGTAAGGTATCTCTACAAATGGAGAAAGAAGAATGCTGCTTATATTTATGCCATTGTGTTAAATGACTTTATCATACTCCCTTTATATGATGCATTACAAAAGGCCATGGAGTAGCTTTTTGCAAATGATACATTATAGAGGAAGCTACAATGACTACAATAAAACCCGGAAAGATTTCTATGGAGAAAAATGAAGTAGCTGTAAATAATAAATAGAGAGAAAATAAAATCATGCTAACAATGAGAACTGGAACTTGGAAATAAGAAGTGGAGAAGCCTTCATTTAAAATATTGAGCCAAAGTATTTCTGACATTTCAGAAAGACTAGATAACATAATTACACTTATTTATTTGCCTATCCTGGCATTTTAAAATTCTAGTGTATGCAGGAAGTGCCAAAATACCACAGAAGAGCTTACGTTGTAATTTTTCTGGCTGATCGTGATCAGGGAAATACCAGAAATATCATGGGACATTTTTCTTACATTTGCAAATTGAAAAAGCAAAAAAAAAAGCAGCTCAACTTCTGCAACTAGTGCTGCGTTAATATCTGTGATCTGAGGTTTCTTAGAGTTAAGCAGACAATTTCCTGATATTATTAATATACTAAATCAAGATGAGAGGTGGCAGATCTAACACTAAAATACCAGAGACTGTAAAACAAAAAGTCTGGGTTACTTTTCTTTTCTATCACTCTCTTGCTCTGTGACCTTGTGAAAGAGCACTTTCTCTCTTCTGTTAGCTTTCTCCTTGCGAAATAGGGGCAATAACACTTTCCCACTCAACACAGTGAATATTATTGTGTGTAATGTGCATTCTTTTCACCAAATATGAGGATACTTGCAAATATTTTATAGAGTAAAAGATAATTCATCTTCTTGACCCATCTCTTGGGTCACCTTATTATTTGATTTGATGGCATTTTTTTATGTAAGAATCACTTCTCACATTGGACACCTTCAGCCATCCTATATATTTATCGCTTCTGTAGTCACTTATCTCTGCCTTTAATTATTTATGTTGTGTAAAATATAAAATTTTAATAATTTCTAATAAAAGCATGAAAATGAGAACTTATTTTAATCTAAATTCAGCACAACAGGTATTTTTTTTTATACAAGAATCTCTTAGCTATAGTCTTTCAATATATTATATTTGTGTTCAGAGAACCGAGTCCCAGAGACAAAACAAGCTGCCATTTGAGATGCAGCAGTCCAGGCTTGTTACTCAGAGAAACAACCACAAGGTGGAGATGTTAGAAGCTCTTACTAGCAGATATAAAGCACAATGCCTAATACTGATTTTCCAGTTTTTATCTGGGAAAATAGGATTGCATTTTAAATTACAATTGACTCTAGTTAACAATTATAGTGCAATAAATGTAAAGGAAGCCTGTAATAGCAAAATAATTAAAAGGAAGGCCATTTCTATCTTGACCTTGAAATTAGTTCCTCATATTTTATAAAATTTAATGATACTAACTTGATTATTTCCTTCTGTGAAGGAACATGATTTATGTTAGTGAAATAAATTGTGTATTTGCTAATTATATAGCTAGACTGCAAGTCAGCTTTGCACAGTCATCCAGACATCCCTTACAACCTTTGCACAGCCATGCAGAAGCTATCTTGATTTTGTAGGAGGGAGAGCAGCAGAGAGAGAGTGAGTGCACAAGCTGGAGTGTGCTGTATTTCAGTTCCAATGTATTCATCTGTACGAGAGAATGCCACCACCGCTCACAGTATCAGCACCATAGGAACTACGAGTAAGAATTGTGTCACACTCAGGAAACTTTGAAAAGAAGTAAAAGGCAAGATTCACAGTCGATCACATTTGCAAGGATAAAGAAGAGAAAGAAATAATCCCGTCTTTTTATATTCTCTACCCAGTAGTCAGAGCACTGCACAAGGATAAAGTGCATTCAGCTCCTTTCCTGAAATCTTTAAAGTAGAAATTTGACTACAACATCCTGACCATCCAACCAGTTAGGAAATATTCTTTCAAAATGGAAGATACAGATTCCAAACTCTGCTTTGAATAAAAGAGGAAGGTTGTCTAATTATTCTACTGGAATAGGTGTAAAGGTCTCCTGACCTACATGATTTTTTACTGCTCTGGTGAATCTAGATCCCAACCTTTAAATTATTCATCTTTACCATTTTCAAAAATAGTGATTTTTCATTACCCACATTTTTGGCAGTACAAATATCAGAAGACATTTATAGGATTGCTCTAGAAAACCAGAGTTTCAAGGAATTATAGAGTTTTCTCTACACAGAATAGTCTACCAAATTCTCTCCACTTTTGCTCCATTTTCTAAATCCCTGATTTTCGTATAGGCTATGGGGATATGTCCTGCAGGACTTCGCAAAATGTGACATACTACTGTTGCCAGTAATCTCAAAGTTTGCAGATGCAATAAATGATTTCTATAAGAGTGAAACTTAATCTGACTTGGAAAAGAATGACCTATCATTCTGAAGGGCTTTTACACCACTATCTTGAGACAAGCCAGTCATACGAGGTATTTTGAGACATGAAAAAAAATCTTTGGGGAGTAGTACTGGCATTATCTACATCTGTTAAATTCAAAATTTCAAAATAATTTAAATTTAGGCATAAGTCCTCTGTTCTTTTCCTGGAGATACAAGCTGATACAGAAGGAACTAAAAAGTTCAAGAATCATCTCCATTAAAAATGTTACAATGCTATATAACTGTTAGCTAAAAGTTGTATATATGTTACTGTAAATTGATGTACAGCTATAACTTCTGGAGCCAACTTCTATCAGGCTCATCCTTCAAGCCAGCAAAAATTATCCCTGTGGTATTCTCATATTACAGAAATATTATAGCTATGTGTTATGGGAAGTAATGAAATGGAAATTAAAAGAAATTTGCTCCTGTGTTTCACATATATTATTTGTGTCCCTCCATGTTCTTCCTCTGTAGCAATTTGGGTATCCTGAATTAGGATAATGTGGATGTGTGGTTTATATTACATGTATATATTTATCTAGATAAAAACTTATTTCCCTGGTTCATTTTTTAAAACTTTATCATTCTTAGGATGTAAGAATCTTCATATTGCAAGCATGTTGTACAGCTTATGGTTACCCTAACAGTAGTAGTATGTTACCACTGCTAGTATTAAAGCTTAGAAAACCTCCAGACTCCCTGACTTCTAATTTAAAATGCTAGATTCTTACTTCTCTTTTGTAGTCTTACATATACATTGTTTTGACTTTACAAGCTGAATAATGAAGATACAAAAATTGCACAATACCAAAACCATACTGTAAAGTTTTAACTTTAGGTGAAACACCCTCCCTTGCAGAAGCCAGAAGACAATTCATACATTGCTTAAGTGTATGGGCTGCAGCTGGCACTCCACACAAGTTCTCTGTCAAGCCCCAGAATGAAGTACGTAAGGTTGATCCAGACAAGTAAGGGACAGAAATAAGAAGAGGGTTACTGCAGGAAGAAGCAGCATATTTGTTTTTTCTGCTTTATTTTTTCTGCCGGTCTCCATATCCGGAGCATTTGCAAACACAATGGACCTAGTGGTGTCAATTTTTTCTTATTATCAGTACATAAACCCACAATTACGCATTCATTATGAGTCACTACACACTTCTGCGTGAGTAACTGTAGATAGACATTGTTCTCTGAAAACTGAAAAATGCACCCACAGCTATTTCTAGCCCAGTTAAGGAGGCCCACTGAATATATGTCTATGCATGTTTAGATCAGCAAAGACCCTTACAAGGCAGCAAATCCTTAAAATCAACAAAAGCGTGAGCTGGTAGCTACTGTAATTGCTAGCAGTGAGTCATGTTAACAGAGAAATAGTGAAATATGGCCTGTTTTATTATTATTATGAGGGGCTATAGCTAGATTCAACTGAAGAATACAGGGCTCATGGGAAGCCTCATAAACACTGACATAATCAAGTATTGGTTTTAATACAAATTCATAAATTTTTATAGGTGTCGAGTTGTCAGGCAGATAATATATGACCAAACTCTGGATAAAGTATATGGAAAAAAAGCATTCCAGAAGGACTGCAAATATAACATGATACAGTGCAATGCCACTGAGGACTGCAGCTTTGTTGAGACCACAGCTGTGAGCAAAGGGGTGCACAAAGCATTCTAGCCAGTGCCTTTGGAGGGCTGGCCTGTCTCCTGAAAGCCTTCTGTACTCAGAGAAAGCTCCCTTGAAACTGTTAACAAAAGCTAGCAGGGAAACATGAGCTGCAAACCCACTGAGTGTATTTTTCACAGAATTTCTTCTTTTTTCTAGAGGCAACATTTCCCTTATAAAGATATAAGAATAGGGATGGGTGGATTGGAAGATTGTCCAAAGGAAGAGATGGGGCCTTTCTCCAATAAGCCAGAAAGTTGAACTTGTTCCAGAGAAGTAGTGTTTTGTGTGAGGCTACTAGCTGTGTTTCTCCAGTCACCAGTGAAGTATCATCCACCGTGTGTGAAACATCCCTTGTAAAAAATGCCAGCAGAAGGATCACAGATCACCTACCTCTCAGCTTTAGGAGCAGGCTCTCTAGCCCCACAGTCAGCACACGCAAGTAGTGGGTTGGAGGAAGATTCAGACTGCTGCAGCTCACACTGCGTAACGACTCGGGGGGAAAAAAAGAGCCTGAATGACCACTGTGGCAGCCAGTTTTACCATTGCAAAGTACATAAAGGAAGCATCTAAGAGCACAGATGGCTGTAGCTTCTCCCTGACTCCCACATAGAAGAACGCAAGGCAGGGGCCCCTTTCCTCCTCTGCTCCTCTGCTGCTCTGCTTTCTTTGTAACCCCTCCTCGATACTGCAGCTTGCTGGCCATTAGCCATTTGCTGCTTCCCTATGGGCAGCTACAACTGCAGTTGCAGGACGGGGGGTGTCTTGCCAATTGTGAAATATTATACTCTGATGTAATATAATCCCTCCATGTAAAATAAAAATGCATGCAAACAGCAAGCAGAATGGCTAATAAAATGAAAAGATACAGGGGAGGGAGTCTAAGGAGAAAGAAATTCTAGCCTTGTTCAGATCAATGGCAAAATTCCCACTCTTCTCAGTGAGCCAAAATTTCACCCTAGATATTCATAACCCTTTTTAGCTACATTTTAGATAGCTAGTTTGGCAAATTCTACAGTGCTTCATACTGTGTGTATAACTTCAGGATTTATATTCAATTGATTAGGCTTGGAGCCCTTGTATTTTCATCACATATCAATTCCAGCCTAAAAATTAATAGCGCACATGACAAATTACAGTTTTTTCCTAAGAAATACTATCTTCTTGTGCTTAGAAGAGGTAACATAGGTTTGAGGATGGCTGCAAACAGTTTAAGATGTTGGTATCTCAGACTTACAATTAACTTGACACAACCAGGGGCTTCTGTCTTGTCTCCTGTAGTCCATTGCCCTGCACCTGCCCCAGAGCAACCCACCAATTGCCCCCATGTAGCTGAGACCCTGGATGCCACACACCAGCATCCACTCCAGTCTTCAGCCCTTGTTGCCTCTTCTTCTGAATGCACTGTAAAGATCCATTTAAATCCAGAAGGGATGCTGTAACTTCCCTCTGACAAGGATTTTACACCTTGATCACTGTCAAAGATAGATCTGCCACACTGACCTGTGCATACATAAACCACATCACACACCATGACACTTCAGTGAATCCATGGCATCGAGCTCTGCTGGTGCTCAAGGACATTAACAGACAGATTTCAGGAAAGCATACAGCAAGAGAGGCAGGGATCTCCGGAAGTTATTTTGATCTGTATCAAGTCAAAAGAACCCAATTTTTTAGAGAAAATGATGCTTCCCACTCTTAGGAAGCTTGTCTGGAAACAGCATCGAGGAGAAAAACTGAATCAAGTTACTTGATCCATTCTGCAATTCATCACATGCCATAGTGCTGTCTTCAGTACAAAATTACCCTTCATCTCAGACTGGGAATGGTTAGCAGCCTTTGGTAAAACTGAGAAGGAGCAAATAATTCATACATAAGTTTGTGTTCTTTTAATAACTAAGTTTGTTTGATGAATTTGTCTACTTTGGACAGTGCTTTAATCATTTTTTACTTCAGACTCTCTGAAATAACCTTATATTTTATACTCTTAAGAAGAGACAACCCTATAATTTATACCAGTTAAATATATATTACGGTACCTTATAGTTAACATAAGCTCTTTGTTTTCCCTCAGAACATTACAGCAAGCCATATTATGAATCAATAAAATCTGCTGCCTTTTCCCCTTGTTCAAATGTATACGCTTGGGGCCTGGGGCAGTGCCAAAAAAAATCAACACATACCAATGGAAGCAATAAAGAAAAAAATCTTGACATCTTCTCCTGCCACTCATTTTAGCATAGTTAGTCAGGCTGGACGCATAATTTACTTTTCAGATAATGTGCTAGTTGATTACTGTTGCTCACCTCTCAGCAAATTTTGGGGTAAAATTTCCCAGCTCTCTTAGCTGGTACTTTTTTTGTGTGTGAATACTTGTTGTGCTATAAAATATTTGTTATAAAAATGGCATTTTTTTCCCTTCTTAATTTGTCCAGGAGTGAAAATTATGCGCTCTGAAGCTCATTCTGCAGGGAAAACAAAGAAAAGATAAAAATCAATCAAAAGTTTTAACCCTTCAGGGATTTCTTGCTGAAAGTTCATAAGAAATAGCATTATTTAGCTTAGGACTAAAGGAAAATCACTCACACACAACATAAGTTCCATGCCTGGACTGCAGCATTTATTAAATATTGCCAACCATAGTTCATAGTGCATGTGCTTATTTTTAGGGAGCACGACTTCTTCACACAAGGCTGCATTTTTGTATGCGGACTGTCAACAAGAGAAGAATATTCACTTCTAAGTTTCATTTTTTAGACTGTTCATACTACAACTCATTGGAAATTAACCAACTCTGTTCATGCTGGAGATGGTAACAAACCTTGTATTTTCAACAGAAGCTGTTTGAAGGCTTAGCCAAGGATAAAAAAAAAACAGTCAAGAAAGCTGGATCTGATCTGAGACTGATGCCTGCATTTCAACACTTCACAAGAAAACACTGAAATTTCAAAGTTTGGCCAAAGTGACTGATGTAACACCCCCTGAAGTCAGAGTCTTACTATTGAATTCAATAGCATTGGACTCAGCCCATAAGCCCTAATTCATATCTGCATCTCTAATTAGGAAAAAAACATTGAAAAGTAAGTTTAAATAGTACTCTGGAAAGGCAGGCACTAAAGTACATCTTTAAATGCTCCTTTGTATCATGGCTATGATAAGCAAAAATAAGAACTACAAGAAACATGATAATATCACTAAAATAATGTAATTTACAATTTTACAGTTTGGGGCATTTCTTTTTGGAAAATAAAGCACAATCATTTTAAGCATTATAAATTATCAAATCCAGAAACTTCAGAAAAATCTTCTCCCAGCAATGGCCTAACAAGATACTGTAGTTATAATGTCTGGTTTATAGATCTGATTCTGCAACAGAGCTACTACACAGCTGCTCACATCATGGAGAGGTTACAAATGACCTTATTAAGCACAGTTCCTCTGTCACCTTGCCAGCATTCGCTGTATTTTCCTGTGGATCCAGATAAGTTCTGTCACTGTGACACTCCTTCCATTGACTTTAACAGCATTGGAACAGCTCCACACTAATGGGAAAAGTACAAGCAGAAGGGGGCCTTATGTTTGTAATACATTACATTAATATTTCCTTTAAAAAACAAAACCCATGAAAATGCAGAAAACATTCTTCTGCTATGGTACGAAATGTCAATAGAATAACTTCATTGCTTCCATTTGTAAATGTGAGTTGGCTGGCGTTATTTTAGACGGAAGTTGCACAAACAGTCTAGGCAGAGGAGAGTGAACAGTTTGTATTTTGCTAGGTTTTCATTCCTTCCCAATTTCCTTTTGTTAATTCAGCGCAGCAGAGATGAGCAGCAACATGCCCAAGGAGACAAATGCAGCTCCTTTTTCATCCCTGCAGCCTCTGTGAGGCTGACAACCTCTTCCAGGAAAGCTCCTCAAGTTTAAATCTGCAAATCAAGACCACTGAGAGAGAGGATAAATGCACTTTTCTTTTTCCTTCAGAAAAGCTGAGAGTAAAGCAAATCACAGAATTTTAGCAGCATAGGACTGCTTTTAGTCTGTATAACTGTGCCAAGGATGCCCCACTGATCTTTTTCACAAGATAGCATTTAGTTAATATACACCTCAGGAGATAGCTCATGGCACTGTGATTGCTTTGGAGCTGGCAGCACGCTACTCATTTCACACAGGTTTCTCTTGGTGCATTCATTGACTGGTCCTCAGACCATGCAACTCCCTCAAGAATATCGCTGTTTTGATCAAAGGCATCTGGTAACAGGGCAATGGCAGGGACTAACCAGGCCAGAATTCTTCTGCGCTGAGAACACCTGCAGATGCCAAAAGTGTCTTGGGTTTTTTTAATAAACCAGGACTCAAATGATCGCAAGAGATAATTTTCTAATTACATCTAATTCTTACCGCTGATAGAAACAATTCCCACCAAACAGGAAGCACAATGTACAAGTGGATATTGAACAGTAATTTATCTCCCAATTTTGTCTCTTTTCTTTAAATAGATAATGATCTTTCCATTAATTAGTCAATGCAGGATTCTGAATAACAAGTCTCTACGTGTATTTGCCATTCTAAATCTGCTGCACCTCATTAAAAAGGTTGAAGAAGTGTAGTTCCTTTTTTTCCTCTCCAATTTTATCTCCAATTGCTGTCAATCTTTACAGTCTCTTGGCAGCTGGCTCCTCGCCACACAAGTACCGACTGCAGTTAAACTAACTGAAACATTGCCTTCAAATGAGGGAACAGAAGAAATTGTTGACTTTTGAAAGCTATGTTTTGAAGAGTTTTGGTTTTGTTTGAAAGAGACAGAAATTCTTGATTTTTTTTTTTTTTCAAAAAGTAACCAATTCTGAATCTGTTTTTCTCCCATAATCAAACATTTGGCCAAACAAATGTCATTGGTCCCACCAGGATCCCCATGGCAGTCCTATGAATTAAGATATGTTTGGTACGATCCTTCAAGAGTGAGATGTCATGAAATATTTGTTTTTTTCTGGATCTTCCTCAGCTACAGCTTTATCGCTCTAGGAAGCAAAGAGAAAAGTTAATTTCATCCAAGAATGGGTTTTGTGCAATGTCCTTCTGTAAGCTGCCATTGCCAAAGGAAGGTGGGGACAGTCCTGGTGAAGGGAAGCCTACTCTGAGCTGCAGAAAAGCTCAAGTCAGCATGCCCAGATCCCTGGCTGCCTCTTATCTTCTTGTTTCCTCCCTGCCTCCAAGTGCTCAGGAGAGCTGCTGCTTCCCATCCTTGCTTTCAGCCTGGCATGCTACTTCTTGCTATGTTTCTGCAACTGCTGCATTTGGGGGCTGCTGCAAAAGTCCAGGGGGGGCTTGAAGACTGATACGAGTAAAACTGTGCTGCTGCCTGTATGAAGGCTGGCATGTCACATATCTTCAAAGGTCAAGGGAGGTGATTCTCCCCGACCTGGAGTACTGCATCCAGCTCTGGAGCCCAGAGAGGTGGTTGATGCCCCATCCCTGGAAACATTCAAGGCCAGGTTGGACGGGCTCTGAGCAACCTGATCTGGCTGGAGATGTCCCTGCTCCTTGCAGGGGGGTTGGACTAGATGGCCTTTAAAGGTTCCTTCCAACCCTAATTATTCTACGATTCTATGATTTACATTTGTCAGATATCCAAATGACATCAGTTCTAGGAAAGCATTGGTGTGCTTGTCCCCAGGTGAAAAGTCTGTAATCAATGTTACCCTGCTGCCTTGCTGGTCTAGCAGCAGCCAGCCTAGAATAACTGAGAGTCTGCACAAACTACACACCATCTGATCCTGTGCACCTTGAAGCAAACTTGACTATTGCCTTTTTCTATGCCTTCTATTCTAGAAGAATTGGAACGGGCAATATTATTATTCATTCTTTAAAATAAATTTCTAGTGCCAGAGGTTTTATGGTGCATAACAAAGAATTCATATTGAATAAAATTTAGATGTTTCCAAGAAGAATGAAAACACGTGTTCAGACAGAACAAGGAATGTTCAGACAAGATGAGAAGTAGCAGGATATTTTATTACCCACCCTAGCAAATAATTCAGTTCAAACCACTGAGAAAACTCTTTAAATGTATGTGTAACTTCTGCCTCACCATAACTAATCGTCACTTCAGGAGACAGGGCTTCTTGGTGTAGAATAGCATTGTGATAGAAAACAATGTTTTTCACTGCTGATGAATATAAGATATATTGGGTCATATTCCAATTCTTCATTCTCTCTGAACAGTACTATTACAGTTAATCTTTTTACCCAGTTTCTCTGTTTTCCCTGAAGTTCCCTGTGTTGTAAAATAAGTTATCCACCTGATTTTAAATCAGTTGTTTACAGGACAGGATTAACTGTGGATGAGCAAGTTCTTTGCTTAAACTGCCAACATCTGAAGAAGGCCCTGAAGACAAACAAGCCGTCACAATTCCCCTGGGGCAAGATGGGACTTCTCCTTTCTCAGTTCTTTTCTCAATGTTTTTGGAAAGGGTGCAACTTGGGCATTTGTTTGCACACCTTATTGCAGCAGATCCTTGGGGAAGAGGACTGGCAGGGGTGTGGCTGTAAGGATGTGTGTGCCAAATCCTGATGCATGGAGGTTCAGATATCACCAGGTTGGATAACGCCTTGGTGTTCAGGAAGAAGCTCTGCACTTACCCTGCAACTGCAACAGGAGACATCTTGCCTTGCTCTCCTCAGTCAGAGCCAGTTCATACACAGAGACAGGAATTTGACTGTAACATTTCAGAAATCCTTAGAAGTGGTTGATCTTCCATTTTTTCATATAGTGCAACAATTATTCTTGAACATATGGGCCAGTCCTATTGTAAACGTGAACTCTTAAAAATTAATCATTTGACTTCAGCAAATTCTTTGTATAGACAGCTTATTGTAATATACTTGTGCTATTCTTTTAACGTGACTATGGCCACACACCCTGCACAAAACATTGTGGTACTATTTTTATAAGCTCTTTCTTTTTCACAGCCAAAGACATTGGCCTTGGTTTGCGCTGATAGTTGCGTAGGGCAGAGTGAAAGAAAAGCCCTGCCAAAAATCTGCCTGTTTTAGCTCCAAATTTATTTTCATGCCTTGTAAAGCTAAGGATCATTTGAAGACTATCTCCAAACTCCCAGGAGAGAGGAAAGTGCCTGATGGCTTGTAAATATAGCCTAGTAAAATAGATGGGATTTTTTTTTTTTTTTTACCCTCCTGTCATAGTTCAGCCCCGATCAGGACCAGACTATGCAGTCTCTCTCCCATTCCCCCCACCCTCCGAGAGAACAGGGGAAGAATTGGTAAACAATAAAAAAAAAAAACAGGAAAAAACAACAACACATGGGTTGAGATTGAACAAAAAGTAAATTTAACAGCAATGACAAAAGAAAACAAAACAGTGATGGAATACAAACACAGTATAATGCCTTAAAACAAATCTCCACACCTAGTTTCTCCCAAGTAGCAGGAGACTCCCTTCAGCACCCTCCTCACTTATATACTGAGCATGATGTCAGATGGGATGGAATAGCCCTTTGGCTAATTTGGGTAAATTAACCCCAGCTGTTAGCTAATTAGTTAATTATCCCAGCCATAGGGGCTACCAGCTTTAGTTCTCCACCCAGCTCAGGTGAATATTAACTCTATCCTAGCCAGAACCAGGACACCTCTGTAAATACATGTACGTTGTGCTCAGTTTGCAAACATGCAGCTGCATACTCATTTTTATTTTTTTTAAGCACTGGTGCTGGTTTAGACCGGAATGAGGCTAA
>WHYT01016694.1:565793-581169 GCA_009806455.1 Tetrax tetrax
CCCAAGTCCTTCTCCTCAGGGCTGCTCTCAATCCATTCTCCGTCCAGCCTGTATTTGTGCCTGGGATTGCCACGACCCACATGCAGGACCTTGCACTTGGCCTGGTTGAACTTCATGAGGTTGGCACGGGCCCACCTCTCCAGCCTGTCCAGGTCCCTCTGGATGGCATCCCTCCCTTCCAGCGTGTCGACAGCACCACATAGCTTGGTGTCATCGGCAAACTTGCTGAGGATGCACTCTATCCCACTGTCCATATCGCTGACAAAGATGTTGAACACGGACCCCTGAGGGACGCCACTGGTTTTATGCACAGACTGAGGAGTTACTCATGACTGGTAACATAGAGTACTTTAAGTCAGCTGACATAAGAGCACTCTATAGATCATAAGTATCAGAGTATAGGATATCTGGATATTTAAAATATTGATGTTAATCACATGAATGTTACAAATATCAAGTGGCTACTGACCTTATAAATCATAAAAATCATGCCTCAGCTATTTATCATCTCAAATCTCTTGGATGTGATGTTATTCAATTTGATTTTCTATGTTTCACTGAAATGCCAGAATGAGAGAATTTTCTGACACAGTATAAAATTCAGCAGATTATGGAAGTATAAGAAGGCTATGAAAGTGCAACTTTTCACTCTTACTCCATTGCATTTTTCCAGTGTAGAAGGGAGTATCTAAACCTTGGAAATCCTTGTAGAAAGAGATGACATTGGTAAATAGACACGAAACAGCTCAGGAAATTGCTTGGCTAGGAGATGGCTATACACCAAAGTCACACAAGCTATATCCCAGATCATCTTTGACAGCCAAGTGTGGCCTCAAGTCATCGGCCCAACCTGCCTTGAGTTCCTTCCTACTGCTTGGTGGGGCACAGTTCAAGGTCAAGCTACTCCCTATGCAGGGCTTGATTTTTCCTGCCTGAGAAAACACAGTTGATTTGCCTGCGGCCAAGCCGAAACATGAGCCAACAACAGGAAGCGAGGATGGTGGGAGAGCCTGGACCAAAGCCATGAGCCAACATGTAATTAGACACAAATAGCGCCACGTCAGAAAGCACTGCTGAAACCAACAAGTCAGCTCTGGCTGAAACCAACAACCAGTTAGGTGTTATCAGGCAGTTATCTCGGCAGGTATTTTAACTGGAATCACATTATCATCTGACTTTTAGTGCTGCACAGGGGAGAGGTCTGATTCCCTTTCCTTACAAATCTTTGGATATGACTGAATGAGCAGGTTCTCAGATGTTTCACCCTTAATATACTGACCCAAACCAGCAGGAATAGCTTGGAGATAAGTGGCTCAATCTAGTTAGTCAAATATCCCCAAGTACTGTATTGCTTTAATTTATCTGATCACAGAGAGGCATTCAAGTGGGAATTTTCAACAATTAAGTGCTCCAAAAATATGTTTTGAAATTGCTACTCAGCCTCCTTAGAGCAGATTTCCAGCAAAGTCCCACAACCTGTCAATAGTCAAAACTTTGCACACATGCTTTTCTATTCCTGATGGCTTGTGGATACCCCTTCTGCTATTGGCATCCAGGTGCTGGAGTGGCCCACTGTCCAGTTAATGTCTTGGAACTAAGGAGTTTCTGGAGCTTCTGCCTTAAAGGGATGAATTAACTTTACAAGAGCAAGCTAAGTACATGACCCTGCACAAGAAAGATCAATAAGCTTGGATAGACATCTCGGATTGAGCCCAGTAAGTGTCATAGATGAATGGGAAACAGACTGGTAAGGAGAAAGAAAAAGAACAACATACACTGAGCAACATGTGAAAGAATGGAGAACTCCTCCTAACTTCAAGTCCACAGTTTGCTGGTTCTGTTCAGTCCTAAAAAAACCCTTGCTCAGTGTATCAAACATCTGCTTGGAGCTATTTCAGGCACAAGTAGCAGGTCTGTCCAAAGGGTAGTCCAAAGTCCATGGTCCCTTAGGAAAAACTCTTTGTCTGGAAGCCTCTCGATCAGACACCTGCAGGGCTCTCCAACATGGGCAGTTAAAGCCCAAGCGGAAAGCTTTTCTTCTACATACTGGCTTTTAAACATGTAAGCTTTATAATTCAAGCCTAGAAAACTACTGGCAGCCTCGTCATAGTTGATGCTACTATGAAGTGCAGCATACAGTAAACGAATTCAACCTCTTAAACGGTATCTTGGTAAGAACAGTGGCACCAGGCATGCTTTTTCTCTGGAGTCCGTAGGTTCACTGGTTAGCGAGGCAATTTCAAAAGTATGTTGATAAATTTGAGAGGCTGCAAATGTGACTCAAATGCTAGGGAAAACACAATACAGCGAGACCGGTGGGTGAGTTCAATCTATGCAGATTATCAAACAAAAAAGTGAAAGGTAAGTTGATTGTCACATTAAAACTTTCTGAAAAGACAACACTGGGGATTCAAGGGCTCTTCACTTTAAAGGATAGAATGATTGAGACCTGTATGCAGCCACTGCAACCAGACAAAAATCAAATCCGATTGCAGGAGCACATTTTAATTGTAACGGTGATTAACTTGCAAACTTCAAAGGAAGCGATGAATTTCCCACCTCTTGCAATTTGTCACATCAAGGGTTGATGCTTTTCTGGGGAAGTTGATTTCAGTATGCAAATTAGAAGCTCAGTACAGGTCTGAGTGAAACTCCACAGCCTGCGCTATAAAAAAGATCAGGCTAGATGATCTAATGGTCTCTTTTGGCCCCAAAAATCTGTCTGTGGATCTATGAACCCCTTCCCTCAGCCCCAGTCACCCTGTACGCGAACAGAAGAAGAATTCCAGCGTTTGCTGCAAACAGCACCGGTGTTTGCACAGTGGCACTAACACCACCACCGTATCCCTCACACCCTGCGTCCAGGGCAGCCGTTAACACCGTAAACTCTGCCTGCAGCCCCCCTTGCCCAGGTGAGCCTGCACAGGGGCCTTGCACAGGGCCTTGCAGCGAAGCCAACCTCGGAGAGCCATGAGGGCCTGTTCCTCGGGAGACCCACCGGCCATCAATCCGTACCACTGGGAGAGTTCCCCGGAGAAAAGCAGGGGCAAATATGCATGTAAATCCCCCAAACTAACTTCAAAGTACTGCAAAGCCAGCACCCAAATAAATGGACGTACAAGCCAGAGTAAAAACTGGAGGTGGGTCTGAGCTCCACTCGTTAGCGCGGTATCATCAACTCGCTTTTCTAATTTGTAAAAACAGGCTCTTTATACTTAAAAAAAAAAAAAAAAAAGTAACAGAAAAAGAACGAGTGGGATCGTCCTCTCCGGACGTAAATCGTTCCCACTGCCGGCTTTCCCGCCGCGGGGCTGCTGCGCGGGACAGGCCCAGGCCCAGGGGGAGCCGCCAGGGGGCAGCGCCGCGCCGCGCAGGCCGTGGCCCGGGGGCCGGGAGCCGGGGGCCGGGAGCCGGGAGTCGGGAGCCGGGAGCCGGGAGCCGGGAGCCGGGAGCCGGGAGCCGGGAGGCCGGGCCGGGTGGGGCGGCGGCGGCCCACCGTCCCTGGCAGCGCCGCCGGTCCATCCCGCGGTGCTGGACGGCGGCGGAGACCGCGCCTGGTGGGGCAGCAGTGCGGGTCAGCGCTTTCCTCCTCGAGCAAACGAGTTAATTCAGAGAGAAATAAGGAAACAGTAATGGGGAGGGGGTCACTGAAGTTGTTTGCTCAGGAGGCATAGAAACCTGAACTGCAAATTCAACTGAAGAGTTTAAACGTAAGTTTTTTTTCACTGACAGCAAAAGTAGAGGCAGTGGAAGGCATAGGGGTAGCAGAAGTCAACAAGGTGTCTCCTATTAAATCACACCTGTGGCATTTTGCGGTGATACAAGATATGAATGCGGTAAGGTCGTGAAGCGTTTGTTGTTGCTTTATATTTACACGTGTATATATATGCGAGGAAAGGTTCCTGTGAGGAAAGCAACTGTGACGCCACCAAGATTTATGTTTACGGAGAATATCTGGGGGGTAAAAAAGCTGTAAATGTCTACTTCTTCGGCTTAGTAACTAGTATGTTTTAGGAATTTACTTTCCTTGTAAACTCAGAGGATTTGGAGCTTTTTTAAAACAAGCGTTCAGTGAGCCAGACCTGCTGTCTGTTTCACGCTGGATTTATGTGCTAAGCGTCAGTTCTGATCCCATAAATGCCAGTTCCAAAGTGCTTGCAAAACTCCCTAACATGACAGTGGTTTTGCTCTGTTCACTCAGAGCTCAGAAATCATGCTATTTCAGTATAATATTAAATTCAGCCTTTATTTTTAGCGCACGCTGATAGCTAGGCAGACATACTGTGGCAATGAAAGTTTGCAACAGAAACATCCATCACCTTTCAAAGCACGCAGTTGATTTCCAGAACTTGTATTTGATATGTGGCAACACTTCAAGACACAAGTGACATGACACAGTAGTGATGGAAACATCCTAATTGCTCAGAAGATGAAGTTTGGCCTCTTTCTCTCTTTTTTCCCCATGCTGTGACTTTTGTATTTATTAAGAACAAACTATCAGGAAATTAATTTTAACTTTAAAATTACTGTGCAGTCAATACCTATTACTGCACAACCCAGTCATTAGATTTCTCACTGTTCTCCAGCTAGGCTAAGCCACCTCTCTTTGCCGTTGCCATTTTTCTTGTGCAGTCAAATCCATACCTTCCTCCCCAAATCCTGCCTGGCTCTTATTCCCACATTACTAAAAAGCATCAGGAGAATTGACTCAGTTCTTTTTTCTTAGGGTCCCTTATTTTCTTCTAATACATTTTTTCTTCCTCCCCCCAAAAAAAGATATCACAAGATTTAGACCAGGATCTTGAGGGGATAAGAATCAAGAAGTGGTTTTGCTTCTTACTTAATTTTCTTGTGTAAAGGTTAGTATTTTTTTCTGGCTAGTTTATAATCAACAAAGTAATTCATTTTAATAATTTCTGACAGATGACAAGTTACATTCCTTGAGCTTGAAAGGGAAATGACAATAAATGATTATTTTGGGAAGATAAAGTTAATTCAAGAGGAAAGAGCTATGCTTCAACACCATGTCTATTTTCTTTTTTTAGATTTGTTGGTTATTTATTCCCTCTGACTGCAGTTTATATGGAATAAAGGACTACATACAATATTTTCTAAATGGGTGGCTGCTTTAGTTTTTATAGTATCAGTTGCAGATCCAACATCACAAATGTAAAAAACAACAAAAAGCCTTATTTATTTTAAATTGCTTGAAGGGCCCTTCAGACTCTGTCCATTGCTGCTAGCTACTGACTGTCCCTTCGATAGTGAAACAGTTAAAAATGTCTAAAATAGATTGACTGGGCCAAATTGCTCTCTGGTGCAATTCCATAGAGTATATCAGGGATGAATTTAGCACCATTTCGTCAGCATTATAAAAGCTGCATTCAGTCATTAGCCAGTTGATAAATTATTCAGGAGATTTTCTTCCATGCAGCCCATTAGGGACAAAGAAAGTCATATTTCAATCAGTCATTATCTCATCTTTATTTTTGGTACTAATTTAAGAAAACGCACCGCATCAGCAAGTGATTAATAACATAGGCAGCCACCAACGGAGTGTCACCCCTCTGCGTGCATGCGTAGGTGCAGCTAGAGGTCGTTCCACGTCCTGCAGCTCAAGCCGGTCCCGCGTCCCACACCGAACACAAGCGGCTCGAGGCTGAAAGTCAGACAGCCCAGCGTGTGCCCTCATTTACCAACTCTGCCTCCCAGCAAAGTTTCACCCCGCGTAAGCTGTGGAGTGGCCCCACGGTGCCCAGCTGCTGCACCTTTGACTGCTCGCTCTGCTCTGGCATCTTCCTTGGGGCTGCCAAAGTGCTCATTAATGCCGGTCCCTGATGGGGAGCTCTGGTGAGCACAGATGTCTGCGGCAGCAAATCCGCGCATGCCAAAAGCGATAACTTTCCATTACTACTGACAGAGGCCAGGGCCTAAGATGTGCAATGAAAACAAAAAACGAAGCTTGCATCATTGTGCATCCATCTGCTCAGCTACCCCCCAGCCTGTCATTAGACTTTTTATTAGTGCTCATGATGAGCTGCTTCTATTACACTTTGTGAAGTGATCAGGCGGTGAAGTGATCAGTGACACTGAGCACGGCACACCTGATTTTGTGGATGGTGAGGAGTGTGTCATTGCCACAGAATAGCTACCCTAGTCACTATGGGCCACGCCCCTTAAAAGCACTCAGACATGTGGCTTTGAGTTCAGGTGCCAAAGTCCCACACTGCTGATTCTCATGCTTCCAAACTCCACAAATACGTATATTCTTTCAGCACCAGCTTCTGTCTGCGATGTCCAACAGAAGTACTCAAGACCTGTGTCCTTAGCTTGTTGAAGCCCTGTTACACATCCAAATGCTTTTGGGATTCCCACTGGGACAATTATGCCTGTTTCCTTGTTGTGCATGTTCTGAGAATAGCCAGTGAACACAGTGTACATCCAGAAGAATCTCCCATTCCTCCCTCTCCAACCATCAGCTCTTGAATTACTACGGCAATCAGCTAAATTGTGGGAGATCGCAGCTAAAATCCCTCTTCCACTAGCTCTTTCAGAACAGGGCTCTTTTTAAATTTCACATCAAGAAATAAACATGGAGAACTCCCACTTAACTGTAATGACAAGGTTTTATCCAGATCATT
Organism: Tetrax tetrax; assembly: GCA_009806455.1. Classification (NCBI taxonomy): domain Eukaryota; kingdom Metazoa; phylum Chordata; class Aves; order Otidiformes; family Otididae; genus Tetrax; species Tetrax tetrax. The sequence goes on from WHYT01016694.1 coordinate 572,435, forward strand.
TAAAAGCAGGTCTGCCATGTAAATTAATGTTGAATTGGTAAAATAGAATAATACAATTTATCTTTTCCTTAGTTCTGTTTTTTCATGGTGTCTCTAAAAGGGATGGAAAGTTTTCCATCTGCCTAGCAGGAATGTTTGGAAATTGATCACAGAAAATAGAAAATATCAAAACTGTTTCTGAGTTCAGAAGTGCAGCAAATTGTAGGTCAAACATTAACATTCACTTGACATTTCAGGAGAACTTGTATAAAATGTGGGGAAGAATTACAGAAGTGTCTAGCAGGCATAGAAGGAAGTATGAACTGTACTAAAATTGTCTTCATAAAATGTCATTAGTTTTATCCCTACTTGAATTGTGTAATTTTTTTCATATAATCTCACTAAAAGATGAATACCTGGCCCATTCTCCTTATAGGGAAAGAATAAACAAAACCAACAGTTGGGATATATCTGTTGTACCAGTTTGGGCTCATTGCACCAGGGCCCAAAAGATAATGCCAAGCTCTGCAGCAAAATACTTGCGGCTCTGTCATGTGGGTGAAACTAATTCACATTAGGAGATAGAGTTACACACTCATAAAGCCAATAACCATGCCAAAGCTTTGATGTGTTATATAAAAACTCAGTATCAGTTTTCACTCCCCCTCAGTTCTGCCTCACTTTAAAAATTCCCCACTCAGATCTGTTATTTCCAATCCCATCCAACACAAATTCTTTGCAATACAAGTGAGCAGAGAGCACAGTCCCCTCCAAAGCCAGATGATATTTAAATTAGCTTCATCTATTTGCTTATTTAAAGCAGCGTGACAGCAGGGATAGCTGAGCTCCACCTTGATGGTATAATAAACTTGAACTTAGTGATATGTGCAGGGGATTGATTTATGCTGTTGACAGATTCTAGGCTTCAACAATGAATGTGTTAGAAGGGATGTAAATGTAAATGGCCACATGGTTTCCTGAAGACATGAGTGCTCCTATGGCCTCATACTAATCACTTCCACATTTAACTCTTATTTTCTTCTGTGTAAGCTCCCTGGTTTTCACAGGTTATGATCATTCAAACTGAATGCATTTATTCACCAGATCAAAGGCTTTTGGAATAATAAGTGCCAATTCTAAGGAAAAAAAAAACCAAACAGCAAAAAAAGCAAACAAAAATCCCCAAATAAAAAAAGAATTTCACTTTCAGAAATATCCCTTGAAGGTACCTTCTAATATGTGTTAGACTACAGTCCTGACTAAATGAAAACTGACATGGGGTAAAAATCGGTATAAGAAGTGTCAGCCTGTATTTCCTAAGTTGATATAGATAAATTTATACTTTTTTTTTCCACCATCCCCCAGAAAACTTCAATCAGAAACACACATCTGTAATAACAACCAAATTTTTTTTGCCAAAAGGTAGTGTTGGGTTTCCCCCACTCTGTTTCACCAGCCCTCGTCTCTCTCCCCTTCTCAAGAACCACAGAGCAACCAACTCAGACCGACTTCCAGAGCGTGGGTGTTTTGCTGCTGGCTTGCAATGAGACAAAAAAGTCCCAGAGATGTTGTTACCTTTCCCCAGAATTCTTGCCTTGCTTAAAACAAAACATAAATTCTGAGTTATAGAAAACCTGTTAGAAGAAGGAGGAAGAGGGGAAATCCTGATGCCCATTGAAATATGACTCAGTTCTTATCAAGATAACACAGGTATAGCCATGCTGACAGCATGGTAGGAAACGCTCCGCTCCTCCAGCTTCCAAGAAGAGCCTAACACACCCACTTCACAGAGCGCTGCACGCCGCAGCGCACGGCTCCTTCCCAAAGGCGGTCTAACACAAGCAGGCATTAGTGTGGTTGGCCTTTTGAGGAAGGAAATGACCTTGATGTGAGGGGGCCAGGTCACAGACAAACCAGCAGCTGCAGTTTTGGAGAGGAAGCAATGGGTACGCAGCTGATGTTACCTTTTCTCTTCTTGATTCTTGCACTAAAGGAAACAGAAGCCAGACAAGTTTAGGGGAATATCTTGGCCTGCTGCAAAGTAATTCTTATAGTTCAAACCTCAAGCTCCTGGCAACTTAAATGAAATTGTAAACACAAGGAATTGACATTGCCTGTAACTGGTGTACAGTATCTCCATTAAAAAAAAAAATCGTAAGGGAGGGACAGACAGAGCTGTCCATCCAACTCCATCTAGGCAGGCAACAAATACACATACCTGCTAGCTGGCACCAGCCGCAAGAGCTGCCCACAGTTTCCAGCATAAGCTTATTTCCTCGACTCTTTGTACTCAGGCAGCCTCACCTCTCGCCCCATCCTCTTCCCTTGGGCTCTGAAGGGAGCGAATGCAAATACAAGGCTTTCCCCAGTTTTTCTGTGAAATCAATAGTCAAATCAGTGTCACAGTTGGTTTGTCCAGGCTCTGCTCTGGAGCATTTTGCTGTCAAAATATAAAACACATCCTGGGCTCTCTTTACCCTTGATCTTGAAACCGTTGGTGTTATTTTTTTGCATTCCCCTAGAGACTTTTAAGCTGATATGAGCTTTTCTGTGCAGTAAAAGAAAGAGGGAAAGAGATTGAATGCCAAGACTCCAGAAAACGAAGCTTTAAAGAAAAGAAAAAAGTCACAACTTTCACAACACTCTTGATAAGCCTGTGAGCGCTGTCTATCAGCAGTAGCCTTGCAGTCTTTGCTGAGTTGTCATGTAAAGACTCACAGAAGAAGAGTTGGGTTTGCAACACGCAAATTACAAAAAGCCAGCTTTTCAAAGCAAAACAGGAAGCCAGCTCTCTGCGCCGGCTACCTGACTCATGGCAATGAAACCACTGGTAAAGTGCTGTTCAACACCCAGTCAGTGAAGGCCCTCTCACAAAAAGAAGTATCAATGACTCAATGACTATTTTAAAAAATTCTTTCTGCATTATGTCTTGTTTTTATTATTTGGGACAGATTTACTTCCAAAGATATTACACTTGCTAGTTCTTATGCACATCCCTTTATAAACTTGAAACCTCACAATGTTATCAAAGCAGGCTATATCTTTCTGTTGGAGAGAGAGAGGGAAGTAAATTGGGTTGCCCCAGCCAAGGCCAGGGAGTCAATGTCTGAGTCATGATTAGGACCCTGGGCCTCAGTGTGTCGCTTAGCCCCAAGTAGAGATGTTTTTTGGTGCAGAGCGGTCCATCTTGGCAGGCCTGGAGGGCAGTCACAGGCGGCTGGGAAGGCTCAGCACTCTGTGCAAGCGGGGAAAGGGCTGTAGGTTACCAACAGTTAACCTAAAATCAAAGTTGTAACCCAAATGGAGAGTAAAATTGTGATTTCATTAAGCTCAGCTGTTTCAGAAACACAGCACCAACCTGGTGCTGCTAGTGTATAACACAAGTTCAGTCACCTTAATAATGCCCAAATAATTCATAACTTGGTCAACTTTAGGATTCAAGGGACTTCTGTTTGAGCAAACTCTGCTTAGAAATGTTTTGCTGTCAAAAGTTGGAAAATATCCTACAGACCGGGACTTCAGACACCATGTTCATTTGCCGAAAGTGCAGTCTTGGGTCCTCTTTGTGGGACCCATCTTTTTGAAGCAGCATATGCATCATTCTGCCTTGAAAGCAAAGCAGAGTCACAGAGGGTTAGGAGCTGGACAGTGTCAGAAGGGCAAGAAGTCAGTATCTGAACGACTGAATCACACACACTGCGCTTGAGTAATTAAATGGAAACAGCCATCAGGGCTGCTGTCCTATCAGGAGCTCTTCATAACAGGCAAGAGAGGTGAGTAAAATACTTCACTTCAGGTTTCATTTAGCTCTATCATTTCTTCTTCTAACTCAAACAGCTTGATCAACACTCAAAACTGTGCATTCAGTTATTGTCACTATTGCAAAGTATCTCAAAGTAGTAAACGCTTTGTATTAAGATGCTTTGCATAGTCTAATAATTCTTTGGCTAGAAAAAATAAAGCCTCCTTTTCTAGCGTACTGCATTCAGCTTAAATTACATTTCTTTTAAATCTCTTTCACTACATTGTAGCATAATGGTGGGAAAGGCAGTACAGCACCACTCAGTATTTCAACTTCTCACCACTCTTGCTGTAAATTTCCACATGGCCAGCCTGGACCCCAGCACACCGAGTACTGTTTTTAAAAATATACATGCTCACAGAAGAAATTGCATATGCTCTTGTAAGGAGTTAAATGCCCGTGCCTACAAGACAGTCACTTTTTAAAGGTTTTTAATTTTATTTATGGCGATATCATCCAGCTTCAGCAATTAATTACTTTGCTCAGTAGGATGCAGTTGCTGTGACTTAGCAACTGTTCATTCGTATTCTAGGCACAGGGTAGAAACCCGGAACGGGTACCCCAGGAGAGATCAAGATTCCTGACCTTAACTGTAGGTGGCATTCTTCATCTGTTCGTCTGAATTATTGCTTAAGAAATAGACATAAATGAGTAATTTTCATGTACCCTTGATTAATGTTATCAGCCCTCTCCTAAGTTTAATTAAATTGTACTTTCAGTTGGAAGGAATGCAGGCTCATAAAATCTGAAGTTGTGTAACTGTATTACCTGGAAAGATTAAAACAATATTCTGGTGTTCTTGCCCTAGAAGCTGAGGAAATGAAATGTGTTTGAGTGATCTGGAGTGTTTCCAGAGAAATTCTTCCATCATGTGCTATGAAGAAGAAAAAGCTGTAATGCCCAAAGGTTTATCCATGGTCTAGAGACCATTTTCAATTACCTTGCAGCAATAGTGAGTAAATCCAACTACATTTTAAATTATCAGTGTTATCTCTAGAGAAATCTCAAATAATTTCCTTTAGTAGAGGGATTTTGGCATGCCCAGAATTTCTCATGTGTACTTGGTTATCTGAGACAATTCTGCACTCTTCCAGCAGCTTTAGAAAGGTTACAAGGAAAAAAAGAGAGGAAGTTTTCTTCAACTTAGCAAAAAAATGTAGTGAGCTTGAAAAAGAGAGCTAATTGTGCTTGGCTAGAGCCAGATGGAACTACAAGCAAGCAAATTGTCCTTGAGTATCCCATGCAGCTCTGAGTACATTTTGCTCTCTAAGCAAAATGCTTAGAGTCCTGATCCTTCTTCTGATGTAATGCCATCAGCGGTATCAGATTATGTGCATCCTTCATGATGCAGGCAAGCAACCACAGAGGAGTAGATTAAGGACAAGGGTTCATCTACACTTGTGACCTGGGAGGGTAGACAACTTCTAATCCTGCAAATAAATCTTCCAAATAGAAAAGCAATTCAACTAAATTATTCATTTCCCTTCTCAGCTTAATCAAAGATTAAACTACAAGAAATACGTACTTGTGCCAGATAACTGAAAACAGATGGCTAAGATTCATTTTGTTCATCAGACAAATTGGTAGGTCAAAGGCAATAGGTCTCTCAAACAGTAGACTTTCTTTTAAAAACAAAAAATCTTTGTGGATGACTCATTTTCTTTTAATATTTTTATTTCTGTCGTTACAGTGAGGTGCAGTCAAAATTGTTAAATGAGCTATTTATCCACGTGGCTGAGAGGATTATAGGAAACATTTCACAGGGGTGTATTAATTTTTCCACATTTTTTCTGTGTGAAATGTGTTATCAAAATATTAACCTTCTATATGACCGAGTTGAAACCAAATCTTTCAGTTTTATCCAAGAGAGAACACTGAGATAAAGTCTAAATCAAATATGCTGGAAAGTTTCATTTTTTTCAATGGCATTTTGGGCCCCAGTGCAAACAAAATGAAATACGGAATTCAGCTGAAGAACTGACCATTTGTAAATATTACTGCTTTCTATTTTTCTAGCACTTATCAGCAACAAACTGGAAAGAATATGAATTCTTTGGTGCTTACAAAAGTTTAGCTGAATGGAAGTGCTGTTGTATTTCTGTTGTAAAAAATAAGTTGTTAAAATATAAAAATGGTTTGGCAAAGATCTTTCCAGGAGTTGTGCCTAGATTTTACTTTACCAGGTGTGGATTTTCTGAAGACAGTGAAGGGAGACTAAGGGGACTGTACTTATCTCTTTTCTCTGCCTCCAATCATCACTGCTTGGGCCAATGTGCCTTCACTGACAAGCGATAGAGGAGAAGAGGGGACGAGTCTTGTCTTTCCTATTCACAGTGTTGCTAGATTCAGCTTTAGATGATAAAAGCAGAAATATAGATCAGTCACCACAAGAAAACCGTGAAAGCCATGAAAATCCTGTATTATGCTGGATAACATACTTGGGTGCACTTTTTTTTTTTTTCCTGATAGAGAATAAATGAAAAGGTGCTGCTGTGCTTGTTTATGGTTTATTATTATTTAATATACATGGAGTGGTGTATTAGAATCTGGGAAAAGGTCATTAATCTATTGGTTTTCCGTTTGTTCATCTGCTAAGTAAAGTGTAATTGCAGGAAACCTTAAGAGATCTGCCCATAGGGCCCAAGCCTCAATGGATGCACAAAAGGAACCGTGTCCCCTGGCACCAGGTAGAGGGCTGGCCTGGTGCCTGTGGGAAACGCTGTGGAAGTGCAATGGCAGATTAAAGGCTGTTGAAGTCAGCCTTGGATTTGCTGCTTATTACCACAAAATGGCAAAACATTTCACATAGTTCACTAATATCAACGGGATTTTAGATCGTTCAGCTATAATAAGTGAATAGAAAATGCATTCCTAAAGCTGTCTCTGTACACCTGTGAGTGTGTTACAGTGCAAAATCCTGGCCAGGCCAAAGCTCCAAACCACAGCATGGTCCCTAAAGATGTCAAACATAAACCAAAATTGTGCAGCCCATTCCGCCTTAAGCTTATCGATGATTTAAATCTCAGCATTGCTTACCTGAGTTTTGGAAAGAGTCAACATAACAAGTTCTCGAGTTTTGGGCTTTTCTTTTTCAAATTAGACCTACATTAATGAGGTCTTCAGTAGCACAGCCAATAAAGATGAACAGCCATATTCTGCATGTGGAAACATACCAAGGTTACATAAAATCGTCCTCTAGTATGTTTTACAGCTCCCTTTATGTTCTCAGATCTGGAAAATATGTTCCACAGTGACAGTTTAACTAGAATACCATGAGCTGAAGCATGCAACAGGTTTCTAGGTTTCACTTTGGGCTGAGATGAAAAAATAAAACAGCTTTGTTTTTTTGTAAACATTAGCCATTTTGGTATTAACTAAGCCCTACAACTGAGGCTGTTTCAGATATATCTATCTTTACACAGATCTCTGGAGCCAAGCAGTGCATAAATTACTCCCTCACCAGCACACTGCCATGCAGAGATAGCAAATTTAAATTACACATTCATAAAGGTACATTCTATAGTGCAATATTTTTATCTCTTCAGTGATGATGCAAATGATGTGGTGCTGCAGATGGTATCACGTATGTTACAACTCTGCAGCAAAACTGAGGTTAGCAGCATGGCAGCTATGTTGGCTGCCTGGGATCAAAAGCAGAAGTATCTTTAATTAACAGGCAATTTCCAACTATTTAGACTCTACCTTGACAGACTGAAAACTGCTCCATTGTCTTTCCCATGAACTATTACAAAGTCAAACTCATATTCACATAAACATGAACAAGACCAACGCAAAATCCAGCCTTACTGGCTATAGTTAAATCCCACCTCAGTCGTATCTCTTGAAGGTATGGTGATAGATTCCTCAGGGTGGTCAAGTGGTTGTAAAACCTCTCCATTCTGCACACAGTGAAATGGAGATGGTCATGGATCCTCTACAGCAGACCACTCTACAGCAGCCCAGAACTGAACTAACACACCAGGGCAGCTGCACTTCATGTTCTGTGCCATGGCATCTGATACAGGTGGTTGCAGGAATTAGTTTCACAAATCCCTTTTCTCATGTTTAATAAAGGGATTTGGCTAAAGCAAAGAATATCACATAATCTGGAGAGAAACATTCAGAGCAGAAATCCTGATCACATTATGGATTTAATAATCAGAAGCTTCAGGTGACCCACCTGGACCACATCTTTGCAAACTTTGCAGTGATTTTTCCGAATCAAATTCATTGAGTGCTTGGGAAGAGTGCCTTGAAAAATGAAGCCCATGATTATTCTTGTATCATGTGATACTGCATAGGAATATTTTCCCATACCATGAGAACAGATAGCACATTTTCCCACTCCCCTAGACACTGAGTTAATGCAGAATGACTAATGCATCTGTTTGGATTGTCAAAATGCTCGTTGTAAACTTGATGCATCATTTAGCCTAAGTACATCACAGCAAAGGATACACTCCAAGGAACACAATTCCTTTTCCCTTGATTAATAAAGGCTTGGAAATCATACATAAGAGCATTCTGTGGTCCCTCAAGGTCAAGAAAAAGACGCAATACTTGGGAATTAGAAGCGGTTTGCTCTGAGGCACTAAGTAGTACTTCAGCTCACCCTATATTGCTCAATAATTTACTTTAAAAACTTGATCTTAAAAGCTTCATCTGCCCTTCCCCTTGCTTTCTTGAATGTTTTGTTTTGTTTCCCCATCCAGATGGGCAGTGCAGACCCTAGGGATGCCATGGGCAAGTGGTAGTTTTGCAGAGCTGGAGGGAAGTATGCACTTCATTCTACTATGAAGTGTGTGCTTCATGGGAAATATTGTGCAGACCCCTGACAGAAATTAGGGGGGCCTTTTATGTATCATTTATTGAGTTTGGAATTTGCCACCAGATAATGCAAGTGGACTTCACAAGGCTGCTATAAAACATAAGGCAAGGTCAAGTTTTGTAGGAA
>WHYT01016694.1:583107-635560 GCA_009806455.1 Tetrax tetrax
AGGAACTACAAGGTCAGGTTTTGTAGGAGCTATATGCAGCATCAGCAAACATTTTCCTTACAGCCTCCTCCTCAGTCATTTATTTCCAAAAAAAACCCTGCAGTGATTGTGTCAGTACTTAAACAATTATTCCCCTGACTCACCAGTGCTAATAAACTTTTTAATACACAAGGAAGAGAGGATGTTGGGGCAAAACCAGTGTTTTCTGTCATAACACTGCTGAATAACAGTAAAGAGAAAGAAAATATTTATGAAGAAATATTACCAAATCAGTGAGCATCACTCGGGACCAATCCAACTGATGTAGGAGACAAAAGGTGGAGCAAGGAACAGTACACATGACTCATGGGGACATGGTGCTGTACCCAACAGCACTGGCTGGAAGGTGAAAGCCCAGTCAGAACCTTTGAGAACTTACCTCTATCACACAGCTCAGTGGTGAGCAGGGAACTTGCAGAATTCAAAATTTGATACCTACCTTATGCTGTTTTGGGTTTTTAGCCATTTTACAGAGAGACAGTGATTGTATCATTCAACAACATCTCCTGTATGTTTGTTTTGTCTTGTATACAGCTTATTAAAATTTAAAGAACTTTGCTATAAATGCTTTCAAATAGTTTCTTCAAACAGTGACACATTGAAAGTACTATTTTCTCCCTTGAGTAAAAAAAGAAAAAGTCTTTGAACAACTTATATAATATGCAGCTCTGAATGTCTTGATTAATGAAACCCCAAGGGATATGGAATAGAGCTCCTATCACAGGAGCAATTCTAAGGCTCAGAAGCCTGTTATTTTTTAAGAATTACTATGAAATACAAGCATTCATTGCAGTGTGTTCATTAGAAGCATTTCTATTTTATCATCACTGGAATGCTCTAATATCTGCTGGTCAACTCAGGAAAGTGAGATTGCTATAGGATGGACACCGTATTTTTACAGGATGGAAGATGCTCATTCATCTGTCTCAGGACCCAGTCTGAACACATCAGGACAGTATTGCTCTCTGGAAGGGAAGGTGCTTGGAGCCCTAGAGAAAAGGTGAATGTCAGGTTCAGGTTTGTCAACACAGCACTGTAAAATCGTGCATTTCAAGTATTCTGAATGGATAAAAGACCTGTGTATGTCAGTTATGGTCTGTTCATCAATAGAAGAATTAAAATTTCTAAAATGGAGGAAGTGTTTGTACTGTAGTTGCGAACTTGAAATTCTACTGACAACAGGTCCAATATCTTCTTCCTGCTCCTTCAGTAGTTATCAACCAGCCTAAAAAGAATTAAAGCCACAGTTTTGTCATTAGAATATCAAACAGCTGTAACTGAGAAATAGTATGAAAAATAAATGTCAATAATTATATTGATTTTAAATTATAGCTGTTCATTCTTATTTCCAATATTCATCTATTGAAGTCCACAGTTACCTAACTATGTACAATTGAATAAAAAACAAATTAGAGGCAAATAGTCTTGATGTGAACAAAAAGCATACTAACTTTGTCCAAACATTATAAGGACTGGCAACAGCAAAATACTGTGACCAAAGTGAGGAGTGCAAACAGACATACTCACAAGTAAATGCAGCTTTTGTAAAAGTATGCAGTGGAAAAGAATATAGGAAAGAAAAGTTCAGGAAAAACACAGTAAAGGGATATAGCTAAAACAAATGGGAAAGGAAAAAAAATAAACAAGGAAAATGCTGTTTAAAAAAAACAGAGCATGAAATATAATATTCTACTTTCATTGAAAACAAATCTAGTGTCTACTTTTTTTTTATGCGTGGAAGGGTAAACACTGTGACTAAACTACGCTGGCTTCCAAACAGCATTGCCAACATAAATACCGTCAGGAAACACAAGCTGCGCGTAGCGCTTGCCTCGGAGTTAATTGTGTTGTCCTGATTTTTACAGGCACAAAACACTGTACACGTTGTTCAGAAATGCTATACCCGAACAATGTGCATTGAATAAAATACTGCTGGTGTAGTCTCAGGGCGTGTGGAGAGTTGCTCAGCAAGGTGAGAGCTTGCCATGGGGCTCCTCGTGGGGCGCCGGCTGCAAATCCATGGGCTGTCTCGTTGCCACTCATTAAGCTGTTCAAATCAGGTATCTTCCAAATTTGGCATTTCATCTCTGAAATGCAGAAAACCTATACCGCTAGCTGCATGACCTATTTCTCTAGCATCCATCTACACGTGGTTACAACAAACTGTCCATGATCAAGCTTCCCTAATGATTTCCATGGTTTATCATAAATACCAGAGTATGAGAACCATTGGGAAATGTGAGGAATTCAAGTGGACCTTTCTCAGGTCATTTAAAAGTGGCGTGGTCGCTGAAGATGGTGGACTACATGAAACACCTGCCCACTGGGGCACAGCTACCAGGTTCTGCAGGGAGTGGACACGTCGTCCTCTTCTGAAGGCTTTCTGGCTCTGTCAATATCCATTTGTTTGGTGACTTCTGCCCCTTGCTAAGGGAGGAAGCAGAGCGATGGACAAGTGGTTCTTATAGTTCATAAACTCCACATAGGGTCTACAACATACACCTGGTATACCGCATGTCTGTTCTTCCTGGGGCTGGCTTTACTCAATACTGACATCGGTTTATTTGTCCTCACCTTGATGAGTGAGTGAGATCATATCTTTGCAGCTGAAGAAGACCCAAGTCGAGATAGTCCTCAACAAACTCTCCTGAGGACAGGGCATGCTTGGTGCTGACAGCCTGTCCATCAGCGCCTGTGAGCCAGTCTGTGCCTACCAGTAGTGCTGACAGCGCAGTGGATGCTGAAGGCTGGGTTCCCATCCGGCATGGGTCCCAGGCAGGTGTATGGAAGTGTGGTGGGGGTTGGCTTTCTTAACAAAGACCAGTCTAGTCTGCTTATAGACACTGCTGGTACTGTTGGGACAATAAGAAGTACATACAAGGTTGCTTTAGGCTTAGAATACCGTTGAGCTTAGATAGAAGTCACATTTTTTTTTCTTTTGTCCTGTCTAAAAAATCCTGTTTTCTGAAGAATTGCTATGGCTCCACCATACCCTTAAGACACTCAGAATTATAATTATTTGGAAAGAAAATGATTAAATACTTTTGTGTCATGTTTTCATTGATTTAAAGAAAGCCTTACATGTCATAGCTTTGCCTTGAATATTCTCCTTTTGATGTAGGAAAGAAAGGTAATATGGATGAATGAATATTATACTGAATTTTTGTCAGGAACAAACATTTCTCCCCTTCTTTCTCACCTCACCAATTAATCTTGCAATGAAATGACAACATCGTCCTTATTAAAATTTCTGAGTTTGTGGCACAGACATTTTTACAACTAAAAGTATGAGTTAAAATGAACATATCTGGACTTGATCAGTCTCCTATATATTTGAAAAGGTAGTCTATGAAGATACTCACTGAACCAAAAATATGTAGCAAGCCATGGATCTCTCAAAGCTATTTTTCCCATAGCCTAGAATCTGGAAATTAGTCTAAACTAGGAAACACTTAGATACAGCATGTATATAGGTAGTAAGCATGACTCTCTGTAATGGCTTTTTAAAGTTCACATACTGCTCAGTATTTTCTTACTCAAGAATTCTGAATGTTAGAATTACAATATTTGCATGCATTCCACATAGATGTTCTGAAGTGTAGAAATAGAGTGCAAAATTAAAGTATGACACACCATGCAGCCTTTGGGCAATTTTAGAAGGAACATCATGATCACTGACTTTTTTCCATTTATCCTAAAATATATGACCAATATTTCATGAATTTTTGCTCTACTTACTTGGCTATTGTTATTTTCTTTTACTACTTTTGTTTTCTTTTATTACTTTCACATTTCATTCATTAAGAGATAAGCATTCTATATTTTGTACCCTTTTTATTTAAAGATAGGCAATGTAGACCATCATAAAAATAAGACCTATTTGAAAAGAAACGTAGACTTAAGAGGCTTAGAGTAATAGTCTTTGGGTAGAAAATTCCAAATCTTTCTGCCTGCCCGCTGTGAAAAGATAGTTGTTGCTTCTTTCTCCTTTGCAAATTGTCTGACAACAGGAACTTATAACAGTGAAAATGCAGAGTAAATACTCCTGTGAGTGCTTGACAGAAAAGCAAGCCATGTCTTGAATGGAAAGCTTAAAAAGACATTTTTTAATGGCAGTGATTTTGCAAAAAAAAATTTCTTATAAGCCAATGGTTCAGTAGCATTTTCAAGATCAGGAAATCCTTTCTCTACAATGGATACTTTGTCATACCAACAGACAGATCCAAAATTGCATCGTGACTCATTCATAAGGCATTCAAACATTTTTATTTTCTTCAAATGTCTGGAGTTTGAATCATCCAAATCTCCATCAAAAGAAGCAGCAAGCAAGCACTTTCTCCTTTTCAGATGGGATGTTTTGAGAAGAGGCTATGTCTTTCACTGGCCAGCGTGGACACATGTGGCACTCAAAGGTCAGTAACAGCAGTCAGCGGTGTTTGCCCTATCCCAGGCGCTAAGGGGCTGCTTACCAACTTGTCTCTACAGATTTTTACCTCTAATAGAGTCTTTCAAAGAACAAAAGTACTTTGGCTGCGGTAAGGTATGTGTACATCATAATAACTTTGTACAAGCTATGTACCGTTGAAATTAATCTGTTTAGGCAAGTTCCTCATCTGATTCACAGCTTAAGTAATATACCCTGAAAAGGTTTTCACGGGGCTTTATTAATTTCCTGTGTTGCTTCTATTCAAGTATTGCTGATGTAGATGTTTTTAGATGAAGACAGGAACAGCAAAGGTCTTCATCACTGACATTCACAAAACCACAATTTTTTTCAGAAGTTATTTTATTCTCTGGTACACTGTATATTCCATAAAGCACCAATAATAAGATCACAGAGGGTTTGAAAGAATTAGTGCACAGGTATTTTAAGTCGATGTTCACTTGTGAAATCTCACTAAAAATCTGTGAGGATTCTTTTAATTCATTAAAATCTATCAGGTTCATTTTATTTCTCGTTTTGATTATCTGCTGCACCTTTCATTACTGAGCACTTTTTACTTCTGAGTAGTGGAAAATGGACCCATAGGTGGAGAAAATGAATTTTGGTGTCTTCTTCCCCATTTTTCTTTTATCTGAGATTGATTGGGTTTTGATCATAGATTTAAGTAAGTACTGCATACAATACTGTATTTAAAATTTATATAAGTACTGTACAGGTTAAAGGATCAAGATTTTTTCCCTTTCAATCAAGTGCAAAGCATATGATGCCATTTTCTAATTAAGAACAAGTACATCACATCACAAATAAAACCAGGCAGTTCAAACAGTTTGAATCAAATCAGTATTGAAGTGGCTGGTAGGGTTATTAATGGCACATAGTTAACCAGTGATCACGAAACTGCAGATTCAGGGTCGATACTGATAATACAACAAGTACAACCCAGTACTAGAAATGTTAATAAACACCTGAAAAATTCTAAACAAATTTCTAGCAGGGTTGTGGTCACTGCTTTTCCCACCCTAAGGTCTCACCACTATTTGCAAATCTTCATGTTTCCTAATAGATCATCCATCTCCTCCAGAACTTCTAATAACTGTTAATAATAAAGAACTGTGAAATATCTTGGTTCAAGCCAAGTGAAGCAAATTAACTAAGTTGTTACAATTTATTCACTTGGCTCTCACTGAACCCAAATATAACACTTCAAATTTAAGACTCTGATCCTACAGGCTCCTACACATCCCTGTAGGACTGCCTAATTTTACCACAAGGAGCAATTCCATTCAGTCACTGACACAAAGAGAATAATGAGAGTAAAGCAAACTTATGAATGTATGCTAGATTGATACTTTATGTCTTAAAAGCTGGTATACTGAAACGAACTTATTCAACAGGTTCATTTAAACTCATTGATTACTTTGACTCTATTTTAATGATAATTCAGTCTTTAGTCTCTTCATTGTAATAGTGGTTCAGTAGCTATTTGCTACAAACTTTACAAAGTACTTAAAATTATGTAGAATTACACCATGGTTAGTTTTTAAAAATTAGTTTTTTAAAAAATGGATTGCATATTTGATTAGAAAGAAGTCGATTCACAAAGTTTTAATCTCTAAACACACACAAAGTTTAATCTATAATGAGGAAATATAAAAAACCCAGGTGCTTGCACAGCCTGGGACCTAATATTTTCTGAGTCACCAGTGGCACAAAAAGGCATACCTGAGATGCCAAGCCTCAGCTTTTCAAGATTTCCAAGCACTTAAAAACCTTAAAAAGCCTTATAAATAGAAAGTACAGGCTCTCTACATCCTCAATACCTGCTTCTGACTTTTGCAAAGCAGACACTCAAATGCTGTGAAGACTGGCACACACAATTGTTGGTTAATTGAACACAAATACCATGGCTTGTATAGCATGCATCAATCTGTGCTTTTCCACAAATGTCATGCATCTGGTGGCAGCAAGATTTTGAGGGTACTAAATATTTAATTCTGTGTTTTGCACTCTAAAATTAGAAACAAATTTTTGCAATTTATGTCAATTATAATGGGCTTTAAAAAAACTTCAATCTCCACAGCCTACTTCTACCATATTTGTTTCGCTATCAGTTAGAACATTACAGAAAAATGCTCTACCTTTTTCTACAACAGGCTACTAATCCAGCAAAATTACCTTTTTAGATTTAGAGATATACATGCAATATAGTATTTCCAGTCTTTGTTCACCTCTCTTTAGAGCTGGAATGAGTCTAGATAAAAACTGCCACCTGGAGTACTACTGGTGGGACAACAGATTTTCCACGGGCTGCATTACACCATGCAGCCATTAAATCCCCAGGAGCATGTTTTAACCACTCTTTCTGGAATAATTTGTCCTCATCTGTTGTAGTAAGTCTTATTAAATACAGAGCTAGTTCAACATCAGCCTTTACTGACACTCACCAGGAGCAATAAGTGGCATTTTAAGGTAGATCATGACTATGGGGAAAATCCCAACCACAGTCTGTCTCTCTGGAACACCACTGACACCAGTGGACAGAGGGCAAAAGATTGTTTGAATCTAATTGCTATTTTTGGAAAAAAAAATATTCAGAACTATTAAGCAGCAAAGCAGATTGACAGTTTTGCTTTAGATGCTGGTGTCAACCAGCATCAGGCAGCATTTTACCTTTAAAGGAAAGTTACAGCAATAAAAGTTTCGACTGCCTGCCACTAACTTGCAGTGAAAAATGTCCATTTCCACAGTATGATGCACTCAACTGCCTTTAGGGTGGATGTTTTCCTGTGTGTGCATTTGCAGTCCATACCGTTATGAATACTCATGCAGCAGCGGATTGAAGCTTGAGTCATTGAACTGAACTGTAAAACACAAACTTGCGTGGAACAGGATATCCATTAATATACCAATTCATCTTAGACACCTTATAAATGGCTGTCACGGCACAATAAAGTTACTTTGAATAAAAAAACAATTACCTTCTAAACACCACTCCAGCGGAAACTAACCATGAAGTCTACATAATAGTAAAGCAAACAAACAGAACCTACTGGGAAGGAGCTTAGTAAGCCATGTCACATATTTTCCTTGCTATCAGCCCTGTGGACCCATGAAAAAGAAAGAAGACATGATTAATGCCTCTCTGCAGTCCACCAGTCACTAGGTACCAGATTGTTCTTCTGTGCCTGTCGGTCGCCAGCACAGGCTAGAGCTGAAGTCGGCGTTATCTCAGTTATGCCAAAAGAAAAAGATCAACCATCCCACTAGAGGAAGGAAAACTGCAGTCTACCCTGTCTCTGCTCATCCTCCTCTGGTCCTGCCAGCTTAGTCAAGAAAAGCTCAATACTAATAGAGTATGCAACATGGAAGAATAGTTTTTTACTTGAAGCATATATGTGATGAATGTACCCAAGTAGAGTTCAAGACAAAGAAGTGCTCAGGAGTATTACTACTGAAATGCTCCTCCAAGGGGGCACATGTGATTCTGCCGTTGGCATGACATGAAGAGTAGCTATGGCTCCTACCTCCATTCATTCAGCCTGTGTAATTCAATTGTGTCAGAAACACCCAAAGGCTGCTGATGCTTTTGTACCTGCGCACACATCCATGTCCATTACGACACCCAGCAGTGCTTTCCTTTGGGGAAAGCAGAAAATACTCAGGTGAACATACTCAAGCCAGGAGCGGAGGTAGAACATTTCAAGTCATAGTTACTTTCCAGTTGACTACTGCCAGTCACTGGAGACCTCAGGCCATCCCAGAACACATAGTTTCAAATGGAATCATATTATCAGAGGCAAGGCACTAAGTTAACAAGGGGCTGAGGAACTGTGTCTGAACTTCTTCAGACACAGCCTTACGTAGAAAAAAATAGATGCTTTTGCACTCGTTCTTTCTTTGAACCTTATTACAAAAGCATAAAACACTCTGTACTGTGAGCATCCGTAATTGCAAAGCAAACATGTCATGTAATCATGTTCTATGACTCTGTTTCCTCCCTGAATCTCAAAGTTCTTTACAAAGGAAGAGAAATACGGCTATTTCTATTTGAAGTGTATGGTTTCCATTTCACAGATGTAGTTACCATACCACACGGTCCCCTCAGACAGCAGTAATGCTTCCTCGGTGCAGCTCTAGCTATAAAGAGAATCAGCCTAGTGATGCATTTGGACCAACGTGCCCAAGAGAGTCGAACACAGGGCTTAAAGCATTTTATTTCAAAGTCTGTATCTCTAGAGGACATATGAAGATCAGAGAAGATCTTTTTTACAGACCCACAAGCCCAAACACCTGTATGTTCTTTTGAGTTTATTGTATATAATGATTTTTCTTTCCATTCTGTTCTACAAGCACATCTTCCTGACAACTGGAAACGGTTAGAAAACAGCAGGAAAATGGGGGTGGGAGAGAAACAAGGGGAAAAGGGAGTATTTACATGCTGCGTCAAATATTTTCCAGATTTGAGGTTTCAGGGTGGGGGAAGGAAAAGGAGGGGCCTGTTTTTCTAAAAAGCATGGGAATTCAAAAGTCAAAATCTTTAAATTTCCAAATGCCAAAAATCAATGGCATTAAGTCAAAACAGATGTTTCATTTTTGTTTGCATTTTTAAAATGGATGCAAGTTTGAATATTGTCTTTTCATTACAAAAAATAATTCTGTTTTAAGAAGTGCTATAAAGAACTCCATTTTCCTTTTACTTGAGTATTTTTGGAAAGATATTTCCCCAGGGAAGTTTCAACGGGAAAAAAAAGGGGTGTTCTAACCTCCACTACCTCCAAGCTTGACTTTAATCTGCAATGAAAACAGCTCACCTCATGGTCTTTACTATGCTGTGCTCAGAGAAAGATGACCAAAGAAGGTGTTAGAATATTCCCTATTGGACATTATATGATGATATAATTAATTATGGGCATTGCAGGCACTACCTTTTACCACTTATAATTTATGGAGGTACTGTAGGCTATAAAACGGAAGAAAAGTAAAGGACTTTGCAATGCAGAAACAGTGTATTTCTTATATTATAGCTCTAGGGTGTCTATTTTGTATTAATTTTCCTGTCAAGTTTGTTCTAATGTGTAATATACTTTTTATGATCAATACTTGACATTTTGCATTTTAGTGACAATTTTTAGAAAGACAATGTTATACTCACTTGAAGGAACTTTAGAGTAGTCCATGCAAATATACATATTTAGTATATGCAAGTGTACATACCTCTGTATTTTCACTTTTTATCTATTTTAATACAGCATGCCTTCAATACAAAGGGGGAAAAATTCTAAATACTGATTTTCCTTAGCTTAACTGTTTGCTATACTGAAAATGCTGCTTTGTGGATGACACAGTTGACATATTTGCATGGAAATGCAAAATCTTTTATAAATTTTGAAACTAATCACCTGGCCTCTGTAATCCAATTCCCTTGTAAAGATTCCTACACCATCACAGTAACATTTATGCAAATATGCTCACTGAGATGAGACTGAAAGACCGGAAAGCAGTTAAAGGGATTTTTTTTTTTTTTTGTACAACAGATAAGAATAATCTGAGATGAAGAAAAATGTAGCTGCAAGACACAGAGTTAACAATGTGGATCTTGTGTGCGGGGAAGGCGTGGGGAAGGACAGCAGGGAACATGTGCCTGAGGATTCAGGCAAAAAAATACTAGAATTGCTTTGCAAATGACAGAAATAGCTCATGTGCTATTTTTATCTTTTGCAAAGTAAGTTTAAATAGCACACTAGAGCCCAGGGTCAGAATTTTTAAGATAGAAAGGATGTAGATAAGACACTTCGGGTGCAAAGAGAAAAAATGTATTATCTGGCACCTAACTCCCACTGAAAATGAGGAGGTGAGCAACACGTTGTAACATTTTAAAGTCAGTCCCCACCTCCACATGCAGGCAAGTATGCGTATAAGTGAGTAGCATTTCCTCATTAAAATGTTTTTCCATAACCTCTCAAACACTAACAGTGTACAAGAGCTCTTTGGCAGAGAGCAGAGTGCAACAGGAGCACTGCAGTACAGCAGGATATCACTTCTTTTCACTACTAAATTTGCACCCTCAGCTGTCCTTTTATAATACACTGCAAGAAAATGCATCCATTACATTGGGTTCCTTCATAGCTGAGCTGAGCCTGTGATTTCAGGGGCAAGAAGAAAGTCCACAGCTTTCTGAAAGAGTGATTTTTGCTTGCTTCGTCTGGACCTCAGCCACACACCGCCTGCAGAGCTGGGGCAACCTTTTATTCTTCCGTGAATTACCAAGAATCAGACTTCAAAGTCTGGTGGGGTTCATCTACCCAGAACAGCATTTCCTGAGGGTGAGGAGGTGGCTGTGGGAGTGGGTGAGCTGTAAAACCCGGCTCCTCTGGGGAGCCCACACTTGCTCTTTGGTCCCAGAGAAGCAGCGATGTGTCATCCGTGGCGGGAAGAAGGTGGCAGCATGTGTGGGAGCTCCCTGTGCTCCGAATCAGCTCCATCCCAGGCTGTCAGCGCGGAGGCCCATCGCAGAACAACGTTATGCTTACAACTAAATATGTTAGCATCTCTGGCTCTTGATTCGGCTTGCTGCCTACAAGATGAGTAAATCCCATTTTATGTTGGGAGTGTTCAGCTAATGTGTGCAAGGTTGCTTTTCATCTGAAAAGGAGCAAAGCACTTATGCGCTGGGAGGGTCAAAGCAGAACAGCAGCTGAGGCCCCAAAGTTCCTCTTTTTGTTTCCATTGGGATATTTTCTGTTATCATGTGACTTTAAGAGTATCAAACCCAAATGATTCCAAGCAGATGCTAAATAAAGTTAAGGAAGAGGTTAATATAAACTACACAGAAAGATACAGATTGCACAGAAGGGTTTTCAATGTAAGCAGGCAAGAAGCCCAGGGCGAGACAGTGAGACATAAAGAGAGAACGTGTTTCAGTCAGCATCGCACAGGGAGCTGGTGAGAGTGGTACAGCTTTCTGAAGTCAAACCTGAATCTCACTCCATTTCTCTAGCTATAAAACCATGGGTCACCAGTCCCGTGTGCTGCTCTTCAGTGGCTCAGGAGTGAGTCTTCAGTTCACAAATAGCAATTTTCCAGCTCAGTTTTTACTGTTTGGGTCAAACTTCCCCCTCCTTAAGTGTGTGGTAAGGTAGGTATTTCTGATTCATTAAACACAACATGTTCATATGACTGTGTGTTTCAGGGCTGGAATCTTATTTCAATGCTTACTAATATTTATGGAAGACTATTTACACTTCTCTTAACAATCAGTAATTGTTATTAAACAAAACAGTTCCTTTTTTTTTCTCAGAATCAGCATTTTGAGCTCTTTTTTTCCTTTCTCCTCAGCCTGTTCACATTCCCTTTACTTTCCCAACCCATCCTGTTTTCTCTTAGGTGATTTACAAAGAAAGTCACTGACCTACCACAGTTCAACTCGTACAAACTGGATTGACGGATTCGTAGGTTTTAAGAAAGTGGGTAGGTGGAGGGGTCTGACTCCTCAGCTGATGGAGTAGCTTCCCTGGAGCTCTGAGTTGGGCTATGCATTGTTCGCAGAGCTAGACGACATCGTTATACAACATTAGCTGCCCAAGAAGTAAGCAGGTTATATCACTATGTTCTCAAGAAATTATTACTTCTTGACAGTCTCTTTGTTTTGATGTTAGCCTCTATTTTACCGTAACTGGGTGATTGAAATATTTATTGTGGCATTTCATCATTACTCAGAGCTGAACAAGTGCAGTCAGTGATTAATTGCACATTCATTGTGGGTCTTGGATACCTGGTGATCTGCACTTAGTCCCTAACGTCTGCTACACTCAGAAAACATTGTGAAGAATGGAGCCTTTGTAATGTTCCTCTGAAGATTTTTAAGCATGTTTGCTTGCAGTGTGTTTACAGTAATCATGTCTATTATTCCTGTGCTCGGGGAACTTGTGAGCCCTGAGCTATGTCTTGGCACCTGCATGCAGACATTGTATAAATATATATGTAGCAGATTTTTAGGCTGCTCAGGACTGGACTAGCTATTGCTTCCTGGCAGTATCTTAGCAGGCGAGTTTATTGGCATTAATACTCATCAGTTAAAACAAGTCTGAAGTGGCTCTTATAGAAGTCTACTTTGAATTGGTATCGTGCAAAATCTCAGTAGGAGCCCAATTCCCTGAGGTATAGACATCTGATCAAGGAATGTGCTGGAATACTCGCATCCAACAAACACACATTCATCTCCACGCTTTTATGTGATATTAAATACTTGCAGAGAACTGGTATTTTCTAGCGCCACTCCCCATCCTGAAATTCCTTGTGCTCCCACTTCAACACCCTAGTGGCCTTTCCATCAGCCAAGTCCCCCACAGGAGAAAACTTCCCCCCTCAAAACCATCTCACAAGGAGAAGGGATGCTGGTGTCTCTGCTGCTGGGGATGTCCAGGGTGGTCCTGATGCACCATAGCCCCAGTGAGCAGCTTCCCTCTGCCTCTGCTAGGGGAGCAGACAGGCTTAGCCACAGTCTGCTCCACATCTGGTTGGCTGCCCTGGCTTTTGGCACCGAATCCACATGGATATTTGCAGTCTGTCGAGTGGTTTGATGAACATGTCAATAAGATGGTCAAGCACATCAGTTTTTATTTCACGTAGCACTGCCAAAGTATGTTTTTATTTAAAGTACGGCTATTTTGAAACTCCCTTTCATTCTTCTGTGATGTCTCACAGATTACTGAAACTCATTTTTGTAAGGCTGAAGTGGCCTTTACAGCTTAAATTCCATGTTTCCCAGGCTGCTCAGGGAATCTGCCCACTCCTCCCCACCCTGAACTCTACCATGGGCAGGTAGAGGAGCTTTCAACACTATGCTTTGCGTGTACATAAAAAAAACCCCAGCAGTGCTCACATTTTGCAGTGTTTGTATCTAACTGCAGAACAGACTTTGTCCCTGTTGGAAGGGGCTGGGCAGAATCTGAGCAGTGTAATCGCTGTCCCACAACAGGGGAGTCTTCTTCAATTTAAGATATCACACAGCAAGGAAGGAAAAAGTAAATCTGGTTGTATGAGTCTTTCTGTACACAAGGGTTAAAATTGGCTCCCTTTCTTCCTTGTTCATGTCAAATACCCACCAAAGGATGCTTCTGCAGCAAATCCTTCTCTAGGAGTAACTCCTTACTTTCTAGTCCTGAATCATTACAATTGACCTTATAAATTTATTTTCCCCATATCAATGTTTAGAACAAGGGACAAACAAAAAGTGTATTACGGCAAAGCTAAAAAATATTTGAAAGGGGAGCTTCTGAAAAAATCAAGGGGGAAAACAGCTAAACCATGATACCTGGGGAAGGTTCTTCATGAAAAGAGCTGTATGCAGTGCCATCTCCTTGTCCACTTCTTCATCTGCAAGGTTCAAATCTCACCCGTCCTTCCTCTTTCTACAGTAATCTTATCGAGGGGGCAAAAACATCTCACTGACTTCAGAGAGAAGCAGAGTATCAGCCCAGTTAGCCCAACAGCCACTGCAGGAGAAATGTCTCAACATTAAGTTCAGACTAGCCTCTGAGAGGGCTGTGTGCTTGTACAAATGAGGACACCCACCTGAGAAAGTTAATCCTTATTTGTTTTTAAAGTGGATTGGTTAGACTAAATTAAACTCCCACATAGATACTTTTACCCTTCCAAAGGGAATAGCACTGACAGCCACACTGGTGGGTTTAACAGTGTCCACACGGCAGTTGAATTCAATTTCATTAAATCATTTTGGAATTCATTTGTTTAATTAAATTCAAGTTCACTTTCTAAATATGTGATTTGTTGACAGGCCTTGAATGAATAGCCCTTCAAACAAGGTTGTCTTTTTTTGCTTACCAAAACATGGGAGAAATAAATCTAGAACACTAGCGTTGCATAAGGGGAAGGAGCTGTAAGAGGAACTGGTACAAGAGGGTGCTTTGCTTTGTTTTAAATTACAAGCCTTTCCAAGACATTTCATATCACTCTTCTATTCCTGCTTCAGGTTTCCAAGGAAAAGTTCAAGATGCAATTAAATGATAAGAAAGTCTCCTGGTTCAGTAAGGAATCATCAGTTTCTGTAGATCTGTAATTACTCAAAACTTAAAAAAAAGCAAGACCAAGCACATTCCCTTGCAGAAATATGTTACGAGTGGAGCCTGCTCATCCCAAGTCTGCATCTCAGCTATCAAGAATGGACAGAAAGCTACATTCATTTTTACACAAAGAAACACCAGCACTTTTGGTTCAGTAAGCTGAAAAGTCAGAGACATCCAAGACCTGTTAGATGACTAGATGACTACAGTTTTTAGGAAAAAAAAACCAAACTCATAACATAGAGTGACATGACTAATGCATGTATGGCACAGTTGTCTGTGGTCTGACTCCACAGCCTGTGGTATTTTCAGGATGCATGAATACATTGGTGCATAGCCAAAGTCTTGTTAAAAGGCAAATGCTGAGTGAATTGAATTGCTGTATATTATCTGAGAAACTTTGGGCAGCTAAGATACAATTCTCCAAGGGATTATTAGACATTATCTTAATCTAACAAAGCACTTAAGCACCAAGCTCAAGAGCTCTGCTGGATCTTTAAGTCAGAGGGCTCTGCAACACCTTGGTTATCAGTTCCTATGTGAAAGCTGCTTGGTGACGTCCAAGAAAATAAAGTGCTTCCAATCCACTAACAGTTAAAAACACAGCTGCGGCATTCCCGTAATAACATCCGGGAAGCATCAGCTCCCACAAGATCACATTGACCACAAAAATCTTTCTAGCCTAAACACTCAGAAAATTGATTACTGCTACTTTTTAAAAGTGTACTAACAGCAGGTTTACAAAGTAGATTTGTAGCCACAGTTATGGCCAGTATCAAGTGGATTTCTTCTCTGGAAAGAAGGAAGGATAGTAGCAGATGCTGTCCTCCAAAGGTCTAAAAAAAAAACCTTGAGGAACTGTTCAGACTTTTCTCTCAAGTCCAGGGAAGGTGAACTTTAGCAGTCATCACTTTCCACAGTTATGAAAGCTCCAGTTCACAACCCCACACAGAACACTAAGCCAATTTTCAGACTGCTGTACCAACCTAGCAGCACTGTAATTATATCTCGTTCAACACCCAAATGTTTCGTTCAGTCAGATGGCTGGGTCATCAGTTTTGTGTAGTAATTATACAGCGCAGATGTCTGCATTTGCCGGAAACATAAGTACAGATCCATCGTGGCCCCAGATGCATGAAGTACATATGGGTAATCTGGAAATTATCCGTAAAGGGGCAGATCAGCTTTGGTGTACACACCCACAGTGATACGGGTGCAACTGATCTTTGCTAAATGTATGGCTGCTGTCTCAGCTTTCCCTTTCTGAAAATATGTCTCCTGGGGTTGATTTGTCCTGAATTTCCTTTGCAAAGAAACAAAAAGTCTGAGCACACAACTTCTCCCTTTATCTACAGGTTTTCTGTGGGTTGCCCTCATGGTCTTAAGGGACTCCACAGAGGGCATTCCTGCCTGGAGGGCAATGAAGTGCTGACTCCTCTTAAGAGAAGACTTTTGCTTCATTGGTAGGGGTCTCTCCACAAGTCTTTCACATCAGTATTTTCTTCTGGCTCTGTAAGGTCAACTATGTACTTTACCCCTTCACCACCACAAGGGAAACTCCTTATCAGCCAACACCTCCTTCTCCAGTTTCTACCTCAGGGAGTACACTGATCAAAACACTGTATGGTCAGTTCTTTCCTTGCCCCAACTATTCACCTTCACCTTTTGTACAGGCCTTTGTCTCAGTCACCTTACAGTCTTCCTTAGCTTCTCCTTTTATTAAAAAAATATTTTTCAGGGATTGTGTTCCTTGCTGCCTTTCTGCCTCCACAGCTCCTCTGCAATCCTGCCCAAGGCACTGGAGAGATCTTGCCCAGCTCCTGACTTCTCAAGAAACCTCCCTCCATAGCTGCAGCACCAGTGATTCTCTGGGTTCCCGTCTGTGTTGGTTTTATTTAGTGAGGGAGTACTACGGTAGCAGCTTCTGTAAGAAGCTGCTAGAAATTGTTTCCCCTTTGTCCAGCGGACTTGGTCAGGCCTAGGGTAGACCAGCTCCACTGCAGCATAGAGCAAGCCAAACTGCTGAAAGAGGGAAGGGGGGATTCACACATGGGATAACATCTGCAGGAGGTGGATAACACCAGGCTGATCTAAGAGGCTGAGCAAGGTGGTGTGGCCCCTGCAGCCCAAGTTTGCATGAAACCTGCTCCTGATCCAGGCTGATAATGAAACATGAATGGGTAGATCTGAGCCCAACTTTCTTTTAACCATCAGAGCACCAAAACCCATGATCTTAGACAATGCTATAGCACTTGTAGACTAATGAGGAATTAATTTTTCTCCTCCAGGACTATTACTTGGATTGGTTGTCCTCAGCAGGAGGTGACTTGTGTGCCCATGCAGAGATGTGCAGGGTGGAGAACTAGCCGTGCCTCAGTAGATACCTGTAAGATGGGAAAGTGTTTCTTCCTGGGTGGTATTGATTTCAGCTTCTCACTTTACTGATTATTTCATGGCAACTTGACAAAATTCAGATTTATCTGCATGTCTGGCATTAAGTACTTCAAAAACATACGCATATGCCAAGACCAGCCTGAAAAAAAACTGTGTATGGTCTGAAAACTATATGTATTTTTCCTACTTTTGAGAAGCTTAGCTCCATTTTTAATGATAACAGCCTCAAATGGCCATGACATTAACAGATCCCAGAGTGTGGTATTTAGAGAGCAGCAATTAAGCAGCAGTTGAAAAAAGGTCTCTAAGCAGAAGTAATACATTTTATTAGACTCTGTGCTATTCCATGAAGAAATAAATAAACTCTGGCCTTATGTACACTGAACATCTGAATATCTTTGTTTATTTTTCCCTCTCTACAAACCATGCCTTTGTTACATCTTATGTAATAGAGGAAGATTAAAGAAACAACATATATAAATAAGAAGACAAAGTTGGTTCCATGAGAAATAAAAAAAATATATATTCCATTTTTCAAATGTTAAGGTGTTAAGCAAAATCCTCTATGCAAATATGGTCAGTTTACTCAACCTCAGATCTTAACATCTGCAGTATGGCCCAATCCATATTTCTAATTTATTGCTTTCATTTTTATCGAAACAAAGTAGCCCAGAAGCTCCCTGCCAACCCATATATTTGTGCCACACATGCAGAAAGAAGATATTTTCTGCTTCTTCTATTTTTTCCAAGCACATCCTATGTCACTGTTTAAATCTTGGTAAGATCTATTCTCCAAAGCATTATAACTGCAAAAAAAATCAAAATTGCAGTCACAAACACAAAATATTTAGATTCTTGTTTGGGATCAATCTGTAAGTCTAGACGATTTCTCTAGTTCTATTTCTGAAGCACATGCAAGCACAGATGTAAAAGGAGAGGAATTATTTCAAGATACCAAAGCTCAGTGGTAACTGAATCTCACATGATTTCTTCCAACTTTGGTCAAAACCTTTGCTAATACCAAGGAAACTTGAAGGTTGCAGCAAAATAATAGATGGAAATTCATTCCTGGCAGTTGTTGATTTAAAAGCCAGGTCAGCACTGCATAATAATAATAATAATAATAATAATAATAATAATTGGGGCTAGGTGAAGAAGGTACAACCTTACTCTCTAGAAAGGGCAGACAGCTACAGTCGTCACTGAACTGTCATTTACATCTTGATCTAAAACTCTCCACCAACAAAACCACAGTGGGTGAATCAGAGCTTTTGCCAGGGTACCAGCGTTGCCATCACTATCCATGCAGGAAAATGTCTTAATCCGGCAGCAGGCCAGAGCCTCACCCCCTCACTGGCACTGGGGTCGCGGTCACAGAGAAGGGCATCCACTAGCATTGGCAGTGCCTCAGGTCTTGGTCCCCATGGCCAGAGGCAGTCAGGCTTTGGACGGGGCTGGTTGAAAGACGGGGCCATCAGCTCTCCCTCCAGACTTTCTGAAGGTGTGACTGAGGGCTGACTCAGAGGAAAACATGCCACCTACTGACTCTTGCAGCACCCGGGATTTTCCCTGAAAACTCCTGTTCAGAAATTCAGATGGAGCTTCACTGATTTACGGGTAAGGTGTCAAGCAAGACAAGACTCATCACACAGAATGAGAAATTGGATCTGCTTACTGGGCTTTCTCTCTTTGCTTTGTACCCTTTAGACTTCAGTTTTCACTCAGATAAGCTACTGTCAGTTACTGTCAGATAAGCTACTAGATGTCAGAGAAAATTTTGCCCAAGAGGAACTTGTACGGTGTTGCTCTGCAGTACCATGCAAAATAAGCTGTCATTTTCCAGTGAAATAATATTAGTTTCAGGTTGTTTATGAGATCATTCTGCTAATGGTCATCCCCAGAAATAGAGACTCTCTCATTTGTATACATTAGCTGCAGTGGACATCTTCCCCAGATTTGTGTTTTTCTAGGTAGAGTCAGTTTCTTCCGTATGTATTTTAGAAGATTTACATCACTAAATAGCCCTTAATGATGAATAGTGAAAGAGCTCTAAAAAATGATTTTTTTTGTGATGCTGTTCTTTTACCTCTTTGGAAAGGGAGGGAGGAAGGGAAATTACTGCATCTCAATTTTGTGCCAGATTCTGCTCTTTTATACATTAGCATTAATTTTTAGCAACTTCATTTATTTTGTTTATCTGTACTATGTTTTGTATTCCTTACAGAAGAAACTGCAGCCTTTTTTGACACCTGGTGAGACAAATTGTACTTCATTACATGACCATGCACCTAAAATGAATACTTTCCAAAATCCATTGCATTTAGCAGAGGTAGCATCATCTCTCACAATTTTCATTAGTGACTCCAAAATATTATTTTACTAACAAATAAGATAAAAAATCTCATTTAGATCAACTTGAAAGAGTCTTTCCTTGAGAAGATAAAGTGTCAGAGCCATTGAACCCATTTACAAGCTAATTAAACTTCATAGTGGCACTATGCTTGCTATTTCTGAAGCTGTGTAAAAAAAAAAAAAAAAAGTCCTTTTTTTTGGCTGACTGTGGTCCCAAATATTTTCAGGATGCCTTTGTGGCTGTTTCATTACAAATTCAAATTTTATGTTTCAGAGGATTTAAACAAGTAGATAGCTGGGTAAAAAGCTGTGCATATATTGCCTTGCCTGGCTTTCTGACAAGATACCACCTATTTTTCCCTGATCAGACAGAAACACTCAGGAAAGAGTTCTGTGCAAGCCCCTGCTGTGGGCAGGTGAGTACACTGGATTTAGATTTAATCACATTCTGCTGCATGCTCATTCATGTAGTAATTTGTCTTTTTGCATCAGGAATAAAATACACAAGCTGTCAGTTGAAAACATGCCTTTTCCCTTCTGCTTCTGTTATTCTTTCACTAGCAGGCCCCAAAATCCATATTCTGAAGTGAATTTCCACAGTTAGGTTATGTTTTCTTTTGGCAGATCAGATTTCAAGGCTTTTCTCTTACATGTGTGAGATCTGAGGTTAGCTGAGCCTCATTGCCTCAAAAATGGGGCTACAAAGGGGGCATAAGAAAAACTGGAGTAGTCTACCAGAGGAAAGGGGTCAAGTACTCAGAAAGAGCACGGTGTCTATTAGGACAGCATGGAGGAACCAGTGGCAGCTTATCTTTCCCCAGCATCTGGGCAGATGTGCTCCTTCCTCATTCTACTTGCTGCCCCTTCTTTGGGTATGAAAAGGCTGAAAGTTTGTGAAGCTGAATTTAGAGAAATGTCAAACACAGACAGAGGAGATAAGATGGAGGAGAGAAGAGCACTCTCTTAGTAATTAACAGCACTCCTAGCTGCACCGAGAGCTGCTGAATTCATTCTTCAAGTGTCTGCCAGTGCTTGAAGGGTTACTTCCCATTTTTGTTCAACATTCAGCCTTCTGGCCATATTCTCAGACGCTCCGTCTCTATCCTTCTCCCCTCCAGCCAGCTTTTTGTTTCCTGCCACTCAAATCCAGTCTCCCCTCTGCACCCCTTACTGAGAAGGAAAAAGATAAAATAAAACTATCCTAGTATCCTTTCTCAAATTCATGAAGAATAAACTTATCTGCAAAATGTCAGGCACCAAACTACTCACATCTATGACACATTTTTATTAGCAGATGGAGCAGCAACATATATTATCTCAGAGAAAGTCAGAGAGAATGGAGCTTTTTGCAACATCTGCAATCAATATTTAAAATAGTGTCATTCTTTGATCTGCAATCATACTGATATTTCAGCAGGGAAAAATTATTATAATTTCCTAATAGCCACAGGGAAAACAAAAAAGATTGCCTATTAAATAGCACCAGTGTTGGCGAAAACAGATTCTGGTGACTGGACATTCACATTGTCTGCTGCTCATTACAGCAGCACACAGTTGTACCGATTACAGTTGAGACTGCCAAGGTTTCCATCCTCCACCGCTTGACCCAATGTATTTGCTCTGGGCTGAAATGTAGCCTGCTGGACATGGGGCATTTTTTATTAAGCAAACAGCAATGGAAATGATAGCAGGCCCTTAGCCAGCATTGAGTTTCCCCCACAAACCCATAAGCCCATGCAATCTACTACTAAATGCAAGACAGAAATCTCCTGCAGCAACATGGCACCCCTATAATTCTCAAATAATGCCACATTATTCATCACAACAGTATCTCTCATTAGCAGATGGTTATCACAATGAATATAAGCAAGGCAAGGCAAGACTAGGAAAGACAATTTCTTTTATTAGACTAGTTGGCATATTTGGAAGAAATGAACAAGCTCTGAGGAACACAAACTCTTCTTCAAGGCACCATCTGAAACCATTTTCAGCCTGTTCTTTCCTCAGCCACTCCTCACTCCTCTCAGAGGATTTTTTGTTCTTCAGAGAAGTTTAGGAGATCATTCCACAAGTTACCCTCCCACATGATTTTCATCTGGCAGATTGAGTTTACGCCACAAACATATTTGTATCACATAGCTGTGATGTCTGCTGGTGCAGGAATCAAAGGAACTGTATGAAAGGACATAAGTCCAGAGGAAATCCATGGTGAACATTTTGGTATGAAAAGACATCAAATATCCAACTTCTGAGCTACAGTGATTTTTTTAAGATTATTATTGTATAAGCTATGCACGTTAGGGTGAACACTGTAGGTGAGAGGATCAGTGGCTGGGAGGGAAGCCTCCAGCCCAGTCTGCTGCTCAGGACAGTCTCAGCTGGGCTGTTGCCACGCATGTGTCCCTGGCTGTGGGCTCCTCGGAGTGTGGCCCTGCCACAACAGTGAGCATCCCGGAGGCTGCAGTAGGAGAGGGGCATCGATGGGAACAGGAGACGCATGATGCTGGCATGGCAAGGGCCATGCTCCTTGGCCCAGGAGCCCACAGAAAGGACAAAAAACCCAACCATTTGTAGCAATGGAAGATCTCCCATCATTGCAGCAATGCACACACCTTGTTTTTGACAAGAGGAGTGCAGGATGCACGTGACAACGGCAGTGGGTGACAGCCTGGGGCAGATGTTGCAGTGCCAGAAGGGCTCAGCCTCACTCGAGGGTGCCAGCTCCCAGCCCTGCTCCCCAGCGAGGGATGTGGATCACGGTGAACAAAGCCACTGCTTATGCAGCACTCCGGGGAAGAGGCCACTCTGGCAAGCTGTCACATCGCAGTCTGCATGTGCTTTCCTCATTCGGGAGCTGGCAGCCTCCTGTAGCAGACTGTGCACCTCTCCACCTATGCCTTTAATAGTCCTCACCTTCCCTTCAATACCTTCTTGGTTTAAACATCAGGTTCATGTTGTAACCACCTGTCAAAGTCTTTCGAGTGTGCTTTTCCTGAATGCTAAGTCTTCAAAAATTAAGCATGTCATACAGCTTGTATGCATCTTTATCACTGCACTTCCCATCCTGACGTCTGACCATACAGACAGGTTAGCTTGCACAATGTTATCAGAATCTCATGCATTTTGTGATTTTCCCAAGATCTTGACTCTTGGCATACAGCAAGGGTTTGGCTTTCTGTTTTATTAAGTACAGTTCTAGTCCTTACAGAAGCAGAAGGTTTGAAAATGAAATGCTGTCATTCCAGAAAATAAAGGGAAACCAAAACCAGAATCCACAGTTATTATTTAAAAAAAATCCATGATGTCAGACCATCTCAAGGTTTCTGAAGGCTTGTGGCTGGCAATACAAAACCTGCCCCTGGTTTCTTCAGTCTGGAGAGAGATGTATCTGTATTGCAAAAGCACAGCAATAGAGATTTCATTCTCATCCTATTATCATCCATCATCACTCTGCCAGGCACAGACACACACACACCATTTCGAGCAGTCTGGGCCACATCCTTATTTAGAGAACAGTCTCAGTTTCCTTGTGCTTTTGCTCGGTGCCTGCTCATGCCATGCAGCACATTAACATAACAGCTGACAGAATTAATCAGCAGCAATAAAAGCACTTGCATGATTTGACCCGTATAATCTATCTGAGGACATCTCCCTCTTGCCTGCTCTTTCACTCACCCTCTGCTTTTAGGTCTAGCTCACTTATTTTTACCCTTCATCTGCAGAGCCATCTGAACACACTGCAGCGCTAGTGTGATTACTGAGCTACGCAGCAGAAGTTACTGTTGGCAGGGTCTATTGTATAAAGCAGGTCAAATATAGCTGCAAAGTTGGTTTTGGGCAGCCTTTTTTTTCCTAAATGAAGATCTGTATTGGAAAAATGTCATTTGGTTTGAGACAAAAAAAAAAAAAATCCAATTAAGTTTTTAAATAATTATTAAGAAGAGGAAAAGTAAAAAGCAAAAAAAAAAAAAAAAAAAAAAAAAAAAAAAAAGGAAATAAAAAGAAGGAAAAGAAAAACTCTTCTTGGAAATGGCCACAGGAGTTATTATGCATGACAGCAGACATTACTCTTTTCTGCTGGTCTGTTATTGTTGTTAATGAAGTACATTTAATCTAATCAAAGGACACATAAGGGAAATGTTCAGACTAGAGTAATGAAATTTTTTACAGAGCTGTGGGCCTCCCTTATGAGAAGAGATGAAAATGTCTGATTTTATTTCATGCGCAAAGAAGTAAATGATGAGGACATGAGTAATTCAACACAGCTAATGGAAAGGACCATTCAAGAAGAAATAAGGGAACAATTACAATTTCAGCGATAATCCAGGTAGAAAGATGATTCTCTGCTTGCACTGATGGTGGAGACAAGGCAAGTCAAGTAACAGGAAATTCCTTCTCATGAAGCTACATCTATGCATGTTTTTCCCTGGGAATACTGTTTTGTGTGTTACCTCCTGAGGGCTTATCCCAGGAGATTTGTATCAGTGGGATCCTCTGAAGAGTGGGACTGCATACTGACCACCCTGCATGGCACATCAGCTGGCAAGCTGTGAGAGCAGCTCTCCAGCACTGGGCTGGCTCTTCCTGCTCCCATGGGTGCAGGTGACATCCAGCATGTGCTAGGAGGGTCTGATACCATGACTGACACAGAGAAGGATGCCTTTCTGCCCCTAACTTCTCATGGACAGGGTGTCACTAACCCTTATCAAGAAAGTTGAAGTACAGTTGAAGTACAAGCAGACACGACTCCCTATGCTATTTTTAAATTTGAAAGAATGCAAATACACGTGCAAGCAAGGCATGGCTAAGGAGACCTGGTCTGCTGCCAGGGTACAGCTGCAAATCTGAGGGGGTTCCTGGATTAGGTAATTGCATGACTACTCCCCTTAAATAGGCTAATGATTACAAGATACATTCTCTGTCTGAGTTAGAAATGTGTTTCCCTTCCTTCGTTCCATGTGTCTGTGATAGACCTCACTTGCATAATTCTTGCCTATAAAAGTATCACAAAGAGACAGGTGAGGATGAATAAATGAAACTGTACTTTATTAAATATGCTTCCTAGTTGTTTAGCTTATATGCCATCCATTTCCAGACAGCCATTTTTCCAATTGTGTTTTAATTATAAATTTACTCAGTGTCTCTCTGATTTCATACTCAATGCGATGCCTGTGGAGCTGCCTGGACAGAGTTGTGTGGGGCAACGCAGAAGGCATAATTTCCCTTTGCTGGCTCTAGGAGATGGTTAAGCTTCAAAGAAAATGAGCGTGATCAGGTCAGGTTCTAGAAACAATCTCATTTCTTTGAAATGTGCAAATCTGAACACTGGTAAATCTTTGCTGTTAGTGTGTTGCAAAAAGCAAGTCTGGAAACAGAATTTCTTGGTTCTTTATTTAGTGGGCTGAAATAAAGGGAAATGGCTTTTGGTACAGAGTGGATGGGAGAGTTGGTTTTGCTTTTTTTCCTGTGTGCCTCATGACAGTCCTTAATAACAGCTCTCCCCTGAGACTTACAGTTAATAATGCTAATTAGACTTGTTAGAAATATCACCTACTTTGGATAGGCACTCTGGTGTCTCCTTTCATGTTTGGACAAAACCAGTCACCAACTGAAGAGGTTCTGCAGTAGCTGAGGCTCTGGACTATCCTGCCCTGCACACCATGCAGATGCTTGCAACAACTCTTCCTCTTTCCATGCCTTGTCAAGACATAAAATGACATCTCCGGAAGGGTTCTGCAGCTCTTTATGAACTATCATAAATTAATTACCAAATGTTCAAGACTTTGTGAACAGGCATCTTATATTTGCCTGTGCTTTTCACTTGCAGATCCCTACACTCAAGATGATGGTGCTTCTCTATTTGTCTGTCTGCATTTCAGTGAAACAATACAGCTCAGGAGGGAAGCCATACACAAAACTAATTGACTGGCACACTTTCACCCCTTATCTACATACGTTTTTTACGCAGAGACTGGCTGAGCTGTGGATCTCCTTGTCACAGAGCACTGCAGTTCCTGAAGGATGACATGATTTCATAAAGTAAGTGGATTAAGATATGTAAGTCAATATCTGGAGCTGTAAAACCCACAAACATTACCTCTAGGACAGGAAAACTCCAAGCCAAAGTTTTCTGGAGTTGGAAGAGATCCTTTATGGAAGTTCTCAAGCTTCTCCCCATGATCCGCTATTGGTGACTTTCTGGGAGGACAGAGAGTGAGGCTATACAATCTTTATACATTGTCCTCTTTTCTTATCAATCAATGCAACAAATAAGTTCTACAGGTATTTTATTTTGCTTTTAATTTCCTAAGTGACCTCTATATGCAGTCATACAATGGCCAGCAATGTTTCGTCCCTTGAAGCCAGTTCTTGGTGGTTCTGCTGGGTGTGCTGAGCCTGGATCCACAGAAAAGCTCCAACACTACCTGGGACCAACAGAGAAACTGAGGGCGTCTTGACCAAACGTATTCAGGAAGCATCACTTGCTTCAGTTCAATGTAGAAAGCACTGGCGAACAAGAAATTGGCTGGGAGGTCCACCATTTACGTCTAGGATATGGAAGAGGATGAACCTACTCTTCATATGGCAGAAGGCAGAAAACGGCCAGCAAGCCATGACTATCAAAGGGAAAAGAACTGAGTAAAATTGTGCATAGCTGGAAGACTCAAGCAGAGACAGTAGCACAGAGAATGCAGAAAGTAGCCTTGAAATTTCAAAAATAGCCCATGGAAGAAAAAAAGAAGTTTATGATAGAAATGCGCATCAGAAATGCATTTTACAAAGCATTGTAAAAACTTGAAAAGGGAAGCAAAAATGTGAGAAGATATCTTTAAAAGATAAGGAGTGAAAGGACAAGGCAGAGGCCGTATTTGTACTTTGAGTTTATGGAAGTTCTACAGTGAGATGATAGCTTTCTCCTTGTAGTGAATGAGCTGGATGAGGCTCTGAGCAACCTGATCCAGTCAGGGATGTCCCTGCTTCTTGCAGGGGGGTTGGACTAGATGACCTTTGAAGGCCCCTTCCAACTCTAGCCATTCTATGATTCTATGATTCTATGATTCTATGATTCTATTATTCTATGACTAAGTCATTCAATGCATGTATTGGAACAAATGGGCAACTTTGAGAAAGTGGCCAAATTTTCAACTTAAACAAGCAAGAATGTCTGATAGTAGTGGGAAGGCTTGGCCAATTTCTATTCAAGACTTTCAGAAGATCTGGCTGTAGACTTTTCTGAAATCCCTCCTTGAGTAATTTTTGGTTGTGGGTTTTTGTTTGTATTCAGCAGCTCTTGGAATGTAGGGGAAAACCTGGGCAGAGAGATTAAAATCACTTAGGATTGTGCCAATATTTAAAACAGGTAGGTAAGATGAAAACTATTACATGGCTGCTCATCTCTGAATCTTGATGGCTATATCCGTATATCTCTCATCAGTCTTAAAGAGTATATCTATGGTGCACAGCGCAGCTCTTTGCTGAGATAATATCTTGGTTTCAGGAACAATATAGCTGTATCAGTGCAGCCTCTGCCCTATTTTAACTAGCCTGGGCATACCACTGTGCTGATGCAGCCAAACTGGTCCCAGTTCTGGAGCTGGTTCAGTTGGACTTAAGTCAGGTATTGTAGCATATTTTGGTATTGCACCATGAAGATAGAAAGGCCAGACTCCGTATGTCTGGCCATGTAGTATATTGCTCAATGGAGAGGTCATACTTGTACCAGCAAAGAGAATTTCCTATTGGAAGAACAGGGAACAATACAACATAAATCTCATCAGCTGTCCTTCTAGCAGGGTAATTTGTACTTGTCTCCAGCAATTGTGCACTTACAGTGTTACAAACAATGATATATGAGCATTCATGTAAAATATGGTTCAGATGTTGCCACCAAATCATGAACTACTTTGCACGAGACTTCTTAGTGCAGATGAGGTCAAAAAGAAGGTGCCAGCCATGACGATTTATGCACACAGAACTGGAAAGAAAAAACAAAGTTGAGAGAAAACTCTCGATTAGAAGGGAAAACAGAAATACTGAAGACATAAAAAATCATCACATATTCCAGAACATGGTTTGCTGAAGAATAGAAAATGGGATCTCTCATCTGTGTATAATTTTGTTTTTCTTTTCTGTAGTTGCATTTTTGGTAATGATTTCTTGTAGAGTCTTATGGGACTTCTTCCACAGTAACTGCCCTGGAAGCTATTATATTAATTGTACAGATAATTCGTGCAACCCACACGCTAGTTCTTGGACTTGGCTTTCCCTGCTGCCAACTTTTCATTTTCCCCCGTCTGATTTTCTTCCTTGTTTAGTGCCACACTCCTCATCTTTCTCTTTTCCTCCCTGCTGTGAAAATACATTTCTTTTCTGCTCTCTTTAACTCTAAACCTTCTCTCGCCTGAGCAGGAAATCTGGGATCCCATGGAGCCTTCCACATGCTGCTTGCAAATGGGAAAATGGTGGCTGTAGCAGGCCTTCGTGGGGCAGCACCCTCCCAAAGTACCCAAGCTGCCTCTAGCAATGTCCTGCTAGATGAGAAGCACCATCACTCACTCCCAGAGGAGTGAACACATGACTATCCCGCTTCTTGAAGCTGGTGCTTCCTGCTCCTGCGTACCCTTTTGATACCCAGTGAGCCACGCTTGGTGCCATCAGCTTGCTGCTCTGTGGCTCAGGCTCTGGAGCAGCTGGCTTCTCTTTGAAGAACATCAGCACCCTGAATTGAACATATTTAATTGCTTTCATCACTACAATGACAAGCAGATAGGATTAGTGGAAGCACAGACAAGAGGGAAGGCCAGCTGGGCACAACAACAGGCCCTCTCTCCTATCCTCCAAAACAAAGCAGAGATTACAGACTGACATCAATCTCTGCCCTGCTGCTACTTGGCCTCTGTCCTCAACATTTGTGAGCTTTCACCCCTAGTTACAAAACATTCCTGAATGTGCATGTAAAATCTTAAGAGCAAGGCTGTAGGAAGAACGAACGAGAAAGAAAAAATATTGTTTGTATCTATGGCTCCTTTAATGAAAGGGGAAACGTGAGGTAAAGTACTAAGGGAAGCCCAAGACTATTTCGTGGTGGCAGTAAGGCTTTCTTTCCCAAGCTAACACCCAATCTGCTTCACCGTGAGATTAGGGAAGAAAGAAATACGATCTTCATGATTAGTTCCAGAATTTGCAGTGAGATGCTTAGCTCTTCTCTCGTAGAAGGGCTTTTGTGTGTAGGCCTATGCTTTTTAAAGTCTTTGGCAACCTCCCATCACTACAATAGAGTCACTGCAAACATATGCATCATATTAGTAAGTTATATTGTC
The DNA here is from genome assembly GCA_009806455.1 of Tetrax tetrax. NCBI lineage: Eukaryota > Metazoa > Chordata > Aves > Otidiformes > Otididae > Tetrax > Tetrax tetrax. Next base: position 611,739 of record WHYT01016694.1, read on the forward strand.
CTTCTTTACCTTCCTTCATCATGTCATCAGTATCAAGTTCTGGAATTAATTTGATGTCCTCTTTCTCCATTCTAATTGTAATAAACCAGTCCTTTGCAGCTACTCATGCAATATTTTGAGTGTAATATTTCTAACTTTTACCATTTGAGGGTTTCTTTTGGGTTTTTTTGTTTGTTTGGTTTTTTTTTAAACTCTGGTTTCTAGAGTCATGTAGGTTTCATTTAAAAATTAATTTCCCCTTGAGATTGCAGAGAAAAGTTGAAATTAAATTGAAAACTTCTAACAATCCAAGCAAATGAAAAGAATTGCACAGACAGTATTTTTCTGTATCATTATATTTAGACCAATCTAGTGATTTTTGTGATCTGCCTTTCGACTTTTGAATGCACAGGGCTGGTGCATCTGCTTCAGCTCCTGTTGCACTGAGGGAGCATGCTGTTCACATGCTGAAATTCTGGCACTTCTTAGGGAAGAAACATTTCTTGGGAAGTACTCTACCATCTAGTTCGGGATGCTACCCGTGTCCTGTAAATAAAGGATCAAATACTGGGCCACAGCAGCTCCAGGTGAAGGAAGGGAGATGTTCTCTTTTCCATCAGTAATTAAAGGTGGACTTTTGTTTATTAACTTTTTGCTGGTGCTTCTCGCGGTCACTCAAGCATTACCTCCCAGCAGAAACCCCACATGCCGAGGCATACTGCTTTTGTGCTGCAAAAAGCTTGCAGAGAGCAGACAGGAGTTTTCACTTATGAGACAAGGACAGCCCATTTCTTCAATTTACATCTTAACCTCAGTGGATCAAAAAACCTTACTTCTGATTTACATCTTTACAAAGTAGGAAAGAATCAGGTTTATGACATCCTGTGTTTCTCCTGAGGTTTTTTTTTGACAAGTGAGGTCTTGCTCAATTGCTTACAATTCGGTAGGTGCAGACCAGGGTCCATCAGCGCAAGCTGCTCATTTATCTGTCCCGTGGACATCCGTGTACTGCCAAGTCTCAGCTCTAAGCCAGTTCCCAATACACATGCTGTACTAAGCAGCCCAGTACATATGCATACTTGAAATAAAATAAGTCTTTTCCTGCATTCTCTGCACGTATTGTGTATCTGTAAGTTTTGTACAGCTATGGTAGAAGTTATTCCAAAAATGAAGGTGCTAAAAATATCTAGGCTTCAGAACAGAAAAAGCATCCACATAGTGCAGCTTTTTTCCTCTTGGTATATGTCCTTCTTATCAAAAAATGCTAATAAGACTCCTGTACACAACCACGTTACAAATAAAACAGCATCGCACATCTTTTTTATAATACTATATTTTTTAGCAGCATATCTACAGACATCTGGCTGATAATCATTGGAAGACATGGCACAATACTACCCCAGTTCTCGCATTTATACAAAATGCTGAACCAAAAGGAATCTAGAAGACTCTTCCTCTCTGCTTTACTTTCATAAATTAAATACACAACATGCCCCTTCTGGAAAATGCAGACCACATTTCCAACATTTAGTCATAATGAAAACCAGAAGGCCACAGTCTGGCTGCTCTGGAGAGTATGTGTGCTGTGGAGAGAAGGAATAGGACCATTTCCTCTGTTTGCATGTCTTTTGTGAGGGAGCTGAAATCTCTGCGAAATGGTGGGGTTGAGAGGCTGCAGGCTTCATGTCCTGAAGGTCCAGCCCTGAGAGCCCTGTTACTGTGTGAGGTCTCAGCTGATGTTTCCTCATCATGGACACCAGGGGCAGGGGGGATGAAAAAGCAGAGCAAAAATCAACTTTGGAATATGAGCAAAATCTGATTATAAAGGCTTTGGATTGGAGGGGTGGGAAGTGTCCTTTTCATCTCAGCTGCTTGTTGACGCCAGGATCCTCAGGAGCACATTTGGCCCCAGAGCCCAAGGGCTCCGGCAGCAATGGAGACAGCGCCGGTGGAGACCTGGGACAGCTTTGCCATAGGCCGCCTGTTCTCTGCGGGTGAGCAATGTGAGGGCATTTGGGGAAGTACGAGAGAGCCACTGCCTCTGCGGGCCCTCTGGCAGAGGGGAGCCCTGGGGTGCTGTGGGGACCCCCCACTGCCACCACCACCTCTGTCCCCGCAGGCCGCAAGGGGAAGGGGAACCTCCTGCCTGTGGCACAGCTCAGCCACTCAGTGAAACAGTGAGGAAGTGGCAGTTATGGCCTACAGAAGGCTTTTGAAATAATTTTGAAATATTGGATAGGAATATAACATCCTCTTAGCTAATGTACCTAAGAGTCAGCTGAAGGCACTGGAGAGAGCCAAATTCTTTTCTCCCCCTGTAAATACATATGATTTCCCTCCATCTGTGCACAGCACTGCTGGATAAGAACAGCCACAAACTGTACCAAAATGTACTTTCCAAACAGTAATCAAACATGCTTAATTTATATACACATCCTTTTTGGATCCTCTTTCTGAAAACATCCTGCTAAAAACATCTCTTTTCAAGCCTGCTCGTCTTCACAGAGCAAACAGTGTAGAAATTCATAAGGAGACCACGTGGGGTTTGTAATGGCAGATTTGCAGAGACTAGAGGGTAGGCTGAGCCAAAACGGTGTCCTGGGTCAGGAGCCGGGTGTGGGGCTGGCACCGCTACCGAGGAGCTGGTGCTTAGGTGTCCCTCTTTCACCGGGGCACTGCCTATGCAGAAGCTCCCCTCCTGCACCTGCGGTGAACTGAAACACGGGATGTCTGCACGAAAAAGGAAGAGAGGCTGAGCCGAACATAAATCATGAACTCCGTTGCCTCTCAGGGAGGATAACAGCCCTTTCAGCCAACGAGTTACACCACTGAAGACTGTGACTGGCAAGAGAGGTATTTCGTGGTGAGGGAAGGATTTGTTACGTCCTCCATGTAACAAGTGGGAAACTATAAAGAGTGGAGAGCACTAAATTGTGTATGCAGTCTGCCCGAGGAGCAGTCTGGAGACAAGGCAAGTCCAAGGTAATGTACTGCTGACAAGCAGAGCACAGGAACAAGGAAAACGCTGTCGTGCTAAATGCATTACACCGCTCTCCAGGAGCTCGTGGGAGAGAATACTGCATTCTCCAAAGAGTGCCAGCGTGGAAGGGAGCAGGACTTAAGTTTATTTTCTAGGAAGCACATCAAATCCAAATATTAGACTTCAAAGGTATAATAAAGGGACATGTTAAAAGATCACTGAAATAAAAAATAATTCCAAGAATTGCACCCAATCAATCATGAAATAGAAATTAATGGTGTGACTGGTGCAACAAGATCAAAACTCCAGATCACATGGTTTAAATAACAACTGTGGTTATTTTGCTAGCATAGAAACAGTCCTTGCAAAATATATTCTTCATAGATAATTAGAACAATCCATACATTCATAGTCTGTGAGGAAAAGGAGAACAACATTGTAAGTACAAATAAACACAGAGCTTTGGTTTGACATGATGTGCTGCTGAAATGTGCCCTGATTTGCATGCACCAGAGGTGGATTCACACTCCAGTGATTTTTAACACTACTCGATGTTAACGGATGCAGCAGATCTGACAGTATTCCCATCTATTTGCCCATTCAGAGCAAGCACACGGGATCTATCCTTCAGCCACACTTTCTGCAGTGGATTAGGAAGAAAGATCAGGTTGCTGTCAGGGTGGCTGTTGCAGGGAACCCATTGATGTGATGAAGGCATTACAATGGCAAAAGAGGAAGAGAGATTTTTACCTAACCATTGTCTCCCCAGCTTTTTCTGCCAGATAACATCTTTGTATGCCAGGTAACATTATCTATTTGTCTCTTTATAACTGTATAGCACTTTTTCATCACAGATAGACCTGCCTTAATATGAGATTAAGGATAAAAGCTATATTTAGGAGGAATTGGAAGACATCTATATTTAAAATGAAATCTTGGGAATGGGAGCTTCAGGGAAACGCTAAATATATAAAATGTGGCCAAACCAAAAGGTGTTATTATATTGAGAGAGAAGATTTTGTTGTGAAAAATGCTTATGGAGATTTCAGACTTAATGTCTTCACTACAAAGGGAGGATATGGTGCAGTAACAGAGTGTGTGAATTATAGAGCAACAATTATCCAGCAGTAGCTTCCTACCCAGACATTCCTAATGCATAATGGATGTAAGGTATCTTATTCCATTTTTTTAAAGCAAAAGTGCTAGTTTTCCTATGAATACATAAATTCAAGATTTTGTCCTCCATGACAGAGTGATAGCAGGGAGGGAAGCAGCAGTTTGCAGAAGCAGTTTGTCCTAGATGAAGGCAAGGCACCTGGCATTTTCACACCAGGTTCTGAGCAGGGTTCAGTACGATACCACATACCTGCGCTTGACCTCTCTTATGTTGTCCAATAGCAGATGTACAGTGTTGTAGCTCCATTTTATTTTCAAAATGAGACAGCTAAGGTGCAATACAAAGAGGTAAATGCTTCATTTCTAGTGTTAGAAACGCACATTTCTGTGGTGTGCTTTATTCCCCTTGCATAACCTTTGTGGGTACAAAGCACAAGATGTACTGGATGGGTGAAAGAGGTAAGGTTAACCATTAGTAGACAGTCTTCTGTCACACAGCAAAAACATTTGGTGCCTTTTCTTCACTGGTATTTTACAGTGTTATAACAACCCCACTAGCACTCGTTGACTTGTTGTAGAAACCATCCTTGGGGAAGTGAGGAGAAGGACCAGATAATGTGAACTTGTAGGAAAACAAACCTCTAGATTATTAAATGGACCGAGTTTTTCCAGAGAGTAGTAAAACTTCAACATTTAATTAAATGAATTAGCCCAGCAATAGCTTTCAGCAGAGTCATACCTGTGTCTTTATGCAACTTCTTGCTCTAATTCAACACTATTCCTAATGAAAAATTGTCCCATTAAAACCAAACTCTATGGGGTTTAAAAATATATCTTAGATTTTGACTGATAGTACTTGGTTAGGAATAAAGTACTGTTTGGAAAGAAGATAGAAAAAATTGATTTGACAGCCAGCAGAGAAAGAGGAGTCGTCTTCTTCCCAGAATAATACCACCAAAAGGACTGCAAGAATTACAGTGAATATTAACAAAAACAAACAGACAATGGAAATTTATACCTGGTATTTATTTATGAGTTCAGCCATGACCCTTTAAAAGGAAAGAAGGAAGAACACGAAACTTTAAGGTTCCCATAGTATCATTTTAATCCTGTACTGTGTATCCCACCAACTGCAGGTAAAGCTGTAATGGGAAATGGGAGTTTGGAAGTTTGAAGAGAGTGAAGGAATGTTTTTTACTAAGTCATTTATGTAAACAGTGAAAAGGCATAGGCTAAGTCATGACGGCTTTCCAGTACAGATAAAAATCTAGAGAAATAAATTAAGCTAACAAAGATTAGGAGATGGATGTTAAAATATTCTCCTGAATTTTTTTTTGCATGTCCACAACACTCAGTGCCTGATATATGAAACTCCACCTGTGTTTACCAGCCTCAGATTCAGATAATCTTGACAACTGACGGCCATCTCAGCATTACCCTGGCAGATTCAGGAAAAGAAAAAAAAAAAAGCAGAAAAAAAGACAGAGCTGATTTTAAACACTGAAAGTAAAAAATAATTTAATTAAGACATACAGTATCCTAGGAAGTTTTTCTTAAGTATTTCTCTCTTCTGTAGGCAAGCAAACATAGCTGTACAGACTTTGAAATCTCTTTTAAACAATCATGAGGAAACATTAGTCATTACACAGACAAAAATATAATTATACAAATTGAATTCCTGGTGGAAGGTTATCTTTGCGATCAGCGGCACACTTAAATAAAATTGAAGTTTTGTCATTGACTTCAAAGAAATCAGGATTTTATCCTTAATTATATTTTTCAAGTGAAATTATAGGGTCTAATACAAAACCTTCTGAAGATAACAACAAATACTGCGGTTGATGTCAGTGGATTTAATGGGAGTGGGCGGTAAATTAACAATATATAATAAAGGAGCTACTGAAAATATGCAGTAATATTTCCCAAATCTTCTAGAATGTCTGTTTCAAATTCTGTACAGTATATTGGTTATTCAGACATATATCAGTAAGTGTGGGTGAACCAAAAGGAGTGGTTTAGAGTTTGAGCCTGCTGCTGTTGGAGTCAATTAAAGTTTGTCTCTCATTTTTGTTGGAAGCAGTCCTACTCCTTTCCAGAGCAGCAAAGCAGAGCAGATCATGAAGTGAATCAGCAACACAGTATTGATAAGGTGGGGTTTTTTTTCAAGAAAATTATTCTTGTGTGCCTAGTGTCTGCTAGACACAGCCCTTGCTTCTCTTTTATGTAGTTTATCACAGAATCTCATTTTCTCTGAAATTATTATTGATAAAGAATATTAAGCCATGCTTCATTGATCACTCAACTGATAGCTTTATTTGTTCCAAGAAAGGTTAGAAAAGCACATGCATGGATGGAGGGTGTGGTACCAGATCGGTATCTTTGCTTTCCTTGCTCTTATTATGCAAATTTGTCCTTTTCAAAGAGGTGATGAAGAGTCACATGTATTTATTCCAAATAAGATCCAGACTCAAGGGCTACACTCAGCAGCCAGCCTGTAGTCCTTTCTCACACTGGATCTCCCTCACTTCCTCAGGAGTCCCTCGTGCAAGGCCATGCACCAGGGATAGTCTGTATCAATCACAGCCAATTCTTCCTCATATGGCAATGCTGGTGTGGTGCGACTGATAAATAACAGGTGGCTAGCGCAAAGGAATGCAGGCACATTACAAAGGCTGTGTAGGGTTAAAACATTGGGATTTTGCCTGCAGCTGTCCACAATAAATATGCATAAGTTCATTTTTTACTTAGTTATGGATTCATCCACCTGTTTTCCTGAGAGTGCCAGACATTTTGTACTCTAATTATTACCAGGTCCTATCCAAAGTCCATTTAAGTTAACACAGAAGAAGTTGTCAGTGATGTCAGTGAACTGGGATCAAGCCATATGGAGTGGTTTCACTAGCATATTTAGATTACAGGTTCTCAGATTTGACCTTATAAGAGAAGGGCCTAGAAGAAAAAAAAAAAACATTTTTTCCTGGTGCAAGGGACTTACAGATTCTATGCTGGTCTTATTTCCAGGTAATTTTTTAAAATAAATTTGTGCTCCTGTTCAAGTATTCCAACAGATATCTCTGCAGAACCACAAAGTCAATAGAGGATTCAGAGCTGCGGTCCTAGGCAGCAGAGTTTGATGTTGCTCTGCTGATGGCTCCCATCCTGCTTCAGGCTTCAGACCTTCCCAGGCAGCACAACAATGGCCATAAAGCAGATGAAGCACTGCTGCCACAGAAATAAGCACGTTTCCTCCTTCAGACCGCCCCTTTTGACACTTCTTCTGATGCTTGTTGCTTTCTACTTTCTCTTCTCTTCAACTCTCATCTTACCAGTTTATGTTTGATGATTTTATCTCTAATGCCTTTGTACCCAAGTAAGGCCATACAGTATCCACAGGCATAGTTAATCAGTGAATCCACAGGCAGAATAACAGCCCTCAGAAATATAAACTCATCAGGAAAATATCTATGATCTGAGAATGCTCCAGAAAACTCCACATACAGGGGTCAAGATTTGCAAAAGAAAAACAGGATACCTAGACCTAAGTTCCCATGGGCATAATTCAACAACTCTGTAGATAACCAGATGTACAAAGTATCAAGTGTTACCAGTTTCCAGTGAGTTTCAGGATTCATTTTATTAATCTGGAGCTGTATCATATAACATACTATATATCACTTAAGAATACATTTAATGATGTAAGCCATCATACCATGCAACCTGGCCTTCTCTATACTCCATTTTCCCTCTTAGTGAAACAATCAGTGAAGCAATTTCTTGAACTCAACACTGTGTAGCTACTCAGAATCATTAAATCTCATGCCTTATTTTATAATAAAACCTCTAGTTAATCAACATCAGACTTATCTCTTTTTATTACTGTCTGGTATTTACATTGAAGATGTTGGCTAGTCTTGAAACTGAGGTGGTAGAAATGTGGTTTTCATTTAAAAAATGAACGCAAGTTCACTGACACCTCTCTGCACAATTATTTTCTGGTGTGAGTCCCTTGGGATGGAGATCCTTATCAGCCAAGTTTTGGGAGGTTCACGGATATGATTAGGTGACGGTGTCCCAAGTGGTCTATGCGCACAAAACAACATAAAATCAGTCTTCCAGTCTTGGCAAGTAAATGGAAGAAGAGCTGGCCTAGACTTCTCCCTTTAATATATCTTTAGTTGTTATTTAAATGTCTTCATTCCTACATTATACTTAGGTTAGCAGACTAAGCTAAAATTTTACAGGTAGTTTTCCTCTCTGCAATATTGTAATTTGCATTAGCTATTCATGTAGACTTACTTATGTGGCCCATCAGTAGCAGTCAACGGTTTGGAGCTGGAAAAAAAAAAAAATCAGGAAGATTATTTCCCCAAATCAGTTTGCTTTTTAAAGGCTGGAACAGAAAGTTAGAAATATCTACTCTTAATATCACATTGGTGAATCAAGGTGCATTTGCTTGCCACTGACTGTTTTTCATGGAGTACTCCCATGAATATTTGAGTAAGAAGGGCCCCTCTGATACCACACAGGATGGGAATCCCTCCGTTGGATCCAGATGCAGAGAAGCAGAGCTGCTTGCTCAGGGTGCCCCAGGAGGGGCTGAGGAGCGCTTCGCTCTTCGTGGTCCCGGTTAGTGCCTGCCCAACTGATCCATGCCCTCTCTTGCTGAGTGCTGTGCAATCGAATCTAAGATCAGATCTATTCCCTTGATAGACGCGTATTTTGGAAATAGAAATGGTGCTATGATTATTTCATCATAGAAACACTGTGCGGCATTTTCTGCTTCTGAAAATTGCTGCAGCTCTGTGGATGTCTAATGGTTTACATACCATTTTTTTGAGACAGACATCAACGTTTCAGAAAATGAAACATTTCAGAAAGACAAATTATAGATTTTGTGCAATATTTGTATTAAAATACAGTGTATATAATAGAATAGATATTACATTAAAATAGAATATTCAATACATTATTATATATGTATCATATAAGTATTCTTGTCATAAACTATTAATATTGTAACATTGATGATGGAAATTAGAAGTCTGTTCTGAAGTCCTGGAAATCTGATTACAAGAGAATTTCAGGTATCAGTTAAAAGCAATTTCCATATTCTCTGGAGTGAAGAAAGTTCAAAAATCTAAGCTGAAGGCAAACTGAACAGACCAAAGGAGACGAAAAATTGTTAAAGCCTTCTGTAAGCTGATTTCATTCTGCAAGTAGAAGCCTAGTAAAAGTTGATTAGATACCTGATTAAAAAAGGTAAAAAATGCTAGCAAGCAAAAACTGAAATAATTCTCTGCACAAGTATCCAGGCTGTTACTGAACTCTGGACCTGAAAGCCTTCCAGCCTCCTCTGGTATGGCCAAGAAATTTTGAGAGATACATTTTCCTTTTAAACTAATATTCAAAAGAAAAAATAAAGTAGGACTTTCAGAAGATAATCTCCTGGGAGTTGAATAATGTTTTTCACTGGAGTTTGCTGCAGCAAGTCAGTTTGTATTCATGACTGCTGGGAATTAAAGAGGCAATTAGCAAAAAAACAGGCAAAGATGCTTAACCGGGTGAACCTGTGCAGCTCCCATGCAATCCACAAAGACTGCCAATACAAGATGAAGACAGAGTTAAGACTTTGCTTTGTTTTTTTTTCTTTTGATATACAAATGCATGAGCACAAGATTAAAGCTACATTTTTAGTAAATCATATAGCTATCATACCTGATGCAAAATAGCACTCAGCTTTAGGGCTCTGGCCCACATCATAAACCTTATGTATGAGAAGTTAATTGATTTGGCTCTATATTCAAGACAAAGTTTTATTTCTCAGAAGCATCAGCATATGCTATAAAGGGACTTCAGATTTATGGGAAAAACACACATCGCAGAAGCATGCTGATTTTACCATAATGATCTGCTTCAGGAAAAAAGTTCTGCAAAGAAATATTCTCTGAACTTAATAAAAATACAAAGTGCTTATTCCTAGTGAGCCTGAACTTTTTCTGGTGAGATTATGACATGCAATAAATTTGGCATGAATCACCCCTTAAAAAATTAACTGGTCTTACTAAGCATCACTAATAATGTATTTAAATCTAAAAACATTGTTGTGGTTTTGTTGGCTGAACTACGACAAACATATATGCAAAGAGAGACTAACATAGCAAGAGAATTCTGAATTTTGCAGCAGCTGAGCATATGGAATCATTTCAGTACAAGCGGACATTGGTAACAGAAGACTTCATAGATACTATGTGAGAATTTATCCTTGGTTTTCATAATACCTCATGAGCAAATAACCTAAGAACCTAGAACAGAATTAAGTACATAATATTAATACTAGGAAAAAAAGTTCTGTTTTATCTACTTAATGGTAATAACATTGCTGTCAGTATGGATGCTGGTATTTTAAATATCAATAATAAGAAAAAGTATATTTGGAACACTTTTATAATTTAGAGTTTTCTTTTATCAGTGACTTCAAAGACCTTTAAATAAATTTAATCAGTTGTGGTAAATCTAGTTTAATAGTGACAATCTAGGTGGTCTGTTTTAATACTGAGTTTGATATTTCTGTGTGTCCTGATACATCAGGAAAAGATTTTGATACTCAGAATCTGAAGAAGTAAACAATTAAGGACACTTCTGCTAGCAGATCAATCCACTATTCACTGGTGCTGATTCTTCATCATTTTGCATCTGGTCTAGTCATTTAGAAATGTGCAGTGTCAGTGCAAAGCATTATAAAACTAGAATTACACTGTTCCAAATCCCTTTATGAAGGTGCACAAAATGCAAGGCAGGCAACTGGAAAGTCACACGCAGTGTCTTATGGGTCTCCTACTGATGCTGGGCTGGATTCTAGTTTTATTCAAGTAAATTCTTCAGATCTGATCCTTTTTACCCTTAATTCACAGTAAAAGATGAGACTTACGGACCTGAACTCATGAGTGCTCTCATGTACAATGTGGTTTCTTTGAAGAAAAGGTAACTAGCAGTAAACAGGGGCAGACCCTCAGTTAGGTTCTGTGGGGTTTTTTTAGGCATTTGCTGGAATTCAAACACCAAGAGTCTGCTCTGTGCATTTTCCTGGACAGAATATGCACAAAAATATTTTCAAACTAAATGCGGCTGGGTCTAATCCTCTGATAATTCAATCTACATGTATCCCTACCTTTAACATGAACCAAGCCATCTGTAAAATGTTAGTTACATTAGAAGACATAGATCTAGTTTTTGACCAGACCCGAGCCAATCAATATGACTTACTTTCTTTGATCTTTGTATTTTCTGGAATAATGGCAAGAAACCAAACAAAAGTCACAGAAAATCAATCCAAGCCATAATGCAGTCTTAAAACTACTAGGCGCTCTTTTTGATGAGGGGCGTCTGATGGTAGAGTTTCTTTGCTCCCCGCATGCATTCCAGTGGTGATTCAAATTCTTCTGCTAAAATGAACTTAGAGGATAAAGTGTGCTTGCAATCATATAGCAAGCAGTAAGAATACTGAAAAGGAAACATGAATTTTCTCTGGAAAGGCATATATGTTTCTCCTTGCCTTTTTTTTCAGATGAAATCCAGACCCAATTTGTTTAAATAACCAGTACAGACAATACAGGAACTGAACGCAGGAAGAATGCTGAGAAAAAATAAAATGCAGCCAATTCCAAGTACACCAAAAGGATTGTATGTTCACATTACATTCAAACTATGCTTATTCCATACTCTCACAATCCAGCTCTAATGTGGTTTCGGTAGAAAAATATTGGGTCTTTTTGTGAAGGTCCCTTTATGCATCATGTAGTTTTCTTCCATTTGTGAGATGCATATTCTTGAGTCAGGATTTTCACTACATTACATTTATCTAAGTGAGGACTAGATGAGTAGGAATGGGCATAAAGCACTGCTGCTGGCATAGGTTAGTGTTCTGATTTTGCTTGGTGCAATCATCTGTGCAATGGACAGATGAACAGAGTGAGAAATTGGTACCTGCCCACCAACTCCTCTCTGGGCCTTGGGGAAAGACTGTAGCACTTCAGATGCCCTTGGGTCATTTTTTTGGCTACATACAAAGATGACTTGGATGTCATTCTTCACTTGCTGCTTGAAGTACACAGCATGTTTTCAGCAATATTCCTCTTATCAACCTAAACCCATAAGGCACAGAAAACGATGACGAACTTGATTCCAGGTCTGTTAAAGAAAGGTTTCTCCATTCCTCCTATTATTAGGCATAATTCAAAAGTTCACCTCCATGTTTTTTTTTTTTCCGCAGTTGCTACAGTCTTGAATTTTTCTTGCCATTTTATTCATGTTTATTAGCTTCAATCTACATTTTCTGCAGTCCTCAAGATCAGTATCTCTTTTCTACTATATGGAAACAGCTAGAATAATTTAAAAGCCCTTCCAAATGCCTCTCATCAGAACCAAACTTTCACTGTTTCATTTACCCAAAACCCTTATCGTCTAAGTAGTGCCATTTTCATTTGGACTACTAACTAAGCTCTACTAGTGCTTGATGGTGCTTTTTACCTTTTCCACTTTGCTATTATCTTTACAGTCTTTTCTTAAACCAGAGGACTGGTTGCTTATCCCTTTCTTCCATGTTGGTAAAAGATTTGGGCAGGCTCCATCCTTTCACGCACTCTATTGGTGTGGTGTGCCACGGCAGAATGGGTGGAAATGGTCTTATTCAGGTATATGGTCAGCACAGAAAGCCCCTCTGGTACTTCCAGCTCTGAAGGATGCTGGAAGGCTGACATAGGTAGGGAGGAACATGACAAAAAAAAAGCATTCAGTGCAGATCTGCTGGGCTTCAGAACATTTCCTTAAGCACAAAATATAGTAGCAATCATATTGAAGTAAAAAAAATAAGAGAAATAAATCAATTCCTTCTTTCCTATGCTGCAACCCGTCCTCTCCCAGCAAGATTCTCATTTGACACTCTTTGTAGAAAGAACATTTGAACCACATTTTGATCTTCATAAATTGTAACAGCTGCAACAGCAAAATATAAAACAGTTCACAATGGCTTTCCATATGAAGAAACACTGGAGACATCTCCAAATCCTTTGATTTGGCAGACAAAAGTAGTATGTATAGCCAATATAGTCTGTCTGGTGCATCTTTTATTCAGAAAGAAAACATCAATCATTATCATGCATATCTCAACCAAAGAATGCAGAGATACAGAAAAAACAGAGGAAACCTTTAAAAGGCTTCCATAGGAACAGGATAAGTATTGTAACTTTGAAGTCACTGGGTGACCATAAGAAATTTTCTTGTTTAAATCTGAAACAAAAAACCTTCAGAAAATCACTATCAGTTGTGAACTGGGACTGGAACAGGCAGTCAACCTGGCAGGACCATCTGAGCCAGAAAAAACCTCTTATATCCCACAGCAGAAAAGAACATGGTGAAAGAATTAGCAGAGTAAAGAGAAAAAACATTTGGAAATATATGGCTCTGAAGAGGGCTGGGTTGCCTCATCTGAGATTAATGCATGGGAAGAGTAAGAAAAAACATCACATGTTCGCAAAAACAATGGAATTGGGGAACTTGCTCAAAAAAAAAAAAGAGAGAGAGAGAGAGAGAGAGAGAGAGACAATATTCAGAATATCACAGGAATGGTTAACTTGAGACATTTTCACTAAATTTGACTCTGTAGTGTTCCAATGCACTTGCTTTCCTCAGCTATGAAGCCTCAAGGAAACTTGCCCTTCTTACTGTTCAAGCTTTATTTCCTTAAAACATGTTACACCTCTGCAGAGATGGAGCTGCAGAACCTAATATAAATGCCCTGAACTACCTGTGGAAATCTTACCACCACTGGCTGCTGTTTAAGGGGTGAATTCACGAGCACCTGGATATTAAATTAAACTTTGTCTTTAATGCCCATCTCACAACTTCAACAATAGTAGTTTTTGAATTATGTTTTTCTTTCTCTTTTGAAAAGCATTGCCTTTGCCTGTGACTCCATTTATTTATCACATGATGCTTAGGCAGAAATTTTGTCACATCTTATCTCCAGTCTAATACATTCTCTGCATCCAGCAATAAACCCTGGGAGTTGTGGCCCTGGCACATGAAGGATTTTGTCTGGGAAGCATGTTTTAGAAGGAGAAAAGTTTCTGTTCACCAATATATTTTAAAAAAATAAAAAGATTGAGTGCCTCTGGGCACTCACCTTTGCCTTCAGCACGATTTCTCAAGAATTATAAACCACGTAAAAGGACAAAAGATAATTCAGTGCCAGGCCAGAGAGACTGGAGCCAAGAAATACCTTTCCAGGACAACGATCACAGACCTTGAGATCACATGCCTAAAAGAAAAGGTAATTTTCAACTTTCTTATATTTTCATGACCAACTAGAAGATATGTTAGCCAAGAAATTATTCAAAGCCTACCCACCAAAGCAAAGAAGGCAAACCCCAGGTTTGGATGTACGCTGTCTCTCTTGCTGCCATCTGCTGTCTTCATGTGGAAGCATGGTGTGATGGTTTATCCCGAATCACCACACAGTTTCTCGCTCACCCTCCCCCTCCCAGGAGGGATAGGGGAGAGAATTGGGAAGGAAGGAGAACTCGTTGGTTGAGATGACGACAATTTACTAAAATAACGAAGGAAAACTACACTAATAACAGAATATAAGGATATTAAAATATACAAGGTAAACAATGTATGTTTTCTCACCACCCGATGTCCCAATGACCGATACAGCCCGTCCCGAGCAGCGATCACGGAAACAAAACCGAGCGGCAAGCAAAGGAGCGAAAAGGGAGCCAGCAAGGTAGAGGGAACGATGCCAGCAAACTGAAGAGAAAGATGGATGCCAGGAAGGCAGATACCCGCCCCGGCCAGCCCCCACTTATATACTGAGCATGACGTTTATGGCATGGAATACTCTCTTTGGCCAGTTTGGATCAATTATTCTGTCTGTCTTTCTCCCAGCTTCCTGCATCTGCAAATTAGCAAGACTTGGAAAGCAGGACGGTGTCCTTGGTCTCATTCACAACAACTCATATCATCAGGGTGTTTATCAACATTCTTCACACATGAAATCCAAAACATACCAGCTACTGAGAGGAAAAAATTAACTCCATCCCTGCCAAAACCAGGACACATGGAAAATTCCAAATACGATACCATGATTTTCCCTTCTACCTACTCCATTAACCCTACCTACAATTTGGCCAAAATTTCATGGACCACGTGAGGAGGTATCATTCACACCAATTCATTCACTCCGTGATTCCAGAAAACAGCAAGCACAGCTCTTTCCTTTGCAGAGTTACTGACAGAATCTGCTGTTACTGAAGATGCCAGATTTGAGACTGGCATTGCTCATGAGTACCTGCAAGAAAACCAGCCTGCAGCAGGAAAGGCTAATGCTGGCTGCACACCTGAAATGCTCTGAAGAAGCTGCTCTGTTAATCCTTCGGGAGCAGAAGGGCACCAGGGATGCGCTATCGGGCATTGCTCGGAACTGAGGACCTGTGAAAGTTGTGTCTATCACTCTGCTCTGATAAGAAACTCTTCGTGGCTGCTGCATGAATACTGTTCACAGGCTTAACAAGAAGTGGATGCCAGAAAGCTTTTGGAAGTAATTTTTAATGTGTTTTTGTTTGGCAAGTGCCTGGTAAATTTTGCTCATTATCTTTAAAAGGAAAACCTGAAGCAGTTCATGATGCTCTTACTGAATGACTCGCTATCTCCAAGATATGGGCCATCCTGTGACAGAGGTGGCTCAATCCTGTGACATTTTTCTCTTGACATGAGGGGGAATTAGCATTATGTAGGACTGGACCACGGGTTTTTTTTCAATTTCTAAATGTAATCATATAAGCAAAATTAAAGGGAAAGTTTTCATTTTCCCAATTCTTTATTTAAGAACTATAAATTACTAATTTGATCTTGAAATTTTTCCTTTAATTTTGCTGCCTATTGCAAGGGGCGGGGGGTCCTTGACATGAATTCCCATTTAGGGCAAAGGGAAAGCTTGGTCACTTCTGCTGAAAAGCAAAAAAAGCAGATTAATAAGGGAAATAATGTATTCATTCTGGTGTATTATATGCTTTCTATGAGTAAATTTTAATTGGATGACTTGCACAAATAGAATGTAAATGTGTCTACAGCACAGCATGGGTCTGGTGCTTTAAAAGCCAAAGTTCAACTCCTGATGTCATTAATCAGGAATTATAATTTGTAAATGTAGGGTAGGTAATGGAAATTAAAACAAATGTGCTTTATTAACTAATTCTTCAGGCACAGGTAAATCTATTTGAAAAAGAATTCATTCAGCCCAGCTACACGCTGCATGCTTAAGACAGCCTGATTATGAATAAGTCAATAATCTACTGCCTTTGACTACAGAAAATCTAACTCCCCTGGCTACATCTCTTAGGGACCCATGTACAGGGATCATGGTGCAAGACAAGTCTGAAGCTCCACCTTTGAGTCTTCACAGATTTGGTCCAAAGAAAGATCAGCTATCACCCTCATCACGCTATTTGCCTAAATGAATTTGAAGGCCCTCTGAAAGCAGGAGGTACTAAGCTGAGACATATCATGTTTTGATGAGCATTAAGAAATCAAGATTAGAAATATTATTTTCTTGATTGATGGCGATGGTCCTGATATTGCAAAGATGCAATCAGATACCTCATTAGACTTCACAAGTGATACACCATTTCTGTAGGACCCACACTGCAAAGGACATAATGGTGCAAGTGTGTCCAGCAGCCTGCCAGAAGCCTCCTTCCTAGATCTACATTTTCTTGTGGAGTAGTAAAGTAAATGTCTGCTACTGCAGACATTGAAGATACCAATGCCTAAAAGCTCAGCTGCACACTGCTGGTATACAGAGAGCAGGCTTGCCCTTAATCCAAGTTATCTATATATAGATATTACTGCAGGATTTTTTTTTTTTTTCAAATGGGAAGAGTTTCCTTCCACTTTATTTCAGTTTAGCCTTTGCTGACCTGGTTTTGGTCTTTACTCTCCAGCCTATGGTCTTACATTAATGTCCTTGTTGGTGTTCCCAGTCTGTAAAGCGGGGGATGATCACTGTGCTGCTGGCTGAATTTGGGTGCTAACATTATCCTTTCTAAAAGAAAACATCACACACCTGCCCTGCTAGCTAATAACCAGGCAATAGGATGGTTGTCACAGCTTAAAAATGTAGAAATGGAAATGGGAAAGAATCCCAAACTCCCAGAGGGGAAAAGGCCAAATATAAGAGAGAACTTTATTGCTGAGCATGGCATAGCTGAAAGACAATAAAAGATTCCTTAAACCAGCAAAACACAGGACAAAAGAAAAACAAAACCCCCTAAACCATGCCTGTTCATTTTCATTATGGGGTCAGCTGCAGCCTGCCAGCCTGTTTTAAAATCAACACTTCACAGCGAGAAACGATACAGTAATGTATCGCTTCTCTGCAGGCACTTCCTTCCACTGACAAATGGTTCAAGCGCAGTAATAGCTTAAACAGAACTGCACAGAGGGGCGAACGGCACGAATGAGGAAGGATTTATATGAGTGTATTTATTTACAGATACATACACATGCACGCGGGCCATTGTGTGGACCAGCTTCTTATTGGGGATAACGATCTGTATAAAACACAAAGCTACAGGAGGTGGTTTAACAGTCAGAGGAAAAAAAAACTAAATTCCACACATGATGCTAATTTATTCTGTCCCCAGGGGTGATCCCTGTAAGCTCTCCAGTCTAAAAATCAGCTCCTCTTACAGCAGTTTTAACACTTACTAGCTAGCACCCCTAGTTAACATCACTAACCTGCTAGCTTTACCTTTTCCTAATTTTCCGAAGTAAGGAGAACAGAAAAGGGATCACTCCGAAGCATATCATAGAGCTCCTGAGTACAAGCTGAAGCACATTTTTTCCTGAGGCAGAGAATAAACTGCACCCTAATGTAAATGGCTGATACAAAGCCAATGCACCAATTTATGCTTCAGCTAAATCCTTAACTTAGCACTTATGTAAGACATTAGACTTTTATAGGGCTTGGACCACAGCATGAATTTCATGAGGAGCTCACTAATTTGAGAAAACAACTGAATGTGCTCTTTGGTATGACAAACCAGACCACTTATCCATTGGGGAGAGATGAAGGAAGGTAAGATTCCATTTTTCCAGCTTTGTGAAATGTTTTTCAGATTTCCTAATTTAACATAAGCTCCATATCAACAAAATTTCAGAATAAAATTTTTAGCCTACTCCCTAGTATAAATGCTAAGCCTTTCCCCTCATGAGAAAAAAAAAATTGTGTGCACAGAGTTTCAACTATCTCTGCTCGAATTCTGCCAGTTTTCGAATGCTTAGGAATTGCACTGAATCTGCTCATTCCCCACCAGGGCTGGTGAACAAATTAGCACTAGAGCTCTGCTATTTTTCTCTTACTTGGTAGTCACATTCCTAGGAGACTGCCATTTTCTAAGTCCATTAATGTAATAAGGTGAAATTTAGCTTAAGCTAACATAGTTTTGTAGGTTCTACACTTGAACCAAAATGTGCCTTTAATGAGAACCCCAGGAAATGATGCAGTTCTTGCCTAAGTTTCATTAAAGGCTTGGATTTGCAATTTTGGGATAATCAATAAAAAGCAGCAAACTGTAAGCTTGACTTTTCAGGAAGTGGGTGCTCAGCACTTCCTCAAAATAAAACCATCTCTATTGAGACTCCATTGTGGAGGCCTTCACAAATCATTAGTACTTTTTAAAAATGTGCTTTTTTTTTCCTGACTGTCAGTAAATTATATTTATCGTATTAAAAGAAGACATTTCTGAACATTTGGCAATGACTTTGCAAACTGTGATCAAAATCTATTTGCAATAAACTGAAAAAGTAAACATACAGAAGTTAATTAAAGTCCAACTATATATAGCTGCAAAAGCCAACCCTGACTCTGCATGACTTTTTTTTCATGTTAATCAACAATGAAGTAGTAGCATTAGACAAATAAGACTACAATCCATCCTACTACAAAAAAAAAAAAAAGTCAAACTAACCAGAGTTTAGCCACTTCAAACCTTCTGGAAAGCTTTGATATTTTTCTTTTGGAAGACAATTTCTGTTCCTACTTTATGCAACAATGGAGGAAGATCAGGAGACCATTAGATATGCCTTCACCTCAGACGTCTAGGAATAATTCACAAAAATGGAGAAAAGCAGGTACACAGCAGAATCATAAAATCACATAATAGTTTGGCTTCGAAGGGACCTTTAAAGGTCATCTAGTCCAACCCCCCTGCAAGAAGCAGAGACATCTCCAACCAGATCAGATTGCTCAGAGCCCCATCCAACCTGGCCTTGAATGGATGGGGCATCCACCACCTCTCTGGGCAACCTGTTCCAGTGTTCCACCACCCTCATTGTAAAATTTTTTTTCCTGATGTCTAGTCTGAATCTAAGAGACTGGCTTCTAACATGTACTATACAGTAGCATCTAGGCATCTTTATCATAATTAATGAGGATACACACAGCAGTTAAAAAATTCAGCCCCATTTAAAACCCCCTATGTCATATTTTAATTAAACACATAACTAAAAGCCTCAATTGAAGCTCTCTAGTTCTCCTCAAGTCCGTGGCAAGGTTCTTAGTGCCTTCCAGCCCATTCAGCGTTACAGGTGCTGATGCCCTACAGTAATTTAGAGGGACTGAACCTTAGGCTGCTTCTGTGGGGAGCCAAAATCCCAGCCCAGAAAGAAAAACTCCAGTGACTGTGTGTTGGAGGTAAGAGGAGTACCCTTTATAAATCAGGAAGGAGTAATTTAATCTTCCTCTAGGTCAGGCATCCAATTTTTTCCCTTACATCAGTGACCCCTGGGAACTTCTTACAACTTGAGCCTGGCTTGGGAGAATTATCCTATGCCTTATGGGATGTTGTTGTTCCTCTTCAAAACAAGGTATCATAAAGAACCCCACATATCTTTGAAGGAAAAACATCTTAAACAAGGATCACAGGGAGTGATCCTACACCAATGACACCATCACCAGTGGTGGGGCACTGCTGGTTACAAATGGCAGCAGTTTTTCCCCTCTTCCAGGTCTGCAGGTGGGAGCAGGGGAAAGGCAGGACCAGACCTGTGATGCTGAGGCTCCCTGGCTGCTCCTGGCCACGCATCCAGGCTCTTGCTACTTTCCCTGAAGAGGTGCACCAGAAAAACTGCAGGAGAGAGATTTCCTTCAGATGTTTCCACTTTGGTCCAGGAAACTAGATACCATTGTGAGTAACAGGAGACGAGCACTGGGGGAAGCAGAGTCCTCTACCTAACAGTGAAGTAACACTGCTTGCAAATTCAGACTCCCAGCTTCATGTACAAGAATCTCAGCAATTTCATTTTCAGTTGTTAATCATTTTTATGTTTCCTCAGTGGAAAAATGCTTAAATATCATTTACATTCAAGACACCAAAAAGTTATAAACAATTCCCAGGCTGAAGGTTGCCAAACTATGTCAATTGGGAAAAAAACCAAACAAACAAAAAACCAAAACAAACAAAGGTGTTCTTACAAGAAGCACTGCTCAAAAACCTGCAGTCCAAGGAAAGTGTGCCAGAGAAATGAAACAAAGGGGGAAAATAGCCTATTTCCTTCAAGGGCTGGGTAAAAATCTCTGGAATGTGTGTAGCCTCCACTGTGTATTTCAGGGTGACCTCTTTCTGTGTTTCATATTTTCCGTAACTTCCTTCTAGTAAAAGGGAGACTTCACGTATATGTCCAGGTCCTCAGCTGGAGTACGTCAGCCTTTTTCGGTGAAGTCAGTAACACCAAAGTGATTTACTGCGGCTGAGGCACCGGCTCCTTGCTCACTTGCTACTCTGAGCAGCGTAGCCCAGGTTTTGTCCTACCCCAGCACTGGTCCAGCCACCTCCGGCATCATTGGGACTTGCAAAAGGTCAGGCTGCACTGCAGAGAAGAGTTTGGATTTCCTCAACTGTGAATCTGTCGAACAGATGTAAAATTCCTGCCTGGTGGTATCGCAGTTGTCTTTCTCTATTTACCATCTAGACATGCAGTAAAGCACTGGATGTTCAGCTAATTTGAGAGTTGACGTTTACTCCAACCCTGAATAATGTAATCTTTCCTCAACATCAAAACGTAAACTAAAAGGAGACAATCACTGAGCTCGTTAAAACTTCGTAACAACTCTTTGGTTCATTTTTTTTTTAATCATTGTCAACTAAGAAACAGAAGTTAAACCCCCTAGAGCACTGTACAATTCCTCCCTCCCCCAAGTTAAGCACCAGGTACTACACCAGAGGTAAGAAATCACCTTGTCCTTAGGGTTTGCACCTGGAACAAGTAAGACTGTTTCTCCATCTATAGGCTATATTAAGTAATTTGCCAGTATCTGTCTGAAACCTATGCAAACAAAAGTATTTTTTGCTTTAATCATAAGTTATTATGCTCAGCGGCCAAGTAAAATTGTTGAAGATGATAAACACACACCTGTATATGTATTGACTGCAGATTTTTTTTTGCTAAAGCTCTGCTTGTTTATTGTCTATACCACAATTATCTCTGTTATCTATGCCATAAACATAACCAATAAATAAATAAACACTCCAGTCAAAACCCCATCTAAATTTATGTGTTATCCAGAACTCGGCTTAGACTGAAGAAGTTAACACAAGAATTTAAAAGCTGGAGTTTGCCCTATTCTATTAAGTTCTGCATAATGTTTGCTGTTCAGAAATTCCCAATTAACAAGTTGCACAGAGGTGAACTTCCATGCTTTTTAAATTCTTTGGTTTTGTTCAGTTCCTTAACTCTGCAGTGATATAGTTTTGCTTTTAAAATGTTGGGATCAAAGTTTGGGGTTTCAGCAGTACTTAAGTACCATTCTAATCTTGGGTTTAAGATAAGATTATGGGGAACTAGCTTTCTTTGCAGATCTTAAACTTTATACACTGCGTTGTGCAAGCTCTGCAGGACCCAGGTAATGAAAGGTATTCATTCATGCTCCTAACCAATTTCTGTAGGAGTTGAACATCTATATAAGGTTCCATGCTGTCATCCTTACCTCTGTGCCTCAATTTCCAGCCTATAAAACAGAGGCAATGCTTCTTTACTTACAAACATAAGGATGTTTGCAGTGACTCCCTCTCTGGTGTGTCTGAAGGATGGTCCTGCTGGGGGCTCAAGAAGGCAGCTGGGCATGCTTTTTGTTTGTTTGTTTGTGTTTTTTCTTTGTTTGTTTGGGTTGTTTGTTTAACAGAACAGCACACTGAAGTACACAAGTCCCACCTGAGAATTTTACATAAGGCTCTGCCTCAGAGGCAAGGGGCCCTTTTCTAAAGGAAACTGTCCCTTTTGTAGCGAGAGATTCGTCTTTCTGTACTCCCAATGCCTTAAGCAGTTTGAAAACCTGGCCTGAGGCAGGTAATAAACGGGGACATGGAGATGCAACTACAGCTGTAGTGCCTTGTTCTTGCTTTTCTTTGTAAAATGAAGCATTTTCAATGGAATTTTGACTGGACTGGACTGACTGCAGCATTCTTTTGCCATAGCTAAAAGGCTGTGGAAACAGTCTACATAGAGCCATTATACAGCCACAGACTCCATGAGCAGGTAGGAAGTCTAATACTGCAAGACAGACCAGAACTTAGTGGCTAACGACACACCCTTTATAGCAGATTGATTGAAAGGCACCTCTTCTGACAAGACTACAGGATGTATGAAGATGGATTATTTGTTTATGTAGTTTGCAGGCAGCCACACTGAAATTCATCGGTGCGGCAGCTGTTCAGTACAATTTGCTGGGAAATCTGGTGGAGATTAGGTTTTGATGGAAAATTTCAAGGCGTTTTCCTCTAATGCCAGCAAGCATAAGCCTCTCGGGTTTATTTTATATTGCAGATCAGTATTTGCCTGAGCAGATGGAAGGTGCTGGGGAAACGTGTGCTGCTGCCATCAGGTCTGTGCTGCTCTCCAGCACTATTTTTCTCCCCAGTCCTGTTCAACATCATCCGCAGAGGGCATGGCTGCTGATGCCAGGGACACGCTCCTGAGGCAATTATCCATTTCCCTGTAGGACTGCAGCACTAGCACTTGAGTGCGTTAAAGGAAAACGCTTAGAGAAAAACAGGATGTTGCGATGGGTACGTAGCTTTTCCTGAGCAAGGAGAAAGCAATGCATCACACAACTTGGTGATGTTGCTTAACGTATGAAACACTCTCAGTGAAGAGATTAGATGGTAACACAGCATGGCTGACTTGAATTTCTGGTTCCACTTTCCCTTTTCCCTCATTATCAAGCACATGGCTGGAAGTTGGAGGAGACAGGTGGGAGCGCGGCCGGCTGGAAGTGGAGGGAAGGGATCTCCCATACGCAGCTGTAAGAAACAGAAGGTTACAGAAGCAACAGTTCCTCCGGCTTAATATCCAGCGAGGAGAAACTTCCCCAAACCACTCTGAACGAAAGTTTTTAGATTAATCTAAGATCGTTATATTAAACCGCCCCATTAACCCTGCCATAAGCCAGCCGAAACAGTACAAACTTCTGAACGTAAATGGGGCCGTTCCTCCCAAACGGCCTTATCCCGGGCAAGGTGCCCTAGGAAAGACCGGGGTCTGGCACCGGTGCCCCCGGCCGAAAGCTGCCGTCAGCACCCCATCGTCCCACCCTCCGAGAGGGCCTTGGCAACCTGCGCCCCCCGCGCAGCAGCAGCCGGGGCTCGGCCGGGGCGCGGGAGCGGCAGCCGGTGGCGGCTGCGGCGGGGGGGGG
>WHYT01016694.1:647370-663276 GCA_009806455.1 Tetrax tetrax
AATGCCGAACATGTAGATGTTAATAGTTGTTAGTTATTTAAATTCTGTTGCAGAGGCAAGCTTTTGTTTTAAGATGCATTGTATGGGAAGTACCTATTTGTAGTTGATAACAGCGCAAATATACTCAATGAGTTGCTTAAAGACTTTAATGTAATAAAAGTCTTATTGATTCATGTGCTAGCATTGGAGAGAAGAAGTGGGAAAGATACTGATGCAGGTTAAGGGAATTAAATATTCCAGGTAATCTGTATCAATTATTTCTTTGGAACTTTAGATACGTACAGCGTACGGCACAGGAAAAAAACCCTCCTATACTAGTCATTTGAGCGTGACAATTTAATGCATTTAGATGTAATATTTGCAAGAATCCTTCCTATAAGAGGGGGTAGCTCTTGTTATGCTGTTGCGTGCCCTTCCAGGTTTGTAGGCCAAATAGCTTTGTCACTGTGGGTCTGGCGATTATTTGGGGTGTGTTTTGGACTTTTTTTTGGAAGATAACTTGACGTATGTTTCTACTTTTCACTCTGTTGCTGTTTAAGTAGAGAAATGGGATTCCATGCTTTGGTGCATCAGTAAACATCCTACTAAAGGTTTTATTTAAAAAATATGTTCAACCTAAATCCTAACCCTACGTTGCTTATTTTTTTTCTTCTTTTTCTGTGCCAGGTCAGCAATGCTTTCTATGATATCGACGTGCTAGTTTCCGCTTACCTGATTTTGTGCCCTCTTTTGCAGTAAAACTGCTGACCCTTTCCTCAAGTGGGAGCTCAGAGCTCTGGTCCAGGCAGCTGTATTGCTGCCTCTGTGGGAACCTGAATTCCAGCCCTGAGAGAGGCAGGGCGGAGGCCGGATTGAATTCATAGAGGATCCTCCTACAGTGGAACCTGCGAAAGGCACTTGTGAACTTTTAAAGAGTGTTGAGGATGCTGGCTGGAAAAATGAAAGGTACAGGCAGGGTCTGTTCTGTGTAAATATATTGCCAAGGTAAATGTGGTGCAAAGGTATTCAGGCTGCAGGCAGCAGACTGGCAGTTGTTATCGATCTCTGATCTCGATGTACTGCAGAGTGGTTTCTTTTGGGTTAAATATCCTGCATTAGCAAATGCAGAAAATGCAGTTTGCTTGGAGGAACCTTATGTTGATTTTCAGTGGAATAATTTGTCAGTGAGTTATATGGTATTGGGCGGGACTTAACCTGCCATCCTATTTCCTGAACTGGGATGAGACCCAGGTTTTTTCTATCAAGTCATCTGAGTTTTGAGCAGATTTTTGATCATTCATTTTGTATGTGTGTGCCAAGCATGTGGTTCTGCTACAAAAAAGTGTTCTTATGTCTGTATGTGTGTATTTCAATCTGCTCTTAGAGGAATATGGGGTTGGGAGAATATTTAATTTGAATTTTACTAGGCAAACGTTGAAGCAGTCATCCTCTCAACCACGAAGAGCGTGAGCTGTTTACTGCTGTGTTAAGGTATTTCGGAACACCTGCGCGTACAGCTTGCCAGCTGTGAGGGCACCAAGCAGCCGGTGTCCCTTTCCGTGTACCTGCGCAAAGCCTTACCGCTCAGTACGTGACTGGTTCCTCAGCACAGCCGAAGCGGCAGGAAGGAGGGGAGGCTCTGGGCTGCTGGATGAGCACTGTGGTATGTGTGTGCTCTGAACCCTGGGTGCTCGCCTGGGACCAGCAAGGAGTTGTTTCGTGAGAGGGAGGAAGTTGCTTTGTGCGTTGAGCAAGAGAACGTCTCAACTGTGAACGTGCAGCTTCCCCCCACGCAGGGATCACTTGGGACTTTTTCCTATTGCTTTCACAGCAGGCTTGGACCTCTAATGCCCCTGTATTCAGTCCACTTCCTCCCATTTATTTGTCAGGTCTTCCTGTTTTAAGTGGTACTGAAAGCATGGGCCATCGAAGAGTTAAATGTCTGTCCTTTAACTTGGATATTTATGGGTTGTAAACTATGCATTTGAAATTCTGGCTATGCTGAAGTCAATAATAAAAAATGTCCCCTTGGTGTTGACAGAGCGGAGGTTTTACCTTTTGTTTCCCTCCCCTGAGGGAGGCCCTGTTCTGGTTCTCTGCCTTTTCTCCTCTCCGTGTGGGGAATCCCTGTTGGCCTCCATGCCAGCAGAGCTGAACCCAGTTTGCTTCCCCTAAGCCTTATGCATTCAGGCCAAGGGCTGGGGGAAGGTAAAGAGAGGAGATGGTGTCTGTGTAGGTGAGATTTGAACCCCAGGTGGGACTTACTTCATCATCCTCCCCTTCTCCCACCCAGCATCTCTAAATACAATGATTTGAAACCTTCAGAAAATAGGAGAATGAGAACTACTGCTTGTGCGCTCTCTGGATATCAGTTCAGTTATTGCCTAGCTAAATAATACAGGTATGTGTGCAGGAGTTCTTGCTAACATGCTTTTTAGTTATCTTCATTTATGTAATTAATATTTGCAGTACAAATTTCAATTTCCTGTTCCTGTAGCTATAGCAAACTTACTAGCAAAAGGGCTCTTACTTGGCTGCTGTTTTTGTGACTTAATGGCAATATTTGCTGGGTTTTTTTATAGACCACAAAAGGATGTTTTTTCAGAGCTGTAGATAAAATGACAAAGGGAATTGCAAGAAAGCAAAAGGGAATTGACGAGAAAGCATGCATGGAGTATTTGCTGCATATAGCATATATTGTATTTATCAGTATGTGCGGATTTGTGTTCGATAAGATCACTTACATCTGCCTCTTAGCCTTTATTTGAAGTTAATTAAAACAGACAAAATTTGAATAGTCCTTATTTTAGTTTCCAGAACTAATTGGGAAGCTTCAAGACTCTGGCGTATGCATACATGTACCACCACCACCTCCCTCCCTGGGTTTTATTTAAAGGAACTGGTCTGGCCTTTTTTAGTTCATAACTGAACATTGAAAAGAATGTCACTACAGTTTGTTCTGGATCTGGTAGTATCTTACATTTTCAGCAGTGTCCACAACAGGTCTTTTTGACTTCTACAAAAACTGCATAAAATCGTTACATAGTGCTCCTGTAAACTCATTAGAGTTATATACATTCTTCAGTTGAAATGTTTCTATTGTATTATATAGCCCTGTTTTCAGGTACTTTTTGTATGTATGATTAATACATGTTTTAGTTTGTTTTCAATATTATTGGGTCTTGATTATCTTGTGCACTGCAGCTTGTATTTTGGTTTTGCAAAACTTTAAGCTAACTTTGAAGTAGCTTTTTTCCTCTTTGCCATATTGCTATTTACAAGTCTTTTGCATACAATATATGGATTAAACCTTCAAAGTTAAACTAATTGTCAGGTAAAAGCAGATAGAAATCTTTATTAGAAGGAAGTGGC
Organism: Tetrax tetrax; assembly: GCA_009806455.1. NCBI lineage: Eukaryota > Metazoa > Chordata > Aves > Otidiformes > Otididae > Tetrax > Tetrax tetrax. The sequence goes on from WHYT01016694.1 coordinate 650,722, forward strand.
TCGCCTAAGATGAACAAGAAGCTACACTTTGGCAAACAACTGTCCTGTACTATCGTATGATCTTTGTGTATGTGTTTTTAGAAGAAAAATGGGCAGGGTTGATGTCATCTTAACTCTTCTTCATCAGCTTAATTATCCAGGGATGTTACAAACCCTTGATTTGCAGTGCTAGCTGAACAGCCTCAGGTACCGGCTTCTGCTTTTGATCTGCATGGTTCTCTGTTGTGCAATAGGGGTGTAGAAATAGCCATTTCATAGTGGTGTTCCTCATCTGTTTCATTGGCTTTGATGCATATGCGTTGGTGTCCCCTCTTCTGTGCAGTGCATCATAGATGCTGTACCCAATGTTTTTCTTTAACCTGCAAGAGTCCGCACCGGGGTTTGGGGTAACCCATCTGGGCGAAAACCTCTGAGGTGTTGCTCAAGATGAAAACCATCCCTGCGGCTGCCTGCTCATCCCACTGCACGTGTGATCCTAAGTGATGTCTAGGGAAGCTGGAGGTGGGTCATGGGACAGCAGAGACTTCTGTGTGCTTGCACAAAATAGAAGTAATGTTAATCATCAGATATTTAATACAGTTTTGGCTTGCTGTGAACAAGCAGCACTGTAGTAGGGAAGGGAAAGGCAGACATCTGCCTCTGGAAGAAAGGCCTCTAATCAGAGGCTGTGGGAGCCACCCTTGGCTAGTCTCTGGGAAGTGTCACTGGGATGCTGACAAGCTGCAGCTGGCAGGAGCTGGGCTCTGCAGAGCAACTCCTATTTCTTCCTCTTGTGTTAGGCTGCCATAACACGTGCTCCTCACTACAAATACCTAGGTTTTCCAACACTGTAAAATTTTGTAGAACTTCTCCCCCTCTGCCCCAGTATCTGTATGGATGTTTTATTGTGTGGTGAGTTTTTTTAACACTCTTATTCCTTGGGGAATATTATTTTCTGTTTTTCACCGACTGGTACTTAATTTCAAGTTTTTGCTGAAAAATTCTTGAGATGAGTCCTGACTGTTGCTGTTGGCTGCAAGGCTCTAATCCTCACAGAGGAGACAGGGAAAGGTGATGATCATCCTGCCGGCATACTTGACAGCGGAGAAAGATGTTACTGCACTCTTCCTTCACAGTCCTGCTACGCTAGGGAGAACGAGGGAACTGGAGGTGACATGTACTTCACATTTCTTTTTATACATTAAAAATAAACAAATTGTGAAAAGGGGAGGCCTGTGGATTTGCTAGCCTCGGCTGCTGGCTGCACTCCTGTCGCTGCCTTGACTTGGGCTCCCTGACATGTTCCCAACCCCATGGTGGGGACAGAAGCACATAATCCTTCAAATCTGGGGGTCACTGAGGCATGCAGGCAGCCCTGCTCTGCACACATTTCTGTTTGTCCAAATCTGGTGGTGCACAATGTGCCCCCCATGTTGTCCTGCTACACTTTTGGTTGTCATTGGCTATTTTATGTCATGTCACTCTTTTTCTAACCTGTGCCCTCCTCAGATGCTTACTTGGAATGGTTTCAGCATTATAGAAGCAATTTTCTGTCTCTTGGAAGCAGCTGTTAGAATAGATTTTAGGAATTTAACTTTTGTGCTACATTAACCATCAATATTTTCGAAATAGAAAACTGAATCATGTTGGTGCTCTGAGAACTTGACGTGTTGCTGGGCCGTTTCCAGGGAGCTTACAGCAGGAGGGTGCTGCTGCTGCTGCTCCGTATGGGCTGTGCAGTCCAACAAGGATCTTCTCTTCAGTTCTCTTCTAACAAGAACCATCCCTCTTATTTAGTAAGATGATGGCTGCCATATGGCTTTCTTCTTTCCCTTTTTCCCTCCTTTTAATTTTCATGTACATTTATGTACTAAAAGCATCAGGAATACCATTTTCTATACTATTATAACACTGAAAATAGGTAAATTTCTGCTTGGTTTTAGGGGTAGTTTACTTGCAGTTTAATGAATTAAGAAAATGTTTTGTTGATGTTTGTAAACTATACTCCTAGAGTTCTTGAAAGTTCTTACATTCATGGAGTTGTTTTAATTTTAGATTTTTTTTTTTATTTTTTTACCAGAACAGTTAATGCATTTTAAGATGACTTTTAACTACGGAAATGTGACACAACTTGGTTTTGCAAAATAAAACTATGCTTTTTTAATATGACATTTTAACATGACGTATTGGAGAGGCCTTTTTTGTACTGTAAGGTAGGTTCCACTTCTTCGTTAATCATTATGGTTTGATTATTTTGTTTGAGATGACTCATTTTTTCAAGGACGTTTATTGCGGCAATTACACATGTACAACAGGAAGCCTAGAAGGAAGTGCAGCATCGGATCACTGAAGATTCTCTGCTGCTTTTACAGCTGATTTTCATGTTTTGTGGTGTTAAAGTTAATGATTTCTTGCTGTGCCTCTTCTGTTTCACGTGGGTAGTGTATCTTTTGTCTGCTTTATCACTGAGAATATTTTTCTTAACCCACATGTGTCAACATAGTATGAAACTTATCTTTGGTTTTGTGAGTGAAACACACTGTTGTATTTAAGAGCTTTCTAGAGCTGCTTCTTTTGTTGATCTAGGAATAGAGGTAGTGCTGCTCTTCTGCTACATATTGTGATCTTTTTATTCCCGTATGTGTTCTTCCGCAGTCATTTTGCATTTTTCTTTCTGCTCCCTTATGAGTAAGCCTTAGAGAGGAGCTGCATATTGAGCAGTTCAGCTACTTTCTACCTACCAGAAAAAGCTCAGTTTTAGTTTTGAGGTAGTATTTTTAGTTCTTCGGTAGGTCATTGTTCCTGTTTGTATGAAAACATTACTAAGAGTGTCGGTGAGAGCAAACCAGATGGACTTGAGTTCTAGCTGTGTTCTCACTGTCTTCCCTCCTTGGACCATGGAGGTTATGCTGCTGCCTTTGGGACTGTGCTTTGCGTTATGTGTGTAAGCTCATCTGCGTGGTTCTGTGCCATGCTGGACCTTGTATGGAGGTGTTCTCTGAAACTCGCAGCTCAAACTACGTGGCCTGTGAGGTTGTGTGGGAGAACCTCAGAGGGCTAGCAAGAGGCAGCTCTGGCAGCAGAGGACAACAGGCTGCCAAGTGCTGTTCGAGGAGAGGGCTCCTAAGCGTGGCTCTTCTGCCTTGGAAAACAAAGGACTTTTTACATATTTTACATATGTTCTTTTTAATAGTCAGCTCTTACAAACCCTCTTCAGGTGAAGACTAAGTAATGGCTGCATTTGAGGGCAGAGGAACGAGAAAAATGAAAGGTGAGTGCTTGAATCCCAAATAATGTCTTGTATAAAATGTTCAGGATTAGCCGTGTGCCAATCAGCATGATAATGGATATATTTCTGAAGGAAATCAGCTAATTAATGATGTGGATTGCCAGGCTAGACTATTTACCTTGCGGTAACTGCTTTTCTGCATGTCTGGGGTGGCAGTGGTAACTCTTCTGTTCCTTCAGTCATGATGGAGAAACCCTCCAGCCTTTCTGAGGAGTTTTGAGATTTTGAGCTTTGTAGGCTCAGCTTTGCCCTCCATGAGGAACCAGCACTGGTGTTCTACCAGAAGTGCCTTTGACTTCGGTAGATTGCTTTTAGTGCCTATATCGGAGGTTACCAGGAGCATAAATTTGTCATCTCTGGATGACAGAAGATGTGGGTCTTGGAAGTGAGTGGGCAGATGGTGGTCTGAAACCTTGATTTGGGAAGTGTAGAGATAACGTTGGGCCTCCACCCTTTTGAAGAGCTCTCTTGGGAGGAAATTAGAAGGCGGCGCTAAGCTGTGGTGTGCTGCCCCGTATGGCCAGCCTGTGATCTGGTTCCCCTTTGCAAAGACTGTCTCTCTGCACTGTGGAGCTCCTGTCTGCCAACATGGTGAAGATGGTTCACCTCTCAATCCAAAGGGGGAAAAATACGTCCTCGAAGTATGGCTGCAGAGCTGATGCTGCAAGGTAGGAAAAAGTACTCAGTATGGTGGTAGAGTGGTCGGGGAGCCAGTCGAGTGCTGTGGAACATCTCTGTTCCTCTCTTCAAAACCTAGCAGCTTGCTTCTCCCTCTCTTCCTCCACTGATTTCCTTCCTTCTCCTTGTCATGCCATCCTCAAGAGAGGTGTATGAAAAGAGAGACCGGATGCTTCTATCTTGGGAATGGATTTTCCTTCCAAGCTTTCTGAAAAAGGTGAATGTATAGCGTTAGGCTATGTCATCGCATAATCTCAAAAATCATACATAAACAAATGCATTACTGTTTTTTTTTGTCTCAACCTTGAATGCAGCTGATGAAATAATTTTCCCACTTGAAATAATTATTGTTATTTATTTATTGGGTTTGCATGGCAAGGTTTTAGTAGCAGGGGGGGTATAGGGGTGGCTTCTGTTAGAAGCTGGTAGAACCTTCCTCTATGTCTGACAGAGCCAATGCCAGTTGGATCCAAGATGGATCTGCCACTGGCCAAGGCTGAGCCCATCAGCCATGATAGTAGCACCTCTGGGATAACATAGTTAAGAAGGGGGGGGGGGGGGGGGGAACTACACTACAACCTGCAGCTGGAGAAAGGAGTGAGAATATGTGAGAGCAACAACTCTGCAGACACCCAGGTCAGTAAAGAAGGAAGAGGAGGAAGTGCTCGAGGCGCTGGAGCAGAGATTCCTGTGCACACCATGGTGAAACAGGCTGTCCCCCTGCAGCCCATGGAGGAGCAGAGATCCACTTGCAGCCTGTGGAGGACCCCACGCCAGAGCAGGAGGATGCCAAAAGAAGGCTGTGACCCTGTGGGGAAGCTTGTGCTGGAGCAGGCTCCTGGCAGGACCTGTGGCCCCATGGAGAGAGGAGCCCAGGCTGGAGCAGGTTTGCTGGCAGGACTTGTGACCCTGTGGGAGACCGAGGCTGGAGCACTGTGTGAAGAACTGTGCCCTGTGGAAGGGACCCACGCTGGAGCAGTTAATGGAGGACTGTCTCTTGTGGGAGGAACTCCACGCTGGAGCAGGGGAAGAGTGTGAGGAGTCCTCCCCCTGAGGAGAAAGGAGCAGTAGAGACAATGTGTGATGAACTGACCACAACCTCCATTCCCCATCTGCCTGTGCCTCTAGTGGAAGGAGGTAGAGAATTCGGGAGAATTCTGGGAAGAAAGGAGGATTTGGGGGAAGATGTTTTAAGGTTCAGTTTTTATTTTCTCATTATCCTACTCTGATTGGATTGGTAATAAATTAAACTAATTTCCCCAAGTTGTGGCTGTTTTGCCTGTGACAGTAACTGGTGAGTGATCTTTCGCTGTCTTTATCTTGACCGGTAAGCCTCTCGTTGCATTCTCTTCCCCCTGCCCAGCTGAGGAGGGGGAGTGACAGAGTAGCTTTGGTGGGCACCTGGGGTCCAGCCATGGTCAACCCACCACAGTTGTCTAGCTGTCCTCATTAAGGCAGTTATGCATACGTTCCAGATGAGAAAATGTATTTTAATTCCATTTTAGTGTTGCTGTGTGCTAAAAGAAGAAAAGAAGCCAACCTCATTCAGTCTGTTAGCACATGTACATTTCATGGAAATAGCCTCAAATTAATGAATTAATAACTTTAACTTAATATTTCTTTTACAAGTCCAGATTGCAAGCCCCATATTCTGAAGCTAGTTTGTTGTGGAGCAGCTAATCATAAGAAAGGTGAATGAGTATCAGATTACAGATTTTTTTCTACATTAAAAATATGACCATATGTGCCTTTGAGTAATTCCAGATGGAAAGCTGCTGGTTTATAATTTGTTGTTTTGGATTTAATTTCTCCAGAATTCTCTTTTTTTTTTTGATTGGTAAACAAGCCAATCCATAGTGTGTATTACAAGCTTTGCTAAGTGTATAAATCTAATCTTTTTGCCTATTCTTTCTCCTCTACCACCCACCAACATTGTGGTTGCATAGCTGAGCTATCAGGGATATGTCTGGTTTAGACTGTGTAGACCTTTGTGCGTATTATCATTATGTAGACTCTAAGTGATCATATTTTAGACTATGAGTATTTTTTAATATGTATTTTTAAGAAGCATATTGAGATGCTTACTGAGGGTGTTCCCAGAATGAAGGTGAAACCTTTCAAATAAAAGGTAAATATTTGAGAAAGTTACAAACCTCTGAAAACAATCTTATAATGGAAATTGTTCGGCAGCCTGGGCTCTGGCTGCCCACATAGTGAGCCCTGCAACTGCTTTGGAAAGAAACATACCCTGAGAGCTTGACAGCTTATTCTCTCTAGTGATTCCTTTCTTAAAAAAAAAAAAAAAAAAGGAGTACTTTCTATTTATCAGGTAATTTTAAAGACACTTTTGTTACAAAAGGAACCTTAGAAATAAACATAAGCTTGGTTTATGTTGTCAAAGGCAGTGGTTAAATATCCCATCTCAATAATTGCAGCTGCACTTTCCTGGTAAGGTGAGAAAAATGCAATTTTAGATTATAGCTAATGAAGTCTGGATTGTTCTGTATCTGGGGTCACTTGGGACGCCCTTGCTTCAGGAGTGGTTTGTAGTAGTCCTCCAGTGCTCTTACCCTCCTGCCCTGGGCAACTTGATCATTCTTGATCCCCGTGGGGAATGCCTCAATCACATTTCATATCCTTATTAGTCCTTGTTTGCTTATTCTTTGTGATAAAGCACTAGGATATCCCAAGGTAATTCAGGATGTTCATTGCAGTTCTTGCTATGCGTGTCTATTTGTGTTTTCCTTGGGTGTTTTATTTACAACTTCCTCACACAGTTTTAACAGTATTTTATAAGTCAGTATAGGAAAGAGTAGGAAATAATAACTGTACTCATGTCAATAGATAGTTTATTTTTCATTTCACTCAGAGCATCACATGGGGTCCATGCGTGACCTATTAATAACACAGATGATGGGCTTGGCATTAAAAGTGCCTGTTCTAAGTTGCTTTTTCATCTTCATCCTTCCTTAATTTATTTCTGCTGCCACAGTAAAATTCTTGGAGTTTAAGAAAGGCTGTGTACTGTATTTGCTGCATAGCAGAGGAAAGTATAAGATTTAGTCTTGGCCATGACAATCACAAAGTCAGAATATCTGGAGAACTCATTTTCATGGATGAGAACTTTATCCTGCTTTTACTGCTTCTTGAGGCTAAAAATATTGTTTATTGATTATTCAGGAGTCATGTGAAGTATGAAGTAGGACTTTCAGAGCCTTGTGGCTTTTAAGCCTTTAGAAGCTGGCCCAAATGACTTTCAGCTCGTTGAGTAAAGAGGTTCTTTGTATGATTTGGTGAGGTATTAGCTGTTTGTGTCTGCAAAATGTGAGTTTTCTTTATGTAATTTAAGAAAACAGAGTTCTGTGATGTCCTTTTTACAATAAATGTGAGTCAAATGTGAGAATTTTTTTTAAAATTAGATCAATGTCAACCAATGTTACAAGTATGTGTGATTTAAGAGAGAAATCATCTTGATTTTTTCAGAAGCATCACATTGTGTAGAATTTTTGTGGAAAAGTGCAACTTGAGTAAAATATTTTGTGGAGTACAGAACCTACTGTACAGTGCTATTTCTGAAATACCACTAGGAATGAGGCCAGGATTAGAAGGAGAGCAAAATTTAGCAGTATGGAGGACTGGGATTGCTAACGGTAAGCACTTTCTCATGCTTGTGACTGTACCATTTTTATGCAGCAGTCTCTTAAAATGTTCAGAAGAGGAATAACGTGATATACCCTTTTGGGCTCAAGTGCTTTTGTGATCATCTTTATCTGTGGCTTAGACTTCTTTTGATTAAAATTCTATGTTTTAAGGGGTTTTACACTTTTCTGTGAAACTTCTGCCTTGGCCCTTGAACATCTTGGATGGAAACAGTTCTGTGCAGCTAGACATTCCTGTTGACTGGCTTGTATCTCACTTGGTGTAGAAGTTTAAACATGCTCACAAGTCCTTGTGTAGAAAAAGGAGGGTATTTCCATGCAGTTGTTTTGAGAAACCAAGGGATGAATGAGCTTTTGCAATACTAAGCTTGTTTACGAGCTCACTGTTAGAACAACTCCCTCAGAAGTGCTGCTTTGCAAATTAAATTCTACTTACTGGTCAATTTGTTTTAAAATTAAAGATGGCTTGGTGAGCTGTTAACCTGGAAAACTTGCCGTGACAGGTAGGGCAGGTTAATGTGTACAATGTGGTGTTCTTTGCATGCTTTTTAAAAATTATTTTTAGCAGCTGATGTAGCAGCAGTGAAGCACTGTCTGGCATTTTTCAAGCTCTGTCATCATTCCTCTGCATCAGGGTTTCAGGAAGACGCTGTCACCACAGCCCCCAGCAGCTCCCTCTTTTCTGGGGACTCCTTTTCCTCCTATGGTGTCTGAGGGATTCAGCCATCCAGAAGTATTTGTTTGACTCGTGTGAGGCGACGGGATTTTGCTCGGGAGTCAGAAGCCCTTGAGCAAAACCATTGCAAGCTTACAGAATTTGCCAGTGTGTGCCCTTGCATGGGATGCAGGGCTGGTGGGGAGCATGAGGGTGCACCTACAGTCTTGGAGTAACTTGATGCAAACTGTGTTTTGGAACAGAAATGGGTTATGGCAGCACCAGTTTTCTATGCGGAGCATAAGGAAGCTGTCTGTGGGGTGGATGCATAGATAGCTTAAAAAATGGCCAAACCAGTTATGTTGAGTCTTTCTATAGAAATTGCCTTCAGGTAGAAATCGGGCATGAAAAGCACTGGCCCATGTGCAAGTAATTTGCTAGAGCTACGAGGAATTAAAATTTGGAAAAAGAAAAGGTGATGCTGTAACAGGAGATGTGGTTGCTTTCCTGAGCATACCCTTCCACACAAATTACTGGTGTTCCTTCAGGTGAAATATCGACTAACAGAAGACAAAAGTCAGCATTATATCTCTAAGTAAGCACTTAAACATTCAATTAATATACTACATTGATCTATGTAAAACTGAAAATGTGTGGAGCAGAGGATGCATTAGGAGCTATTGCAAAGCATTGTCAATGCATTCCTAAAGGGAGATAGCAGAGGTGACTTCTATTTACTTTTAAGAAGTAAAGATTAATTGAAGAAATAGCAGATCATAGAATCATAGAATGGTTAGACTTGGAAGGGACCTTCAAAAGTCATCTAGTCCAAACCCCCTGCAAGGGGCAGGGACATCCCTGACTAGATCAGGTTGCTCGTAATATTATTATGAATATGAGATCCATGCTGTCCTCTCCTGCAAAGCAAAATTTGTTACGTTAAGTATGGATTATTTTAGTATATAGTAATTTTTATGCTATGCAAATAGTATGTGGTCTCACTTCTTTATAGTTGGGGTTGCAGTAACCAAAATGTGTTGAAAGATAAGGTGATGCATTGCATAAAAATCTAAAGTATTGTTGAATGACAAAAATTTGTGATACAGTAAATTTCTTCATAGAGAAGTTTCTCTGGATTACTCAAAACACATGCTATGGCTTTTGGCACAGGTATGTTTATGAATGGATAATATTTGGTTTGAAAGGCACCTTTTGATTACTTTGCTCTTTGTATATGGGCGTGTTTGAAATTTTTAGTTTCCTCTGAACAGGAAAATGGTAGGCATGTTCTTGGTTCTGCAAAAAGTTGATGCACTCAAGAAAAACTGCTAATGGGAGGAGGTGTAGCTGCTAAAAATGACCCTGTCCTGGTTCTGGCTACCATGGAGTTGATTTTCACCTGAGCTGGGAGAGGAGTTGGAGCTGGTGGCCCCTGTGTCTGGGGGACACAGCTGGGACAGGTTACTCGTTAGTCAACAGCTGGGATCACTTACCCAAATTGGCCAAAGGGCCATTCCACCCCATGGGACATGGTGCTCAGGGTATGAAGTGGGGACAGTGCAGAAGGGAGGCTCCTGCTACTTGGAAAGGAGCTGGGCATCAGGATTGACCACAAGCTACTGTAAGTTACCTGCTTAAGTGTTTTCTGTTATTAGTTTTCAATTTGTTTATTTTCCATCCCTGTTTTCTTTTCCTCTGTTGTTCTCTAAGACTGTTATTATCTCAACTCATGAGTTTTGCATTCTTTTCTAAATCTTCCTGTCCCACTGCAGGAGGGGGTGAGGGGAGAGTAAGTGAGAGACTGTGGTATTTTAGCTGCTGAAGGGCTCAACCACGATAGACCATAGGCAGATGTTCTCAGGTTAAAATCCTTAAATATGTAGGAAATATACTGTGAAATGTTTCAGATTTTTGTTTCCTTAACTGAATTAGGCAATGGTTTCTCCAGCTTCTTTTTGGTGGTCTAATCTAATTCCTTTAGTTGTCCAAATCTTGAGTGACATAAGGAGACCACTGAGGGATGAAAGAGTGCAATTGTACAATTAAGTTTTCTTGATATTTGTAGCAGATGTATGTAAACCTCTAATCTGTAGAACTTTCCCAGTTTAATGAACTGTGATATCAATATTAGGTGCGACTACGTCCTTTCTTCAAATGTCTGAGTGGTTATTCAGTTTTTCTCTATTTTCTGAATGGATTAACTAGATGTATCTATTTAAATCCTGAATTTATGATGCCGCACTATCTTAAGTCATGAAGTGTGTCTCATTCACTCAGGCTGCATTTTCGTAAATGACACCTGACAAGCCAGCAGGCAGGAATTCAGAAATTGCTAAGTGTTGGCATCTTCAGTCACTGATCAAACACTGCCGCACTTGCTCTCTTGAAGAGTTTTAGTGTTCTGAGGGGATTTCCCCCCCCCCGCCTCCCCTTACATCTCTTCATATAGGGCTTATTCTTTGCTTGTGAGCTGATTTGCAGACATATTTTAGTTGGGTTATTTCTATGTTTATTTCTTTCCAACCAGAAAGCTAGCAGAAACTGTTGGAGTTAATGCCTATCTGCACATTGCTTGCGTTACTGGTGTAGGTGGTTTTGCTTTCCATCAGTGTAATGCATGCTCAAAGTGTTAATTTGCAACTCAGCAAGAATGGTGTGGAATGTAGCATTTAACGTCTTTCCCATGTTTTTGACAGCATTCCTGCAGTACCCATGCAACACATTCAAATGCAGTCCTTTCATCAGATGACTTGGAAGACTTAGCGTTTTGACCATCAAAACAGGGAATCTTCTACTGAAATAATTTTTCCCTTCTTCTCCATTATTTTTGTGATTTTTTTTTTTTTTCTTGCATATATGCTTACATAAATTGCACTGAGCTCAGTAAATTTTTGTACAGCTCACGCAGAAACAGTTACAATAGAGGTTATGCTTTCCAAATGTTGGAATTTACATTCTTACTAATGGTTGAGTACCTCTCTGCAACCTGTCTCAACTTCAATTGTTTTAATTACAGACCTTTTAGTGCATAAATTTCTCCAGTATTTTAACTTCTAAAGTTACTTTCACCCAAGTCTGGTCACCTCACTCTTCATTTGCTTGTGGGCTTGTTGTTTGCAACTGCCCACAACTTTAAGCAATGTGGAGTGAGTGAGGTTTGGTTTTTTTTTGCCAGTGTAGTGCTGGACAAGCCCGTGTTCTTCTATCTCCCTTCCTTCTGCCCTCCCTCAGGCTATCAGCATTTCCTGTTCCAGAGAAACGATAAGATTTAGACTCTGCTGTTCACAGCATCCTATTAATGCCCTGAAATTCGCAGTCCCCAAGTGAAAACTAAATTCTTCAAAACAGTAGTTTTCAAATGAAACCAGCATTTTCAGTAGAGTAGATGAGGTGTGTCCTTGTAATGCCAGGAAGCAGGAAGATCAGTGTGTGCGAGAGCCAGCTTATGACTGGCTCTCATCTTTGCCTTCAGGTTCTACTGGCACCTAAATTTTTCACCAGTGCAGGGTCCTCTTACTTGTTTTGTCTTGCTAAGAAACCCAAATTATGCCCAGATTCCAGTTGCTGTAGTAAATTCAAGTTTGTCTTCTAAAGCTAATGTTGACTTTAGACACAGAATATCTTAATTATATTTATTAGCAAAAAACAGTAATTACTTCTGTATTCTGTGTGTAGAGTAGACTGGTTTCACATTCTTCAAGAAGGTGGTGTGCTTCCATCCACTCACAACTTAAACATCAGACACTGAAACAACCCATCTCTTACCCTGTTCTCCTTAGACTTTCTATCATGAGGACTGTCCACCAACATACAACAAAGTTACAACAACAGACTTCACTGAAGTTTTTTCAACATGCACAACAAAAGCACAGCAGGCCAGATCTGCTCTCTGTGATGGGGTTCTGTTGATTAACATCAGCTGAATTTCTGGCCCAGCAAGTCCAGCGCTCTCAATTCCCAAACAATTCCTGTACTCATTATGTGAGACACCAGGAGGACATTTATATTGGAGGAAAGTTTGTTGTATCAGCTGTGTTACAGAAAATCTATTTTCCCTGGGCTGTTTGTTACGGATTTTTATTATTGTGACTTTGATTAGCTCTCAGATGCTTGGATTTAAACAAACAAATTCTTTCCCAAGTTTTTCTCAAGATGTTCTGCAGTGAAATAGCTCTGAGACAAAATAGGTGATATATATGTATTTAATAAGTGACATCAGATTAGGACTTAGTGGGAGTAAAACAGCAGAGGGCATCTTAAAAAAAAAAAAAAAAAAAAAAAAAAGTTTCATTTTC
>WHYT01016695.1:0-75014 GCA_009806455.1 Tetrax tetrax
TGGGAGGCACTGGGGTGGTGGTGGTGGTGGGGGGGAGCTCTGAGTTTGGGGGTGTCTTAGTGCCGCTGGGCTTGGGCTGTGGGGTGGCCTCATGCAGCTGGGGCTGGGGAGGAACTGGGGGCAGAGTTGGGCTTGGAGAGGCTTAATGCTTCTGGAGTGCGCAGCCCTGGGTCTTGGGGTGCTGTTACAGCTGGCACTGGGCTGTGTTTTTACGGAGGGGCACCTCTAGGCTGACGAGAGGGGCTAGTGCGGGTGGGGAGTGCTCTGGACGTGAGGAGGGCTAGTGCTGGGTGTTGTTAGGGGAGGTCAGCCCCGTTCTGGGCTGAGCGGTGCTTGTTTGAGCAGCCTGGGGCTGCGGCCAGGTCCCGAGGGGGAGGCAGGCTGTGGTGGGGGTTGCCAAGGAGGGACAGGCTGTGTATGAGAGCAGGGACTGAAGGCTGATCAGCCTGTTCTGAAGTCTGGACAATTTTAAAGTATTAGAACCTCTTGTAAAGGTTCTCAGTGTTTTTGTTTTGATTTTGTTTGTTTGGTTTTTATTTTTAATTTCCCCTGACCTCAGGCACTGTTTTGCCTTTGCAGCAAAGTGTAAGGACATGCTGTGTTCTTCAGGTTAGAGGAAGGGTTAATGAGTCAGTCTATTCTGCTGCATTTCTGATTCTTCCTGTCTGTTCTGGCAAATTTGTCCCTTCTGTGCAAACAATGGCCTTTTAGCTACCCCTGCGCTGAGATGAGCAGCTGTCAGAGCAAAGCTGAGCCTGACTGCCTGCTGAGGTGCTCATCAACATGGCTGATCTGTTCCAAAGTCAGCTTTGAGGTCTCTGCACCAGCAGTATGTTGTAAAAATGCAGGAATCATTTGTGCAAGTCACCTAAGATCCAGGGAGTTGCCAGCTTGGATAATTTGCCTCTTTTAAAGATTGTCGATACACATGAAATTCACGCTTTGTGTTGTACAGTGTTCTTATCTCTGCCTGGCTTTTGTGAGATGAATATGTGACTTGTTTTGCTTGCCATAGAAATAGAATGGTTTTATTATGTGATGATGATTTATAATCTATAGCGTTTGAACATTATTGTCCTCTAGGAAGATCCATCCCTGGAGAAACACTTCAAAGGCCACAGAGATGCCATTACTAGTGTGGACTTCAGTCTCAATAAGAAACAATTGGGTAAGTTGTCTGTCAGGGTTTTGATGGCCAAATGATAAAGAAAGAGCTTCTCTGCTTTACTTAAATGGAGGGAGCAGTGGAGGTACTGAGCTCTACAAGAGCAAAAAACTTGTTTTCATGATGAAGAGATTTTGGAGAATTCAGGATGAACATTTCTATGAGCTTTGGAAAAAAATCCTATTGTTGAACCATGCTGGTGGCAGATTGTGTGCGCCCTGCTAGAGCTTTAGTGACATCTATCATTGCTTATCATCTCACATGCCTGGCTTTACCATGTAGTCAACCTGAGGTGAAACCTTGCTTTTCCTTCTCCATCTTCTATTTCTCCCCTTTGGACAGCTGCCTGTGGTTACGGCAAGGCTTGTGTCCTAGTTGCTGTTCAGTAACGTACTGCGTGTGTATTGAGTAGGAACCAGAAGGATTTTTGGCTCTTGGTGAAGTTGCTGGTCAGTCTGTGTGGTGTGGTTTGGCTCGCAGAGAAGATAAGGCAGAAGTGATAGTTTGAGGCAATATATGTGGTAGGCAGTGAGCTTGGCAGGAATGAATAAATAGAAATGCAGCAGTGTAGCAGGTAGTAATCCTGTTCTGGATCTTGCAACCTGCACAAGGCTCTGGAAGCTGCAAGGGAGTGAAAATGAATCAAACTTGTCTCGGAACCCCTCTCTCCCTGCTGCTGTTTTTATTGTTTTCTGCTGTCTTTTCCTTTCCACTTCCTCTGTCTTTGATTGCAGAGTAAGAGTTCACTCTGTACTTCCCTTAAATTTTTATATCACTAAGGAAAGGTATTGCCTGTATGAAATACAAAACCAAACCAACAACTTAACTGACAAATGTGTAATGTTTTTGTGTTGTATATTCTGTGCCTGTGGAAAGTCTGCAAAAGTTTCTGTTGGTTAGGCATTAAAATTGATTTGAAGGGTTATTTTTACTGTAGTTGTTTAAGTTACTGCAGGCATATGCTTGCTCTTTTACGAATCACAGTACTGCAAGTTTCACACAATACGTTGGGCGTTGAGGGGTGAGCAGCTCTTCAGCTTTTGCTGTGCAGAGGTGGTTTGGGGCCTGAGCAGGGGAGTTTTAGACTGGAGTGGAATTTACTCTTGTGTTTGGGAAACTTGTTGCCTGGTATTCCTGGCAGGAACTGATGTTGCTCCCGTCAAATAGGGAGGAGGGTGTAGCTTGTATGAAATTCAGTGTCACGGAGATGTCTGGAAGCTCTCATTTGAGATGTGCTGCTGTTGAGTTGGAGCTGGCCGCTGCCTACAGCAAGCAGCGTGTCCTGCTGGGGATGCAAGGCAAAGAAGGGAGCCGCTGGAGACAGGATCACTTGTGCTCACAATGGATGTAATGTGCACACCTGAATTCTGCTTCCTACTTCTGTGAGCCTTTGCTTTTGCTGCTGAGGGAGATTTTGGAAAAAGCAGCATCTCTCCTGGGGGTCAGCCACCTTGCCATAAGTAGAATCTTGAGTCTAAGCCTTCTGGAGTCTCCCTCCAGCCCTTTCTCTTCTTTCTTGTCTTTGGAGAGTGCCTTTGCCCTCTTCTGTTCCTTTCACGGAAGCCCAAGAGTAAAGGCAAGTTGTGGTGGTTGTTGGTTGGGTTTTCTTTCCACAGGTGAGTATAGGCATGAGAATGAAAGAGCAGGCATGAGCAGGTGGAAGCACTTCATCTCCATCCATGGTTCCTTAAAGCCTCTCATGACTAACACTAAGTCATGGTGACCCTCCTGCTGTTAGGAAACTGAACACTGCTCTAAGCTCTTTGCAAGCCTGGATTTTTCATAAGTTGCTAAGAACAGCTGAGCTGACTTTGATCAATATTTTGTAACAACCCGAGAGAGGTGTTGGAGTGGGATGTAACTGGGTTGCCTTTAAGTCACCAACTGTCACATGGCTTCTCTGCTTAATCTGTGGTGTGTTATTTGATATTTAACGTGCTGCAGCTGTTAGCTGCCTCTGCCTCCCAATAAAAATGATGAGATAACCTTCATCCAGAGACTACCTGTATCTCTCCTTAGTGTGTATGTATTTGGAAGAAGTTTTGTGGCTTTTGCCTGTGCAGCTGTTGCATGAACTGACTCTTGGAACTGCAATTGTCAGTCCAAGCTGATGCATGACTTTTATTTTAATTACTAATGAAGTATACAGCATGCAATACATTTGTGAAGTGCAAAGGACAACATGCTTGAGATTGCTGGAAGCTGTGACTGTGAACTGAGTGTGAAATGCAGTTTCAGTGTAACTGCAGGAGAACTAATGTAAGTTTGGTTCTGTTTTGTCTTTTTATTTCAGCAAGTGGCTCGATGGATTCATGTCTGATGATCTGGAGTATGAAACCTCAGATGAGAGCCTATCGCTTTGTGGGCCACAAAGATGCAGTGATGTGCGTTCAGTTTTCACCATCTGGTCACCTGGTGGCCTCAGGCTCTAGAGACAAAACAGTCCGTTTATGGGTTCCCAGTGTGTGAGTATCTGTTCCCTTCTGTCTCTCCTTTTGTGTTCTAATGATGGATTGGGATTTCCCCTTGCTTCTTGATAGCAGTTCTCCAGCTGTGGGATAGAATCTATTTGCAGGAAAGAGCAACCATTTTATGTGGCAGCCCTGACAGTGGAGAGGTAATTTGGTCTTGAAATTGCATTGGAAACAAAGCTAAAATCCTTTGCAAACCTTAAAGTCAGTATTAACTTCCTATGTTAGTATAACAAATCACTAATGTAACTTATCAGGGGTGAATTGTTAGATTTTAATTCCCCTTCCTACCTGAGTCTGTTTTTCCTCCTAGCAAATTGATCCTTTACCAGTGTTAAGCAGGATGCTGAAAGAGAAGTTGAGTTTTTGTGATGGAGATACCTGTTCTGTGAGCAGGATGGGTGTTACTAGCTTGCATGGTTACTGTAGTCCACAAAACAATTAGGTACCTTTAATGTTTGTTTCTTGGTCTCAAACTAGGAACTTTGTGTTCCACTGATAGTAAGTGATGGCATATTATTAAGATAAAACACTACTTTGGATTGTGTATTGACTTTTTTGTGAGGTTGCTTATGATTAACAAGAACTTACACTTTTAATACCGTGGCCTTCCTAATAAATATTTATAAAGTTTCCATTTTTGAGTAGAGGGTTTGGTTGCCTTAACTCGTTAGTGCTTGTGAAGTCCTTGACAATCATTGGCTGAGAGACCTCAGAACTTCTATTGTTTTTCTCTATGATACTTTAAGTGTCTTCAACAAGGAACACTTGGTTGAAATACAAGACAAGCAGGAGAGCTGCGGAGCTGCTTCTTGAAAACTTGCTGCAAGTAGCAAGTTTTTTGCAGCCAAGATGCAGAAAAGCAGCTGCCAGCATTTCCTCTAGTTTCTTGGTTCCCACACTAAACAGTGGGATTGTTTTTTTCTGAATGGACAGGCCTCTATAAAGGCATTTGAGATTCCTTTGCTTGTGAGGTTGTAAATTGCTGCTATCAAAGACTACAGGATTGTGTCCAGAAGCAGACCTGATAATTGTGGGGGCAAATAAAACAACCCAAAACCCAAACAAAACCATACCCCACCTTTAAGATAAACGTGTTACTTCAGGAACCTGGGAAAGCATTTCTAGTTGTTTATTTCTGATGAGTGATTCTAGTTATGATGACCTATTGGAAGCTTTATTTGATCATATATTAACCCATAAGTAACATCTGCCATGGAAGTGATAGGTTCTGAAAGTGACTTCCAAAAAATCTATTATAAAAGTGACTTTTAAATACCTATGATAATGCTTGCTAGAGTAATATCCTGCTCCAAGTTAAACTAGACTGATGTCCCCGTTTTCCCCTACCCGTTAATCATCGTGATGCTCACCTGAAACTATCAGAATGCCTGAACTCCTGTAAGTGTAAATCCCTGGCACTCACTTTGTATTCAGCACGAGTTATGCATCTGGGGCAGATACTTTTGTCGCATGTGAGTAACGGCGTATAGGCCCTGCTTTTTGGGCAAATCCCAGTTTCTGCTTTAGCTACAGAACTGTCTCCGTGCTTTCAAAATGGTGGAGTAACTAAACAGTAAATATGGTAGAAATTGCATAGAGTCAAATCTTAATTTATAGTGAAATAAAACTGAAATATACAGCTTGTAACTTCAGTTATAATTAATTTCAGTTTGGTTAAACTTTCCTGGAAGAAATGGTCACAATGACATGTCAGCATTTATATTATTAAAAGGCACAAGGTGGATTATGATTAAAATTTAACCTTGCTGCTCATCAGTCTCCTACAAAGAGAGAAGCCGTGTCATTTTGCCATGTCCAGAGCTGTGCTGTTAATACAGAATGTTGAAAATAAATTACAGTGTAAGCTTGTTAGATTTCTTAGAAGCTAAAGTATAAATTTTGAGAAAGGACCAGGATGTGATAGAAAAACAGAACTTAAATGATGTGTTGGGTGATTCTGTCTTGGTTGCTTAGGGACGTGAGCTCTGTGGTCTAAACTGCACCTATGGCTGTCATGTAAGCAAAGGGCCAGTATGGAGAGTTGTTACTGTTAGGCCAATTGCAAATAACCTGGTGCATGGCACCTTTAATCTGTGCTTATTTAGCATTCTTTGTCAATTTACGTTCTCTAGATAGAACAAAAAAAGACCACTGAGGTTGAATGAGATTTGAGACCTTCAGTTTGCCAGTTTTGCACTGTCATTGAAAGGGAAGGGAGAAACTGCTCCATGGTCTGTTTGTTGACCAAAGAGTCTGAAAACTTGTAGTCCCTTTCAAGTGGGATATGTTACTGAAGGAGTTAACATGGGTTTGTGGATTTTTGTCTTTGGGATTTGTTTTTTATAAGCCATGCTGACAGAATTTTGTAATTTCATGTTTTGCTGTGAGTTTTTAGCAGACTTAGAGATGTTCTGTGGTTTTGGACAGGAAGAAAACTTTCCTGAGGAGTAACCTTTACTATTCCTTGCCTCTGGCAGCTAAAGGATTAAATAAAACCAGGCAGCTCTGACCTTTTCTGAGGAGGGAGGGAATATTGCTGGAAGGTACATAGTATTTTGATTTTTTTGGCCTTTCCACTTTTAGTAGTCCTTAGCCTCAGTATACAGCCTGTTAAATCCTAATGGAGAAGGGAACAAACCAATTGTCTTTTCTGTTGTTCTTTTCTGTCTCTGAATATGGAGTAGTACAGTACATGCTGGAGATGCATTTTGAACCAAAAGTCCCATGTACCTGTTGGATCTCTAAATATGTTGTGCTTTGGATCTCTAAATATTCCTTGTGTTTACTTGCCAAAATAAAGCCTCTTCCATTTATTTGGAAATGATGAGTAAAGAAGAATAATAAGACCTTGTCTTTTTTCTTGCCTGGCTGGGTTAATGGTTGCTTGCTCAAAGTTGTACAACATCAGACATGCTGAATTCAGTTGTGTTATTTCTTGTGTGATGCTACATTGGAAGCATTCAGCTGGAATGTGGGCTGCTGCAGGAAGAGCTGTGAGGTAGTTGCCTTTTTGACTGTGTCTAGATGGATGGTGAAAACATTTACCTCCCTTCTCACCTGCCTTGCAGCAAAGGACCTGGAAACATTACAGAAACACAGCGTCTTATTTTATATATTTTTTTTTTTCTTAAATGCTGTTTTAAATGGTTGCACAAATTAACAACACCATTTTTGCCCCTTTATAGGAAACATGGATTGTTTCCTGTTGGATTAGGCTCCGGTACTGAACTTGAAGAACTGGTTTTTGCTGTGTATTCTGTATAGCTCATGAAGGATGAGTTTGTTTGGGGCTGATCAACATTTTCTTCCTACTGTAAGCATATGCAGTTTCCCTAGAAATGGTGATTAATAGCACTGCTCAGCACACTTTGTGTTTTCAGGTACATAATATCTTTGCTGTCCTACTGTGCAATTTTAAAGTATTCTTTCCTTCTGTATAGCAAAGGAGAATCTACTGTCTTCAAGGCTCATACGGCAACTGTAAGAAGTCTTCATTTCTCCAGCGATGGCCAGTCCTTAGTTACAGCTTCTGATGACAAAACAATCAAAGTGTGGACAGTTCACAGGCAGAAGTTTCTGTTCTCACTTAGTCAACACATAAACTGGGTTCGCTGTGCCAGGTAAGTATGGCATTCTGACGAGTAGAGGTAAGAGACTTATCCCTCAAAGCAGAGACTGAGCGTCGTGGTCAGCATATTCTATTCAGGATGACTCAAGTGTGTCTAGTGACTGAAATATATTGCTTACCCGTGGAGAGGTCCCTCGAGCATTAGTTGTGTACCCACTTTGTGCTTCTTCAGTGATTTTCGTAAAGCAGAGACTTTCCTGCTTAGTGATATACTTTTACCTGGTATGGAGACTTTTGCCTCTTAAAGTCGTTAACAGAAGCAAAATGAGAGATTTATATTGTAATTGTTATTTCAGCTTGATTACTTTTAGTCATGCCTCTAATTCAAAATGATCACCTGAGCTCCTTCTGAAATACTGACAGTGCTGCCATAATAAAAATATTATTTCCTGATAATTGTCTCAGATTTGGTTTTCAGTTTTCCATCTCAGTTGTTGTGGGGCGTTTTTATGTATATATGTATTTAGGGTAAAGCCACAGTTTCTCTGTAGGTGAAAAGTTCATTATATTCCTGAATGTGGTGGTGGCAGTGCCTGGTATTATAGATGCCCACAGCAGAGCAGAAAGGATGCTTTTCCAGTATGTACCATGATGTTTTCTAGTTAGGGACTCAAGTCCTGATCCTGCAGAATTATGCCTCTAAAGAGGTATATTGATCTGTCCTGTATATGAAATTTTGGAATAAGAACTTAGTACATTATTCTAAGGCACTAGAATGATGAAGCTACTCTTGCTACCACTATTATCTTGGGAGTAATTGTATTGCTCTGAATGTTTGTGGCAAAAGTAGGAATTGTTTAGAATCAGAGTAGAGAAACAACTTGAGATACACTTAAATTTAAACAAGTAGGACAGGAGATCTTAAGTCAGACTGAAGACTTGCCTGAGGGTTGTTTAACGTGCTTATGGAATTAGGGACAGTTTGAGGCCTTATGGCATGCTTTTTTTTTCCCCTTTAACTTACAGTGATTGGATTTTTAACCTTACTGATGCCACTGTGACTTGAGTGAGGTGTGTTTATCAACATACCTTGACAGCTGGCAAAATCCAGTTGACTACACACACCTTTTCTTTGAGAGCACTTCTTAATTACTGTAACTCTTGTCTTAGATTTTCTCCTGATGGACGATTAATAGTGTCATCCAGCGATGATAAAACTGTCAAACTGTGGGATAAGATCAGCAGAGAATGTATCCACTCCTTCTGTGAGCATGAAGGGTAAGTACCCTGGCAGTCCGTGAGGACCGACCTTCTGAATGCTGAAACGGAGACGCTTGGAGAACACACACCTTGTTTTGTGACTGCAGTCAGAGGTCCTTGTCCTGGCAATCATTTCTACCTCTTAAAAAAAAAAATTAAAAAAGTCATTAGCACCTATTAGAAAAGCAGCCAGCAGAGGATGAGATGCAAAAAGAGGTTCCACAATTGCTTTGACCTTATTAGGACTCATCCAGATTGGAACCTTGAGGCTTTTATTTCAATAACTATCCAGTGTGTCAAGCCTTAGTTTCTTTTTGCTTTTTTATATTTGGAGAGGCTTAAATTCTTTATTTCTTCTTCTAGCTTTAAGCTTTTTTTTTAATTTGGTCTCAGTTGTAGTAAATTGAAAGATCAAAAGTGTACTGACAGATTGGTACTTGGATGCTTTGTTTCATTCTCAAATTTTTGAATAACAAAGCTATTTCAAAAACCACTTTGTATTCAGAAAAACAGCTGCTCAATTGAGATTTTTTTTTCGTGGGGAATATTGAGCCACAGCAGAATTAATTTGTCCAGAAACACAAAACAAGTCTTCAGAGAACTGAGACTCGAATCTTCCTAGTTTCTTGTTGCACTGCATTTTTAAGTACAAGGTTTTGTTCTTTCAAGGTAATATACAATGATATTAAGACAAATTCAGACAGAATTATTTTTGCCAGTGAATAAGAATACAGCTTGTCCAAACAACCAATTGAAATATCTCGGCTTTGTCAAGATTGGTTACAAGAATACTCAAAGGGTAATTAATTTTATCCAATTTCTTGCATGGATTGGGTGAGGAGTTACAAGATGCTCTTCATGAAGATTCTAAAGGTTTTACTGTACTTCTACTGTCCTTATGTGTTTAAAATAAGAACTGATTGCAGACAGGTCCCAAAAGGAATTTGGTCTCAGCCTTGCTACTTTCTAAGTGGCAACATAGGATTTCAGGCACAAATTCAGCAAATTCCATCTAAAGTTAGTTGAGAGTAATGGAAGAAAACCTGCTCAGTCTTGTACACACCACTCTAAAAATCCTGTTAATAGATGATGTACATTATGCAAGCATTAAATGAACACTTGTAAATGTTGTTGTAACAGTCAAGATGCATCAGAGTTCAGGAGGCTTGTATCTACAGCTCCTACATGTAATCCTGCAGTCTACCTGGGATTATAAACAAAGTTTTGAAAGAAATTTAGCAATATGAATTTTCAGATTATATCCTCCTTTCTTGAATGTTCAATAAATAATGATGTAGCTTCCTTTCTTGAAAAGCCCTTTTTGATCTTTAGCAAGAGTTGAATGTAAACAGTTGGATTTAACTACAATTTACAGGTTTGTGAATCATGTGGATTTTCATCCCAGTGGTACGTGCATTGCTGCAGCTGGTACAGATAACACAGTGAAAGTGTGGGACGTTAGGATGAATAGACTTCTTCAACATTATCAAGGCAAGTTAAGATCTTTAGAAAAATCAGACCTTTCCACGTTTTGGTATGAATTGCTCTGAAGTCCAAGGACTGTTTCTCCATCACCTGCTGTTTTTCCAGAAGGGCACTGGCTTAGACCTGCTGGTGGAAGCCTGTTTTCACCAAACATCGTGCTTTTCTTTGTGTTAAGTCCAAGACAGATTCTCATATATTGGTGAAAAACACTTCTGTTCTGATTTCTTTCTCTGTCCGCCATCAAAAAAGGTGAAAAAGCCCTCATGTTGACACTGTCTTATGTCACAGGTGTTATCTGTGACGCCATTTGGCTCTACTACTGTTCTTGAGTAAGTGATACACAGTAAAAATTATGTGGCTTTTGCCTCTGAATAAGCCTTTCGGAGGAGTCAGATGCATTCCAGCAAAGGGAAAGGTGAAGTTCTTCATGACAAACTGAGGAGAAGTTAAGAAAAGAGGACAATAAAAATCAGCCAGTTGCAATTCTATACCATGATCCATATTTACTGTTTTTTCTCCAGTATGTCCTTTGGTTTTTGGCTTCCAGAATTGCCCTTGACCTTGTTATGACTTGTCTGGGTTGGCTTGTTCTTGGAGTAGCTAGCTTTTACATTTAGGAGTTTACATTTTTCTTCCTTTTTACCTTTATCTTCAAAATGACATCTCCTCCCATTAGCTGCTGTTGTCAAGCTGATTAGTGCTGCCATTTGGCAGAACTGGATGGAACAGAATCCTTTCCCATCCCTGCAAGCTTCTTTGAGTTTAACCATACTGTTTTGTGTGTGTTAGTGGCTTGAGCCTAAATATGGCTTTTATTTCCTTTACTACTAATGATTTTTAGGGCTGCTGTTGTATATTCGCATGTATACTTGAGCACTGTTTCTAGCACATGTAGCTTATTCAATTTTGTTAGCTTTTCATGAAGACTGCTTCTGGCATGCTAGTAAAGCTAATCAGAGAGATGGGACTGGAGCTTGGTTTATTTTTCTTTATTGTCCACATCAGATACTGTCAGTTCCTGCTGCGACCACCTCACAGCTGAATGCCAGGCAGAAAAGACAGCAGTAAAATAGTTTATAGCTGGTTCCTGCTGATTTTGCAAGTTAAGAGGCAAGAATTGAGTTCTAACTTAAAGCTGTTGGTCCCCTGGCTTTATGAAACTAGAGTTGTTCTTTAAAGCGCTGTTGACTGTGCATCCCCTTGCTCGTAAGGTGATGAAAGAATTTCCTTAGTCTCTCAATATAAGTTCTCTGTTTCCCCTGATATAGAAAGGCAGAGAAAGCATAGTGATGTTTAAGGAGTGGAGTTGTTCTGCTTGTTTTCCTTCAGAGCAAACTGAAACACTAGACCTCTTCTGGTAGGTAAGAGCAATGGGAGTTGTTATCTTGAAGCTTCTCTGCAGACAATCTGCATTTGCTATTAAGATCATGAAAGTCTTTTGAGTTCCATAGAAAAGGTAAGTAAAAGCTCCCGCACAGAGGTTGCTGTGAAGTGGGAACAGTTTGCAAACTTTAGCATCCTTTTGTAATTCTGCTGTATATATAGAGTGCTGTTCTTGTGCTCTTTACATTTAGATGGAAACATTGTTATGATCAACTGATCTGACACAAGCACCTGTGGTGACACCACCACCATTGGAACAGGATTTTTTTCTTCGTTAGAGGAAAAAAAGAAAAAAAAAAAAAATCATTTCTAGCACCAGCTTCCTGCACCTGGATTGTATTTTATTCCTGACTTCTAAATGTGAGGTCCTTCTCTCAAGTGTATTCTCCCTGTGTAGTCAAGTGAAGCACTCTTTGAACTCTTTAAACGGTAAACCTGCCTGAGCTTCTTGAACTCTCCTATGATACGATTTATTTCTTTAATTTCTTCAGTTATTCTTATGGACTCACAATCACTTCCAGTTCTCTGATAGTTAGCAAAATCTAATGGAAATCAAACCTCTTGAGGACTGTTCATTGGTATTGAGCATTACAGTGATGACTATTGAAACATGAGTCTTTGTGTAATCAGTATTGTTAACTTGTGACCCATATCAAAACTTGGAAATGCCTTTCTGGAGTCTTGTTGCTAAAATAGGTAGCATGTTTGAATACTTGAACGGTGTCAGATTGTCCTTTGATGTACTTTATCAGCTTTTTAACAGTGGTGAGATCCATAGGGTGTGTTTCCAGCCACAGTATAACTTGGCTCAAAAATAATCTCTTCCTGCTTTCCACTCGCTGCTATTAAATCATCTGAATCAAATGTGGTTTAGGTTTGCCTGCCAGCTTTATTCTTTGTCTTGGAGTTATATATTTCCCCTATATCCCACCCTTACTGAATGGCATTTTTAGTCTGACACCCTTGCTATCAAAATGATCTTTTCCTGTTATGAGTTATTTTTAACAGCTACTGTGTAAATCCTAATTGTGTATTAAACTTTGTACTAGAAATAGTCGTAAAAGCCAAAGAAACCTGAGATTACTGTTGTAGCTGTATGCAGCCACTTAATGCTCCTATGACTGCAAACTGGTACATTTTTACCATGTTCTGGAGATGTGTTTGTAAGTCTTGTTCTTCTGAGGCTTCCTACACTTGCGTTTTGACTAAATTAGATTTGGATTTGTGGCTCTCCCGCGGGACGCTGCCACCTCAGTCCCACTAGAGGGCATCTCCTCCCTCAGGACGTGCTTATGCTGCCCGATTTCAAGGGAACCCATTTTAAAGCTTGAGTTGCATGGAGGAGTTAATAGATAAGTAGCCTTGCCACAGGCTCCTGCGTATTAAAGCTGGGTTGTTTTCCAAAAATCATTAGTCTTTTAGCAGTGTTGCTTCTGTTGCCAGGACTTGTTCCAACTGTGACATTTGTAAATGGATCGTGGAAGTAGAGAGCAAACTGCAAAACCTTTTGTATGATGTGGGTGTTTTGTGGGTTTTTTTTGTTTTTTTTTTTTTTTTTTTTTTTTTTTTTTTTTAGCAAAGTAAAGTATGCTCTGGTCACATTTCTGTACAGGAGAACAGACAGATGCTTTATTCAGTCCTCTGCTTGGTGCTAACTTTCTTGTGCAGCAGATCATCCCCCTACAAAAATGGCCGATGCTTATTACCTGCTATTGATTTTCCTGTGTGGGGTTGTGTGTGGGGCACCCCTATTGCAGGTCTATGGAAACAGCTGTAACCTTTGGTTTTTATTGCTGTTTAAAAAGAGTACTTGGTACTTTTAATACAGTTCAGCTGGGGCTGGATGGTGGTTATCCAGTCACTGGGGACTGTGGCTGTGTCAAGTCTGTCCTAATTCATCTTCTGACTGCTGGTTGCTAACAGGTTACGTTTACTGATTACATAAAAATAGTATTGCCAGACTTGGGACAGCCATGTTCAGTCATTCTATAGGCTGGTGTGACTGTTTCAGTAATTGACACCCCAGAATAAGTCCCTTAACTGGCCGTTATTTTTCTAAGGCTTGGCTGGCGGAGGCGTTGACTTGTAGCAACTTGTCACTGGGAGATGCCACCTTGTGCTGCACTAGATTTATTGTTTTAAAACATAAAATAAAGTGAGGTTGCAGGACGTGTTGGCAAGTTTTTGGAGAGATGTTGTGAATGGTCCTGTGGGACGGATGAGATGTTTTGGCAGAACAGAGATGAATTCTTCTGTGAGCTTACAGCAGCCAGGAACTCCTTGGGCATAGAAGCTGTGACTGCTTACACAGCCACAGTCTGTGTGATTTCTTTCCATTATGAAAAGATTATTTTGGTTTTTTTTGTGAAACTGGAAATACTTTATTCACTATCTGGAACTTGGAGAATATATCATTAACTTTCTCTGTTTCTTGTGTGATTCCTTTCAGGACTTGCCTCAGTTGAGACAATATGTTTACCTTTATCTGAATATAGATACTAATGGGGTGAGAAATATTACAAATCACTCAATAAAATTTTGAAAGGAGAAATGTATTAGCATTCTTTCAGGAGGAAAAACTCCATGTAGACTTTTTCTCCTTTAATACATAGTGTAATATAGGGCTGAGGGGGTAGAGGAAGACGTAACTGTGATAGAGGCAGTATTCACCAACAGGAATAACTGTTTAGAAGTCACCTGTGTTGTTAATGTTTTCTTCTGGGTTTTTTAATAGTCCAGGTCAAGAAGAGTTACGTTCTCAGAACTCGAGCTGAAATATCTAGGGTTTAAAAAGTAGATGTGTTCTGTTTTGCAGTTGAGCAATGTTATTTCAGATTTCTGCATCAAATCTGCATCTGCAAAAGATAATATTTGGTTCTAGTGTCTTTAAAATTGTATTTTGAAGGGAGTTTAACATGCAGTTTGGATTTGGAATGCACAGTAGACTCTCAAGAGAATATAAATTTAGTTGGGGGAGATGTATTAGTAGATTTAAGATACCAGAACGTTTGGAGGGCACATAGTATAATTAAGAATAATTGGATAGTTAAAACCCTCTTCAGGCATAGTCTTAATATTCTGTAATGTCGCATATGGTCGGAAAGCTGTGGATGTGTACAGTACTGCATGTTCTCATAAAGAAATATGTTCAATAGCCTGTTTTGTAAAAGTTTGGGGAGGAGAGAAAAGCCTTGCGTTAGGTAGATGTTTAATGTTACAGTGAACTTAAGTGTAGTTTGACTTTTTTCCTAGAGCATTTTCTTTAACTCTTTTCAAAATAAGTCTTAGGCTTCATCAGGCAGGAAGGATTACTTTATTGGAAGTTCACACTCTTGAGAGTTTGTCTATTCATACTTGTTTAAAATTTTTGGTGAGGATGGCTGAAGGAATAATGCTTATACTGGACCACTTTCAAGTTGCTGGTGGTTCTTTCCTTGTTTCTCTGAAATCCAGTCTTGGTTAGAGTTGGGTAGTAAACCAAAAGAACCTGTGCAATGCCAACTTTGAGTTTGTTGTTCATCATAATTTCAGTCTTCTCCTTAATGTATCTGCATATAGATTTTATTCTAGAATCACTTGGGAGTGAGAACAGCAGCTCCACCGTAGTAAAATATGTCAATATGTCAGTGTCCAGCTCTCTCACAGGATTATATAGCTCACTTGAGCGTATAGTTACTTTTTGGAGCAACGCTGGCAAGTACTGTTAAAACTCCCAGAATAATTGACAAAGCTTCCTTTTTCCTTTCAATAAAGTAGTGCCTGTTTTTACAAGAGTTGAATACTGCCCTTGTTCTCCAATGCTTTGAAGAGTTTTTGTGGAATGTTTCCCCCATGATGATTTTTCTGTTAAACTTTATTGCAAACTTTATTATTTTAAATAGAAAATTGGAATGTGCTTGTACTTTATTTTATTCTTTTGCCTTGGGCTTATGTATATTGGTCTTGGTGATTATTATGTACATTTTTTCCATCTTTAGTGCACAGTGCTGTGGTAAACAGTCTTTCCTTTCACCCCTCTGGAAACTATCTGGTTACTGCTTCCAATGACTCAACTCTTAAAATTCTGGACTTGCTAGAAGGAAGACTTCTGTATACTCTTCATGGTCACCAGGTGAGACAAAGCATTTTATACAGTAACACACAAACACACAGCAAAGAGCCAAACTTGTGCTCGAGCCTTTCATTCTTCATGGCCAAAAACATTTTGAAAACTTCCTTAAATAAAACAACGATGATAGTACCAATAATAATCCTTGATCATGACTGCTTTGAAGGGAAGGCCTGTGGAGAGGGAGGAAGGTAAGGCAGGAATGGAGAAGATGAGAAAACAAGGCAGAAAGGGAGCTCCAGTATTGAGGATGCCAGCCTGAGTCCTAAGGGGCACAGTCAGAGCTGCAGCCCAGACTCTAAGCCAGGGTCTGTCGTGCACTCTCTGTGCTGCAACTCTGACTCTGTCTCTAGAGTGGTGCAAATAACCCTTGGCCCCCTGACTGAAGTGTTATGAAGATAAATGCTGTTCACCTGACAGGAGACTTAAGGCCAGTAGTGGTAAAATGGGGGGAAATATATTTTGGGAGGTGATTTGGGAACATGTTTCCATTTTGTTAGCAGCCTGAATTAAATAATTGAAGGTGATAAATGCTATGGGTCAGTTACATTTAAGTGATTGGCCTATTAGTATTACGCTGCTGGATGTGTTGCTTGTAAGGTTAATTATGTGAATGCTTGGAGCTCTCTTTTAAAATGTTAAATGAAAATAAATAGACTAATTTAATTTTGTGCTGAGTGAGGCTCAAAGGCGTGAAAAAGCAGACCTGCTTTAAAGGTTCTGTTTCCAAGGGGACAGAGAACAGAAGTTCTTAACCTACTGTTAAAGTCTCTGTTAAAGTGGGGGCTGAGCCTTAAAGCATCAGAACTAGCTGGGGAAAAACCACAGCCTGCAGCTGTTGGGGGTGGTAGAGATGGTTCTGGACAGAAGTGGTACCTGTGTAAACTGCAAAGCTGATAATTCTGGCTTCTTGTGTCTTTATGTTTAGTGACTGCCTTGTCTGATACCTAAAAAGGTCAAGTTTGTTCTGTATTTTTTCTTATACCATGTATTAATAAACTTTTCTCTTTTTTTTTTTTTTTGTAGTATTAATGGAAAAATAAGGCAAATTCATACTTAAAGCTCTACTTCATAGGAAGATCTAATTAAAATTGACCAAAGGATTCAAATGCTGAAAAGAATGAGGAAAAGATGACAAATGCTGGCTATCCTAACATGTCAACCTTGACTGCATAAACTTTCTTACTTTGAAAACTGAACTAAGTGAATATTCCTATCGAATAGGAGTGCTTAGGAAGTAGCTTTCTGGAAAAACCTAAGTGTGGAGGGACAGTGGATCTTTGCTCCTCTCATCCTTGCCTGAGGAAGGGATGTGCCTGGTTATTGTCCTTCAGGAGGCTGACCCTGCTTTCCATTTTCCTCACTTCTGAGCTGTAGGCTGCTCTTGGAGTGCAGTTGCAGAAAAAAAGTTTTGCTTTGAATGAGAGTCCAAAACTGATTATGGTGATGGAGGTCTTCAGAATTAGACAACAGAAAGTCCCTTTAGGCTGGTGCTGTACTTAACTCTCAGGGCTTCTACAAAACAGTCGGTTTGTAACTAGTCTATTCAGAAGTAGAGTTAAAGCTCCGTATTATTTTGCCTTGTTTCAGATCAGTTGGGTGTCTGTCAGTCTCTCCTAGGCATCTGACTGACATTGGAAACGCTTTGACGCTGGCATAGCTGAAGGGTGGTCGCCATTGTGGGATTACACCTCCCTTGGTTTGGAAACAGGTATAAAAGTGGCTGCTAGTGCTTTCTGGCCTTCTGTAAGGGTATTGCACTGAGGTGGCTGTGGAGCCAGTCCTGGCATAGCCCTGGGCAGGCATTCCCTCTGCTGGTGCGTGCTGTATTGTTGTGGATTGGTTCTTTTAACACTTGATTTTAATACATACCTTGCTTTTCCATGAGAAGTAGTTGATATCCTGTGCTTCATTCACAGTAAGCAACTGGCAGTGATATCAGGCCCAGCTTTCATCAGAAGCTGCTGGTGTGGATTCCTGCACTGGCTGCTTCTCTAGCCTGCTCTACTCATAGATAAACCCAAACTACTTAATACTGAGGCTGGTTTTTTTGGTTTGTTTTTTTTTTTTTTCCTTTCTTTCCTTTCAAACTGTCTGTGATTTCTGCTAGTATCTCTTAAGTGGCTAAAAATGAAGTGGGTGTGGATTTTTTTTGGTCATTAAGTAGATTTGCCTTTTTAAGTGAGGGCTATAGGTTAGTGAACAGCCTGTTCTGAAGACATTCTTGAGTTGTGACTTTGTGTGGGTGCATATGCTGGTTGAGACTTTGTCAGAGTAAGGAACTCTGACAGCCTGGGAAGGCTCCATGCAAGTGGACACTTAAAGGAAAAAAACGTAAGGTCCTTTAGACATACTTTGACGCAACTGCCGGAGTGCCAGGAATTTGTTAGCAGCTGATTAGCTGTAGTTTACATAGGGAGGATTGCCAAGTTTACATTGCTGTCTTTAGCTGGCCCCCTTGTAGCAGAAGGATCATTAGAGACAGGAGTTTGCAGCTTGGAGCTGACATCTTGCAGCTGTGAAATATCGTTCTGTATTTGTGCTGCATATTTTAGTTCTGGAGTGCTTCAAGCTGTGAAGTGCTCTTGCCTAATTCCACGCAGATGAGACATGGGGTTGGTATGTAGGTCCACCTCTGGTACTGAATCATCCTCAGGGAACAGAATGTTTTGGGGGCCCATAAGTCACCTCCGGAGAGTGGGTATGTACACAGTGTCTGTCTGCCCTTTGGGGGATTTGGTTAGAGCATTTCCAGGCTGACTTCCTTAGTGGAATGGAAGTTCTCAGTAAATATTTAGCAAACATCTGCATGGTTATGTTTATAAATAGGAAGACCGAAAATGCAAAGTTACATTTTTCCAAGCAACTGTGACTTGAACCATGAAGTAGCTGCATTCCACCTACCTGGCTGGCATAAGTATTGTTTGTAAAAAGACAACAAACATCCATGGCTTTTGTAGGATCTTTTTTTTTTTTCCCCCCAGCTCTTGCCTCTTTCTAAGATTTGGATTTTCCCGTTTGATATTTCTTCTACAGGATATGTGCTGCATCCTGTACCAGATTGTGAAGCAAGTGTGTGTAACTATCACCTGTCTTGCCCCTTATTTCTTCCTGCCTCTGTCATCTTCTCTAAATTTAGCTTTCTTCTTCTATGTCTCCTGCTATTGTCTTTCACCTTTTCTGACGAGATTGAATAGATCTTCAGAGCTGTGGGTTTCCTTACTGGGAGTTTGTTGTTGATCCTGAGTTAGAGGCTTAGTGCTTCTGCCTTACCAGAAGGTCTGTTAATTTGAATTGGTCTTCACTGAACTCTCTTCACTGCTTTACCTGCTGCTGAAACCAAGTGATAGGTGAAAGACACATAACATCTTGTCTCAGGCTCTCTATGTTCTTTGGTACTCAAATGCATTTATCAAGTTCCTTACCTGCTCTTAGTGTTTTCTTAATGTCTTAATACTCTTTGCATCTTTTGCTCCTCTACCCTCTGCCATTTCAAAGTCAATCTGTCCAAGTGTGACTTTCCCTCTTCTCCTGTGACATTAAGCAGTTGAAAGCACCGTAAACAGTGGCAATGGCTGCTGTGTTTATTATTATTTCTTTTATACCTTGAACTGATCATCTTCTGCCTGGGATCCTAGCATGGTTGTTGCTGCTGGTTTGCTTCTCAGACCTCATCACCACTTGTATCTCCTTTTTCTCTTTGTACTAGTTAATCTATTCCAGGAGAGTTTGCTTGAATATACTGGCTTGTATCTTCCCATTTATACTTTGCCTTTTGTGGGCAGCGGAAGAGGAAGCTTTCCTTTAATTCAACTATTCCCATTCTCTAGAGCTTGTTCCAGCTATTGGCACCTCACTCTCTTATCTGGCGTTTGGTATGCATTAGTTTCTCCTAGGATTTGGAGGGGGGGGGGGAAATAATCTACTGACATCCTTGAGCTCACTTGCATCTCCAGCTGCCTTCCTCTTGCCTTCCTCTTTGCTTCTCCTTTCATCATGCAGACTGTGCATCATGAAGCTACTCTCCTCTGGTTTATTCCTGAATTCTCTCCAGCCTGGCTCTTGTTTCTTCTGTTATGCTGAAGCCAAAATGTAAGCTCTGTTCCTAGCTGAAGCTTGCAAGTCTGGCCTCTCTTGACTTGAATTGACTATTGGTGTTGGCCCTGCTGTTCCTGAAATTATGTGCTTTCTGTCCTCCAGCAGCTCTATGGGGGAGGAAATGGTGTTCAAGAGGGCTTCCTCTGTGACTGTCCACTTGTTATTTATAGATGGCACATGTTCATCTGCTATGTGCATGTAGGATGACTGTTTGCTCCAGGCATATTTCCATTTCTCTGAACCAAACTCTTGGCCTTTATCTTAAGTATTTATTTTGGAGAGATCTATTTCTAGCTCCACTTCTGAAAGCTTTGTGTTCAGGGATGCTGGTCCTGTTGTCTCTTGTCATACCTGTATCAATTGTTACTGATGCAGCTGTTGGCATCCCATCAGTCACTCATTCAGTGTTGTAATCTGTGTCCTGGCTTTGGATCGCATCTCTCTAGGTGATTAATGCATTCAAGCCATTGAAAATAGTTCTGAACATCTTTATCTAAGGCCACACTTAATGTTTTGTGTAAGCTGGTCAACCTGTGGGTTGCTAGGGCAATAACAGCCTTGTGATCACTAGCCTCCTTCTGTAGGAAGTCGGAAAACAAGCAGAAAGTATAATCTCTACCTCTGGGAGGTAGTCTGCACATAAATTAGATTGTGTAATGTGCTGTGCTTCACCCTTCTTTCTTACATATGCAGCTAAAAGTGGAATGTCACCTGGTGTTTCAGCTACCATGGCATGGCTGTCTGACCTTACCTGGATCTTGTTCATCAGGAATGCTACTGCAAAGGACTAGGTTTGATCCTGTTAACACTTCTTCTGTATAGCTTCCTTTTTTTGTTTCCAGTTTCTTTGCCACATCCAGTGTGTGAGCAGTTTGTACTTTTCAAGGCTCGTTGGGGCTTACCTCCACCCTGCCTGGTGGTACTCTTTCACTGGAGAAGATGAGTTAAATATTGATTGGGGCAGTGTTCTTCCCACTCAGCATTTCCAGTGGATGACTTTTTGCTCTCTTCTGTACTTTCCCTCAAACCTTCTGTAGCGCTCTCTCCCAGTATCACCAAAACTATTTGTATCATTTCAAACTTTGACATACACAAAAGCTCGGCAGTCCTCACATGCTGAGGAGTAAATAGAAGTGTTCTTTCCTGCTGACTTGGTCTGTCTCATTGCCCAGTCCCTTCTTTCTGCAGCTAGTGTTTAATCTAAGGGGTTTCCTTACTGTGAAGCTGCAGGAATTTGGGGACTGGTGCTAGCAGCTTGTGTATGGCACCTGGCACAATAAGGATGCAAAACTGGAACTTCTGAACCCTCAGGAAATACTAGTAGAAAGGCATCTGTATCTTGCTATGGGAAGAGAAATAAAGTGGTCCTTTAAAAGGCTGCTGCATCACACATGTTCTAGTTGCATGGGAAATAAGCTTAAAATTCTCCCTACAACTTGTATGGAAGAATATTCATCTGCTACTTTTCAACGCTTTTGGTGCAAACAGCAAGTTTAGAAGGAGGATTTGAGTTCTTCAGTCTCCAGCCAGGTACCTGTTGTCCGGGACTGCATCAGAAACCTGTTGGATCTCTGTTGTTCTTACCTGGGAGTTAGGCTGTGTCTAATCACTGTCATGTGTAGCTCTTTGTGTGTGTTTATGTTAAATTGTAAGAGTATTTGGGAAACTGTTATTTCTGTGTTGCTATAGCAAACCTGTTATATCTGGGAAGAGTGCTGTAAGTCTATGTAGCAAAAATACTTTTCACTTAATTTATGTCAACAAATCTGTAGAGGATGTTGTGTCTATAGACTTGTTTGTTCCCCTTGTTTCGTTTTATAAAGGAATGTTCAGTCTTTGGTATCAGTTTCTATTTTGGGAGGAATATGTTCTGTTGAACTTCCTCCCCGACCCCCTCAAATGCCATGACTTTAGAGTCAGTTGATGGCGCGTTTGGATGTGTTTTGTATTGTGCTACATTTTGTCTAAATACACCAAAATACTTTCATTGATAAAAATAATTTTGTGGAACATGGCTCCTCTCCAGTATTCCTCACTTGTGCTTTTTTCTAAACATTTTGTCTTAGGCAATGTCTTGAATGTTTTTTCTGCCCTCCCAGCATCACTGGTTTATTACAGTCAGAGTGCAGCTTCTGTATCCTCAGCTCTGTTACCTCTGAGCAGTGTTTGCCACTGGGCAGTTTTCTGACTGTGTGCTTGTTTCTGACCTTCCTTAGTGCTTATTTGTCTCTTGCTTTTGCATTTTTTTTTTTCCTTAGAGTCTCCATTCCTGACTGTGGAAAGTAGGTGGGAACAAAAGGCAGAGGCACACTTTCCTACTGATTGGTGGTGGTATCTTTGGTTTGGAATACCTGCACTATTTAATGCTGTGTTAGTTGAACAAGCTTAGTCACACTAATGACTGCACGTGCATTTTGAAGTTGCTGTTACTAGATCACTTCTGGGAAAATCTCCTGACTGAGATGTTGCTATTAGGTCTCAAAACCATTTGAAATCACTGCAGGTGAAATGATAATAAGGAAATATCTTAATGTGTTCTAAGGAAGCTAAAACTCTTCGTACTGGGAGTGACCACATCAAGACTCTAACTTTGCTGGCATAACCTCGTGTCAGCATGTTTGGAAGCACACAGGACTGTGGGACGCAGGTTGCAGTAAGAGTTGAGTATTTATCCCAAATGCAATCTTTGGGTATTTGTCTACCTTCAGGATTTATAATGACAAGTTCACTTTTACAAAGTAGAAGAGAGAGAAGGGAAACCAGAAACAAACCAGACATGAGATTTCCATGTGATGCCCACTGGGAATATGTGAACTCCTAATAGAATAGTCTGTCCTTGCAACTTGATACAGGGTGAGGAGAAGCTTTTTACTTGCATTCTGATCACGTGTATCAGAATAACTTGAAGTAATCCTTCAAGTTATCCTTGAAAGAGGATAACTCTACTTCTGTGAGGAGGTGTGTGCTTGTGTGGTGGGGTTTTCTGGTGGTTGTTGTGGCTTTTCTGGTTGTTTTTTGTTTCAGCCTGTCACAAGTTCAGCTTGCTTTCCCAGCAGGAAAGCAAGCCGTAGGCAGCTTTTCCCAGCTGGCCATAGGCAGCCTCTGGAAGTGCTCGTTTCTGCCTCTGACCGTTTCAGCTTGGGCAAAAGCTCAGACTTGGGACAGTCTGCAGAGCAACACGTTCCGTAGCTGACATAAAGCTTCACTATCTGGGTCCTCAGCTGTTTATTCCAAGCAGAACATTTTGTCTGTTGTGCCTGTGCTTGAACACACGTAATGATTTCCCAGCTCTGTTTAACCGCATCTCGGAGTGCCTGCCTCATCCTTCCCATGTGCGTTGTCCGGTGTGCTTTCTGAAAGGTTGCAAACACACTAAAATAGATGTGTGGTGTGAAAAGCCTACTTTTACTCAAGCAGTGCTGTAGCAGTCAGCACCATTTAAAGTCTCTCAGAACTGACTTGTTTTAATAGCCAGGCTTCTTCAAAATGCACATGACTGTGCTGTACAAAGATGATCCTGAATGCATTAACTCTGGCATCTCTTCTGTGAAACTGCTAAGAGAAAAGCAGTTTTAAGCTAGCCTTCCATTGTTCAGTTAAAAACCTGACAACTAACACAAACTTGCACAGATCACTAGCCTGTAGCTTAACCGTGGCGCGTGATGGTGGTGTGAGGAGTGCCTGCCCGCTGCTCGGCTTCTGTGCCGCTGCAGGTGCCTGTTTGATTTGGAGCCTTTATCGTGGCTTGGCCACATGCGCCACGCGTAAGAGGATATGAAGTAGTGATCCTGATTTGGTTTTGATGGCTTTGGATGTCCCCTCTTTGACTTTATCCTGCTAGTTGGTATCCAAAGAGAATAACTACCTCCTGGGAAACTCTGCTGTTCTACTAGTGCTTCTGTAGCACGAGCTAAGAAGAAACTAATGTACAAATACAGTCTATTCTGCTGCTGCCGCTCTGACTGCTGTTCAGTCATTCTTCTTTCCAGTGCTCCTCAGGCAGCCTTGGCTTTTTCTACTTCCTGTTCTGGGAACTGATTTTGTACTTTGTGGACTTTGACTGCCAAATCTGAAATAAAATGAGTAATTGTATCCTGCTTTGAATGCTGAATCTCGCACATTCAGTTATTTTGCTTCTACAGATTCCTTGACTTAAAATGCTGCTAACTTTGGCCAGATCAATTGATGTAAATTGGCTGCTTTGGTTGCTAGCTGGTCAGGAATGTTTTGAAGTTATGTTGTGGTGGAGTGAGTAAGACCTTTAAGCTTTGGGTCTTTTGCAGTGAGCAGTTTGTGTGGAATATCCTAGAAATATTTAGGAGAGCACTTCAAATCTTTCCATCAGGTGGGTGACTGAAGGCTGCATTTAACAAAATTCAACAGTGTCACTGCTTTTAATAGATGAACAGGAGTTTTGGATATTTCTAATTCTAAAGGGAAGTAAGAACGATTGAGCAGGAAGAAGGAAAAGCTTGAGGCTGTAAAACTTGATTTGTTTCTTGTCTGTCTTAATGCTGTGGATATTGAAAAGTGGATGTCTTAAAGTGGGGGCAGAAATGTGGGAAGTAGTAATTAAGTGCCAATGAGCTGAGCATGTTAATTATGGCCCAGTTACTTGACAGATAAGAGCTTTTTAGGTTTTGCTTTTAAACTACTGGTGTCAAATGAGAAATACCTTGTAAAACTGTAATGAATGAAACTTTACAACACCGTTTCCTTTCACATTTTTTAAGCTTATCTTTTAAATCTATTTTCAGGGGCCAGCCACCTGTGTAGTCTTCTCAAGAAATGGAGACTTATTTGCCTCTGGAGGTTCTGATGAACAGGTATGTGACTGGTTTATTTGGATAGTTTTGTACATTGTTCCTGTTTTCTAGGCATCTTACTGCTTTAAAAGAGAAAACAAGTATTAAAAATAGTGGGATATATTAAACATAGACTTTTCTTAGTGAGGAAGCACTTTGGCTGGATTGTCTGGGAATAGGTACGTACAACAGAGGAAATATTACCCTATATACAGACACTCTAGCTAAACCAGCTCCCGTGACTGCGACCAGATGGTTTTGAGTCTGACTGGAACTGGACACAAATGTAGGCTGGGAGCCTGGTGCAAAGCTGTGCTAATGCTGCAGTTGTCCGGCTTTCTGGGTCAGAGACGGACTTTTCTCTGCTAACCTTGGTATGGACACTTGGATTACGAGCCTGGATGTCTCGTGCTATTGGTAACGGGTTTTTGTGGGTGAAGCAGTTGGGACAGGACGGGAAATCTCTTCCTTTTACTTCTGGTTCCGAGTTATAATCCAGATTCATATTTCTTTAAGAGCTGCTGGGTTTTGATCTCTGTTGTCAGTCAAGGAAAGCAAAAACGTGCCCAGTACATCTGGACCATGCTGAAATGACTGACTTGGGTTCTCTACGTAGTGTATGTATTCGGTTCCTATCAAGGCTCGAGTTGTAGCTCAAGGCAATTTCATGAGCTACAGTATTTTAACTCTATTTTAGAGATTTGCTGAGATAGGTGGCATAGCTTGTCATCCTGTCGCTTTAAGACCACTTTTTATTTAAGCCTTTAAACAGACTGTTTTGAAGAGATGCATCCATTTGCTGCCTTATAAAAGTATAGTGGGGTCACTAAGGTTTGCTCTTGAAATGCTTCTCTAACACAAGAAATACATATACCTCTTTGCTGCTGTTTCTGTCTTCCTTAAAAGCCCTGATGTAGCTGGAAGTTGCTGTTACATAGCAATTCATTGTTACTTATTTTCAACAGAAAACTTAAGAAATCTTATTTGTCTTCAATTTCTAGGCATAGCCAAGAAGTTGACTTTTTATTTAATTTTTAGCTTAAGAGGATGAGTTAACCTACATTTCTCCGATGTGTAAAGTAGGTTCCTTCAAAAGGCTTCTATTTTATCAGCTCCATGTCTTTCCTATGGTTGGGATTTCTTTAAGTGAAGTAATGCTCATTGCAAAGTATCACCTGAAACACTGAATGGCAGTGCTTCCCCAGACAGGTGCTTTGTAAGGGTACGCTTATGGCAGAGGGTCATAACTGACTTCTTTGGCAGCCCTTTCAGTTATGGCTCAAGGCTGTGCGTTTCTGACCGTGTGTATTGGGAAGGATGGCTGTTAGCTTTCCTTTTCTTAGCTCCCATGAAGGAGAGTTTGTATGTGAAAATGCAGACTGTGCTTCCTTTCGTGGATGGAGAAAGATCTTTAACATACAATATATGTATGTATTGAAATCAGCATTAATCTTAATTTGCCATTTGTGTATATACAGAAGCTTTTTCAGTGGAATGGACCTTGCTGAAAACTAGCTTTCTGAATCCAAGAGAAATATGAGCGATAATAAGAACATCTCTACAAGTCAAAAAATTTTTTTTGTGGGGTAATTTAAACATGGCAAATCAGCTCAAGATCTCTAATACTAGTCTCAAAGTACTAACTCTCCTTTTCCTGTGATTGAATTTCGTGATAAACTGGTGACTAGTTGTTTGGGGTGTGACTGATAAGTGCTCTAATGCTAAGCATGGTATTTGAATATATTTGTGGTTTTAATGGTGTATTCTGCATGTTGCTTTGAAGTTCTCTAGGTAGCTCTAGTTTCGTGATGTTCCTGACCCAAAGAATTTTGGAAGAGGTCACTTACCCATTGAGAACACAGTTATGCTGTGTCTGTATTCAGTTGCATATTTACAGATAACATCCTTAATTTAATCAATGGCAGAGCTTTCTTAGCAGATACAGACCAAAGCTTACCTGACTCTTCTCTGATGTGTTGACAAAACTGACCTTTAAGCTGACATAGATGGAAAATTTTAATAGAGATAACTTTATTCTGCAGGTGATGGTGTGGAAGACTAACTTTGATGCAGCAGATTATGGTGATGTACTGAAAACACAGAAGTCTGGCAGTAGTGTGGATGGGACCCGTCGCACTCTGGTAGGTCAGCATACAGAAATCGCGTAGAGTTCACTTTCTGCAACTTGAAAGCATGTGGCTCTTTCAGGCAGTCGAACTGTAGAGCCATCTTTCCTTAGCATTTATTTGAGCTGCAGGATGTCTGTTTTTAACCAGTCTCATTGTTTGTTTTGTTTAACTATACTTACTTTATAGAAAAATTATATATAATGATTTTAAAAGGGGAAGAAAGTCAGTGCATGTATATATGCATTTTTAGTTAACAACCTACGTTTAAGAATGTGTGGTAGGCTTGAGTGATAGTCCACAAAAAAACCCCCAGACATAAGTAACATCTGAAGTCAGTTTTGTTAGCTGATATGAATCCTTTAGGCTGATGTCAGTCCTGAAAATAGATATTGTTCACGATATCTTTTCACTGACAATCAGTAAAGATAAGAAAACTCTGTGCATAGACCTCACATGTGAGAAACAGGTGATGCATTGTACTGGAGCTTCCTTCCTAAATACTGGGAAACATCAGTTCATATTTGTTGCCTCAGCCATGTGTTAAGAGACATCTGAGTTCTGACTGTACCTAGTGGATAAATCCACCGAGTAATTTGGTGTGATGCACTGATCAAAGTGTGGTACTGATGTTGGATGTCATGGCTATTATGAGAATAACCCTGTGGAGTTACTGCCCAAAGGAGTTACAAGCTTCACTTGTAACAATTTACAATGCTTCACTTAAATTTCTGTATTTTATCTTCTCAGTCTTTGGGTATTTTTGATACATTTGCGTATACCTACAGGATTCTGAAATACGTTATTACTGTGGCTGGTTTTTGGTACATCTTGTTCAACATGAGCTATTAAACTAAAAAGCAGTTTGACCCAGGGGGTTCATGCATGCATGTCATGGCCTCAGTTGAAAGGTAAGCTTCTAGCCAACATCTGTTGCTCTGTGGTAGTGTCTTTAATCTTACGAACTTAGATCATCTTTATTGGGCTACTAAGCTTCTGTTCTCTCTTAAACATAGCAACATTTTTATTTAATGTGACTTCAGTCCATTGCTCGAGGTGGTGGAATAGCCGTAGTGTTCTGCGATGGACAAGATCAGAGTCTAATTTGCTGAAGTCTAAACCTAATGCCGTACTACATGGAGTGCTCTGTAAAGAAAGCAAACACAAACAGAGGATGTTAGTGCTAGGTGAGTGGGAGAGGATGGACTTCCTCCTTTCCCTCCTCTTGTGTGTGCCAACTCTGAAGTTATGCTGGCTATGAAATTAGCGGTCCAATGACCTCTCTGTTTATTAGCCTGTTATACTGGACTAACCTTGAACTCTATCTGCTTTAATTTAAGATATTGTGTAGTATAATTCTGGGCTGAAATACAGCAAAGACAAAGCAAGCCTTTATAGGGAGAAATATGTTTCCAGTTTGTAACATTCCAAGGAATGGCTTAAATAGTGTAGACAAGGTGTCTGCTTAATGGGAGATTATGGTAAGCTTAGGCCATCTGTTGTGACTGCTGTTATTACCAGAGCCAGTTGTCATTTAAGGAAAGGAAGGAAATGCCTGAGCCCTTCTAGGGTCTTTGTTACAGAACCTCTTAAGATGTGCATTCAAGGTAGTTGCTGAACAAAACCCTTGAATGAATAACCACCCTGATCATCCGTTCCTCCAACAAAACTATACCCCTGTAGAGGAGGGTTTACCTGGCAAAACCTCTAATAGATGCTGCTGGGACCAACTATTTGTGTGCTACTGACAAGGGCTTGCTTTTCTCATGCTCTGAGCCTGTGGGAAACAGGGCACTGCAAATTATTTGAGGTGTACTATATTGGTTTGAGCTAAGTGCTGTGTTTTCACAGAGGGCAAAGTGAATCCATGCTGAGTCATGTGGAAGAGGCATAGTCACTCCTTTGAAGTAATTTAGGTCCCCAAACCAAAGTATTTTGAACTGCCACCCAAATGCAACCTTTGGCTTGGGCATGCGAGCTGCTGATCCCAGCAGTTCTACCTACGTATAAAAGGTGTTGGAAAGTTACTGTGTTATGTGCCACTTAAGTAGGATCAAATTGAGTGCTAGTCAGTAGGAATCTTCCTTCCTGCTTACTCCTTGGGCAAATGTGGTGGTATCTTTTTGTCCGAATAGCAAAAATGAGCTTCCACTAGATCTCCTAGGTGAGCTATGGGCGTCAATTAAACCTTTGAATGCCTTCAACATTAAAATAATACTTGGTTAAAAAGTCAGAGAGAGTATTTTTCCAAGGAGAACTTATGCTTTCCCATGTAGCTGTATAATTTTTTTCTTGAGTGTTGTGAAAGGCCGAATACTGATCAAAACAGTGGCTGTGTAAAAACACTCAGTTTAGTATCCATTTTCTCATGGGGAGAGTCAGACTAACATGTAAGTGCTAAGAAAGAATAACTGAACACAGACATCAAAACTAGTTTGTCATCAGGATGAATAGGAAGAAAAAAAGAATCTTAAATAACCTGTGGGATAAGAGGCATGAAACACTGTCAAGGTTGGTGAGCTTGAAAAAAAAACTTGCTCTAAACCAATTTTCACTTCCATGGGCAGAGACTGGAGCCTTTAGAAGATGCTGGTTTCTCAGGCTGTTGGTTAAAGTTCATTATGAATCAGGGTATTGGGCTTGTTTGCAACAATAGGCGTGAACTTCAAAGCTGCTCTGCCCACCTGCTTGTGTTTTCTGTAAATATCAGAGGCTTGGGAGATGCAGCTTGCTTTGAAAGTAAAACTGCTCTGTGCAAAGACTGATGCAAATGAAAGAGGAACTCATGATGAGCAGGAATTGCAGTCACGACCATGATGTAAAAGCGTAGGACACAGAAGTGTGATAAAGAAAACACTAGAGCTGTCAGAAGTAAATTATAAATATCTTTTAGCATAGATGAGTCTCTAAATGCTAGATCAGAATTACAGTAGCTCTGAAATAAATGCTTACTCTTAATAGCAATAACCATTCGCTTGGAATTTAAGTGTTGCACAATTGCACGTTAAGGGCAGGCGCTCCTGGAGCATGCTGTATGAAGCTGATGGGAAGAAATGAAGTCTTATAGTCCTGTGTCTTGATCCTGTAAGCATTTGTGTTTGCTTTAAACTGGAATCTAAGGGGTAAGAGTAAATTCATGCTTTAAGCTGCAATATTGAGTGATGACAACCTAAAGGAAAGTGAGAATGAGATACAGATTTTTGCATGTGATTTCATAAATGTGGGCTCTTACGCTTGTCCTGGGATTGGTGACTGTAAGCATCAGGGTCTGTCTGTATGAAGATTTGTGTGGGATCAGATCAAAGCACATGCTCAACGTGCTCACGCACCTGATACGTTGCGAAAACATTAATCATGCAATTTGTTCTTTCCAGAGAGGGCAGATAATATGTTTTATTTTGGGGGTTTGGTGGTGGTTTTTCTCCAAATACAAGGAAAGCCTCGTACATGCAGTTACAGCTGACGTGAGTATACAAGAATACTTCTTTCATTATGATAGATTTGCAGCTATTGTTGACTAATTCCAAGAAGACTATGTATGGTCAAGTGTTGCGAGCAAATGCTGAACGGTTGATGTCACATGGACAGTTAAGTGCTTGGGTGTTTAGATAAACTTGTACACTGACAATTATGAATAAAAACATTGTAGTACAAGCTAAGTTGGTAAATGGTTTTTCATGCAATATTATGGAAAATATTAATATAGAGATTCTTTACTCTGGCTAAAACATGCACCTCCTTTAGGAATGTTGTAACTGTGCAAAATAGTACCTCATAATGGAGGAGACTGAGGAGGAAACTTCAGTCTGAGCCTCTACGTACAACTTTCTAAAGAAAAATACTTTGAAACATGTTTGTGTTGCAGTACATCAGAGGCAAAGCTATCTTGGACACAGGGAGTGGGAGCTTCACATCTCCAAAAAGCAGTGAAATACACAGTCTGCAAGGGTTGTGTCGTCTCTTTGTCTCAAACTAAGGGAATCCTGGTGAGGTAAAAGGTCCAGCAGAACCTAAGCTTGCAGGTGATGGAGAAGCGTTTCTCTTGCCACTTCAGTTGTGAATTCTGCAACCATGTAACTTAAATATATGCAGCTCAGTTTTCAGCCCCTGGTAGGACCCTGAGGTACTTGCTCATGTGAGTGGGTGTGCAGATAGACTCAAAAGCAGGTGATCCCTTGGTAGGGCAATTTGGGAGACATGGCAGAGGTGCAGAGTTGTCCTATGTCACTCTGTTGCCAAGAAGTCTGTCTACTGTTTTGAAATTCAAGAGCATGAATATTTTAAATATCTTTAGCTCCTTTGAATGGTTCTCAATTGTGGAGCTACCAAACTTGAAAGCGAATGGCATAGCAGACTTCACAAAGGGAAGCTTGAGAAGAGCAGCACTTCAGTGGAGAGGACTTATAAACAAGTAGCCCATGACTCTTCAAATGTGTCTTTCAGTTAAGACAGGTAATTTACCCCTCTTTCTACGCTGCTGGGTTTAAAACTTTATCCAGGCATTGGACTATGCTTATTTGTTCAATGGCAATTTTTCAAAAATATTTCTGTTGAATAGGATTGGAGACTAATTCCAAAAAAACATGATCTAGTCATAAAGTTGTCTGAGGCGTGTAATGAATGTCCAAAGCTGACTCCACCTCTCTCCTTTGCTGGTTCTGTCTTGTGTTTGGTGACCTTGGGTGCCTCCTGTGCTCAGCCCACGGTCTCTGTGCTGACTGCAG
The DNA here is from genome assembly GCA_009806455.1 of Tetrax tetrax. Taxonomy (NCBI): domain Eukaryota; kingdom Metazoa; phylum Chordata; class Aves; order Otidiformes; family Otididae; genus Tetrax; species Tetrax tetrax. The sequence goes on from WHYT01016695.1 coordinate 31,197, forward strand.
CAGTTCATTCTGTCAGCCGCTCATTCCTTGTGTAAATAAATTCCTCCTGAGTTACTCATAGGCCAGATGTGCCTTTTCTTTTTTGACCTTTTGGCTTCCAAATTGGTAACTATCTCTAATTCTGGCATCCATTAATACTTATGAATACTTTTGTGCATTTTTTTCTTGCTGTGAAATCCCCTCCTGCGAATCAGTTTCACTGCACAGAGCTGCAGCTCTTTGCAATTGGATGTGAAAGTGTGTTGTCATTTGCACCTCCTTCTATTTATTTATTTTTAAGAGTTGTAAGGGAGGAATCCTGTATTCAACAGCAGGGGATCCAGCCTTCAGGATAAATGTGGTCTGCAAAATTATTATTTTTCCTGATCTGCTTGTCACCTTGTTTTTCTGAGAATGCATTCCTACTCTAGGAAGCTTTAATCTGGTACACTATTGTTTTCCTCTTGGAATAGGTAGGTAGGTTATTTACTTAAAAGAACAACAGTGTGGTGAGTGCTCAGGATGTTTCCACTGTTCTCTAACCCGCTTGGCTGTCCGAGCAGAAGCTTCGTAGGGATGGGCAGGAGTCTTACTACAGCTGATCATGGGATGCTCAGGAGCTTTTCCTCACATCCTGCACACAGGATGCTCCTGTGGTGTCTTCCCTCTTGCCGGAACCAGAGATTTAGTGCAGAATGAGCTCGCAACACCTCAAAAACTGCCAGACACTTAGTCAACTAAGGGAGCTGTCATGGTGAGCAAGCCTGGCTAGTGGAGAATGTTTGCTTTGTCTCTTTCTGCCTGGTTCAGCATCCTCAAACTCTGGGAAAATAATCACTTTTCCCATTGTGATACTGTGGTTAGTAGGAACTGTGGCTGATGTGGGCCAGAAAGAGCACGCTGCCCATGCATTTATAAACCCATGTTTTTACTAACAATGAGTTAGAAACTTATGTTGTGTGTTTACAGGCCTATCTGAACTCCTTCACCCTTGTACAGTTGACCTGGTTCCAGCCCAAAACATCCTTCCGGCATCAGTGTTGCATCTTCTGTTTTGTGGGTAGCCCTGAGAGAATAACCCCTTGGTTTCATCACTGAAAAGCCTGGATCCAGCTGAGCTCTAGAGTCCAGCTCTAATTCACTGGAGAGTGAGGTCTAGCAACAGTACCAGACTTCTTCATCTCAGGAAGCCTGAGTTTATCTGAGCAGAACGGGGTAGCTGTATCAGTTCACTGTGCTCTTTGTGGAGCCTCACCTCAGATCTCACTGATGTCCTGCATCTTTACTTGACTGTCAGGTTGCACCAGAGCAAAACGAATGGTTTTCTCTCGCTCCACTAGATGAATGTCTACCTCACAGCTAACAGCAGAGCTTCTTTCTGGAAGATATTCCAGAAAGCCTCTGTTAATGGACTAGCCCTCTAGTACTCTACTTCAGCTTTTTGTTGTTGTTGTTGCTGTGTGCAACTGAATTTTTCAGAAGCTAATTGGTTTTGCCCCTTTATTGTTGTTATTTCCTCTGAAACTCTTGGGTTTGCTTTTCTCCTGATCTGGTCAATGTAAGGAGAAAAGGGTGCGCATGACAAAGAAATGAAAACTTAAGTCTTCTCTAATTTTGTGTGTTAACATTTTGTACCCATTGTTGCAGGCTATTTGTCATAGCTTTCATGTCTTGATGAGGGACCTGAGAGAAAGGAAGAGGCAGAGTATAGGCACCCTCAGCTTGGCTTTCTGAGAGGCTCTGAATGACTGCAACAATGTGCAACAGCTTTCCCCGTTAGTGGGTGGGAGCAGCAGTGCTGCTGCAGCTGTTTTCCTTTGTATTCCAGTTTGACAAGATTTTTTGCAAAACTAAGAGGATCAGCTTTTAATTTCTGTCATCTTACAGTGAATAGATTTGTTCTTTAAGGCACTGGAACAATAAGGCAAGTCCTGACAAGTCATTATTGGTCAGAATAAGAATTGCCTTTTAAGTTCAGCATCTCAGGCTAATTAATGTAAATTCTCCCACTTAGGTTGCCGCTGTATGTGGCTTGTTTTAGTGCTTGAGTCATAATTCAAAGAGAAGAGACAGAGGCAAGATTTATATTTTTTTTCCAAGCTTCTATTGTGTCAGCTTTGAGATGGATGAAGATGGCTCAAGCTTTAAATGTTTCTAAGATCTCAAACTTTCCTGCTAAAATGAAAACTTCAAGCAAGACTAATGACAAATGGGCACGTTATGTTTGTCTGCATTTACATGTGTGTATATATATAACATGCATTATTTATCCGTAAGTAACGTACATAGGCATACACGTGATATATTACATATGTTACATAGCATTTACAGATTTCATTAGAAAGAGACAAATGATTCTGCTGAAGAAAATTAGCTGGAAGTTGTTCATGTTTCAGGAGATCACTGTGTGTGTTTTCTTGTCTCGGGGACTTCTGCTTTTAGTGTAAAAGAACCTGTAGCTGGGTAACCCAAGGCTGAGGATAAACGCTTTGTTTCGGTGTTTGGCTGCTTTGTCTTTGGGAGCTTTTCACAAGAGCGATCTTGAACGGGGATAAGGAGCAGCAGTTCAGTTCCTGGTGAAGTTTCTTACCAATGGATCTCATGCTGATCTCTTTGTTCCTATAGTGGCTTGTTTCCACGCAAAACGGTTCCTTTAAGATTTTGGTGCTGTTATTCTCCAGGAGCAGTGTTGTGATGCTCTGCTGGCTATCCTCTGTACAGCAAAGCTTAATTATTCCATCCTAAGTTCTGGAAGACCCTTTCATATCTCCTAAGAAAACACTAGGACTGATGGGAGGGAAAAATTGGCTAAGGGAGGTAAAATGCCTGTGAAAGTAGGAAGAGACAAATCTGAAATGTTGAAGGCTACCCTTAGGTTTTCCTTCTCAATAAGGCTACCCTTAGGTTTTCCTTCTCAATATCTGGCATCACTGCTTCCCATTTTCACTCATCACAGGAATACCATTTCTGCTTTGGAAATGTAATACGTGCCAAACTTTCCCATTCGTCTTTGAGGTCTGTAGAGGGCTTTTTAGCTGTTTAAAATGTAACTGAGATTGGAAGGGGGCTGACTGTTGAAAATTAGTTCCTACTATTTTAGCATCTTTCCTTAGACTGTGAATTGATGTACTGTTACATTAATTACTAGTTATTTGGAAACCCTGGCTTTATTAGAGACACATTCCTTACTGGTTGTGGTCTGTCCCCTTTGCCAGAGCTTATCAGGAACTGTGATTTCTATTCCTTCCAGTGCCAGATAAACTCCTCCTTGGAAATCAGTGCAGAAATCTGCTTTCCTTCAACTTTTTGTATAAAACAAAGATCACATAGCACAAAAAACTGTGAGCCTGATCTCAGGTGGCACACAACCAATTGATGCCGTGGTATATGTAGTGGTGTCCAGTATAAACCGACTGAAAAGCATGGACAGCATGTGGCTGGGATGCTTTTACCAGTTCACATAAATGCTTGTTACCTGAAGCTATCTCAAACCATGATAGTAATGTCTGTCTTGGTTTAAAAGTGACACTTACAGAGTATAGAGGTGAGGCTTTGGCACAAGAGTGCCTTGGGATTTAAAGGGGTTTGAGATGTACCTACTTAATATTTACTGGTCTATGGCAAAATTTGGCCATTACTGTAGAGGTGCCAAGTTTTAATGTTTTAACTTGGTATTTTTAGTAGTACCAAATGGGAGAATGGTTCTGTCTAAATAATTTCTAGCCTCTTTCTTATCTAAACCAACTTACTTTTTGATGTGAAGCAAAAATGCAAACAAAAATGAAAAGGAAGTAATGTTCTTTTCAACTCCCTTCTCTTTTTCTCCCCCTCCCTCCCAAATTCCCTTCTGTTATCACAACTTGAATCCTGAAATAAGAGATGAGCAGGGATGAATGGTCCTATAAATTGTTTCACAAGATTAATTAAACTTGTATACTAATTCTGGTTGTTACCCTGTGCTGATCTGGACAGATGTGGACTAATGCAGGTCTTGAAGAAAGTGATCCAGAAATTTCAGTGTTGCCTTGGAGAGGGAGTGGTTTTCCAGTCTAGAGAAATGTGCTTGTACTTGGAGAGCTGTTCAGTCAATGGTTTTTTGTGCGTAGCAGGGAGAAACGAGGTTACCTCTCAGTTTTTAATGAGTCCTCCAATCTAGCCTGGTGTACTCCATCCGTCCTTCCTGTGGAGCTTACCTTAAAGCAAATATGCTTCCACTGGATGTCACTGTTGCTCTCTGGGAACACATTTAAAAGATCTCTTTACCTGTGGTGAAAATGACTCCTCAAAATAGAAGACTTTTAATAGGATTTCTCTCCCGTTTGGATTAGTAGAATTGGGGTCTGAATAAACAGCGTGTACGATCTTTGGGAATTTTCTGCTCCTCTGTTATTTATAGGTGCATTTTTTTCAGCTAAGATAGTGAATTTAATTGCATTTAGTGAATCTTAATACATTGTTAATTGAATACATTGAACGTACGTGTTGCTTAAAGGGAATGTCGTCTTTCTAGATACTCAAAAATTAATTCTTGATAACATCATCTTTGCTTTAAAAACAATCAAAAACCCCCAAAACAGTATCGGCATACACTGTGGACACTGATTTAAAGGGGCTAAAAGGTAGAGCTGAACCTATCTCTCTTGCACCACTCAGTTCCTCTCTTCCAGTGGAGAGGATTGCAGAGAAGGGAAAACAAGTATTTTCTCTGGATTGAATGACAAGAATCCTACTTTTTATTAGTGGGTGTAAAATTCAGGTAGGTAGTTATCCTGTCAATATATCTTCTAAATATCACCATTTAGGAAGCAAACTGGTATTTTTCATTGTCCCTTACAGTTTTACTACAATGTACATGTGTTGTGTAGTCAACACTTGCCCCCCACACCCCGGTCAGCACTATAGTAGCTGGCTGGCATGCTGTTTACCCAGAAGAATTCTCGTAAGAGGCTCAGTAAGAGACCTCTGGAATGAAGGCTGATTAATTTTCCCCTTCCCCCAAGTAGTTGCACTATGCTGTCTTTAAGTGGTTGCTATAAATAAATCACTTCTGTTTTCCCTTTGTCACTGAGAGCTGTATTGTATGCTGAAACTGCTCATCTATTCTTCCTTTAATGTTCAGCTGCTTCTCGCTATACTCCCAGCGCTTAATAAGCAGATGTTGTAATAAGATATTTAATGGCAAATACATTTGTTCGGTTGTGCTGAATAAATGGCACACTTGAACTCTGACTAAAATAGATGAAACCTCTGCAGCAGTGTCATTGTTTCTCCTGCCTGTCCCCAGGAGTGAGCTGGCACTTTACCTTGCAGGTGAGTCAGATGGGAGCACAGGTGTCTCTCTCTATAATTGTGATGCTCATCAGTACTGAGACTGTCACGAAGCCAATGCATATTTCAGGGCTCTTTCTATATTCTTGTCATGTTTTTAAAAATCTGTTAGAATTTGAATCACTAGTGGCTGGCTCACCACATGAGAAGGGTGGCTGTAGCTTGGTCTGTGAGGGTTTTCTTGTTCATTCTCATGGACAGTAGCAGGGATGATTTAATTATATTTTTAAAAATTTGGAAAAGTTTCAATCTGGGGGCAATTCAGTTCTCCCTCGTGTGGGTGCATATTTCCTTTCAAGGTACCAGCTGTTAAGGTAGTGGCAAGTACAAGTTGTAGTCTGGCTGTTAAGGGAAAGTTTCCAAACATTTCTCTCTTTTGTTAAAATGTGAAAGGCAAAGCTTCCCCTGAAGGACCCCACAATCATGCTTACCACTCTCAAATTTGGAAGCTGTACTAACGATTCAGTAGCGGTGGCCTTGATTGCCTTTATAACACAGCTTCAACTGGTGTTACTGCCGTATCTGTACTGCGACAGAAGTCCAGGTAAGTGCTTATGGCAGACAACCTGTGTTTCTGAGCACTACAATCTCTTTCAATTTTGTTTTTTAATGAAGAAGAGGGTGTTTGAGCTCATCAAAATGCTTGGCAGCTTTCTGAAATTAATGTCAAGCAGAATTCTGGGGGTCCGTTTGGATTTAGGATACCTGTAAAATGCCCCAGCATCTGCCCTGTTAAGTCCTGGCTGTGTTTTCTGAGTAGGCAAAGCTTTCCTTGACTGTAAAAAATTAGTCTTTAGCATGAAAAACTCAAATGGATTTAAAAAAACCCTACCCCTGTTTTCTCCTTGATGCCATGGTAGGAAGGCTGTGGTATCACTGTTCCCTTCTGTTCACGAGGCTTCTGGTAGCAGAGGGGCGTGCTTTGGGTAGTATCAATGCAAATACACCTCCTCAAAAAAAGTGAGTTGAAATTAGCCTAGTGAATCTGCTCCAGATGGATGCAAACGCTCTGCTTTGCCCTGTGAAAGGAGAGTGTTGTGCCTGTGAGATGCAGCAGCATGCGTGTCCACCTTGGCCGGGCTGGCTGTCAGCTGATCCTTTGCCGTTGCTCTGCTGTTCCATAGGTCATGGGATGCATTTACAGCTCGGAGTCCTTCCCTGTGTGTCCAGCTGAGCGTTTGCAGGCGTTTTCGGTGAGCTCCGCCTTGTGCTGGCCATGCTGCATTGGGCAAATCCAGGCTTAACGCTTGTTGAAAGCTGTATATGGGCCCCCTCTTTGAGAAGCCTACTTGGACGGGTCCCAGGCTCCAGATTGCAGCTTGGTGCCATCAGAGAGGGTGGGATGAGTAAGAAGATAGAGCAAACTGACTTCAGCTTCTCTGCCTGACTGTTTTGTGGGCAGGAATTCAAAGTGCTGTCTGTAGGTGTGGGCGTTGGGTACTTGTTTTTGGCACCTGCTGTGGCATGATAGGCTGGGTACGATGTGCGTGTTCCTAGAACTGAATATTCAACGGCCTTGGTCCGTTGAAAGCCTCCCTTTTGGGAGTCACACTCCACGACGCATTGACATAGTTTTTATTTGCTGGCTGGATGTGTCCCTAGTTCAGACAGATGAAATAATTCTGAAAAGCATTGCTGAAGGCACTAGCTACAGGTTATTCTTGATGATGATGGGCTGTAAGGAACCTTTCAGGCAGCTCTGGTGTTTGAAATGGGGCAGTATGCCATATTGTCATGCTTCTGTTTTTCAATGTAGATATACTTCTGTTCTTGGGGGTGTTGCCACCATTCAGAGTGCCTTCAGGAGCCCACGTGTGCTTTGTGGAGGTGGCTTTCATGAGGTGGTACATAGCCTGTGAGCTGATCAGCAGAATGTGCGTCTGTGACAAACAGCTGCTGCTGCCCCTGGCTTCAGTTTGACATAATGAGGGACCACCGGACCCCTAAAGCATCAGATATGGGAACATCTGTGCAGTATTGCTCTTGCAAATATACCAGGCTCTTAAACTTTGTGGACTGTAGCAAAAATAATATCAACTCTGAGTTCAACCCAGCAGCTTTTTATGAAAAGCTGTCTGACATTCGCTGTAAAGATAAAGGGAGAAAATATGTTGGTACAGTCATTTTTCTGCTTCTGTGAGTCAGCTTGTTCTAATGGGTTTTGAAGTGGATAGCTCATCATCATTTGGGGCTTTTAAGTGCAGGTTGTATGCAGTGTTAGCTCACTCAAATTTCTCCTGTGCCATGATGGCAGTCCATCATGGCCTAAAGTTCTGTCATGAAAATAAGATAGCCTTAAAATAACAAGAAAACATGGGTTTTAATGCTAATTAACCATTGAAAAGCAGTGTTTTGGGCTTTTTTTTTTGTTTTTACTTTTGAAAATAAACAGCAAATAGCAGCTTTGTAAGCCTGGCTTTATCTCATCTCTGCAAGAACATATTTGAGTTGAATAAATGCATTGGTGAGCAACATGTGGCTCTTGGCCTACCTGCGGCACAGGAGCAGTTTGAATGCGGCTCCCATGCCCAGGCTGTGCCGCGTGACCCGGAGCGTGGGCTGTGTTGGCCTAGGGCCTGTAGATGATCCAAATTATCCAAGCCAGTGGGAGGAAGCAAATTAGCGGAGGCCGGTGTAGCTGGTACCACCTGATAGCCAGCAGCATCCCAGGCCTGTGGTGTGGCTCGCTGATCCCTGTGGAGCAGTTGTTATATGTAGCCTTTAAACCTTTCCCTCCTTTTCCTGCTCCTTATGCAAAACTGGTCTTGTGATGCTTGGCTGGATGAGGGTGGTGTGGTTGGCAGGGTCTGGAAGACTGGTTGGCCCTTACTAGCAGTGTCAGTGGACAGCAGCAAGGCATGCTCTTGTCAAAGCCTGCTGTTGCTGCAGCCTCTTTTTTTCCTCTCTTCCCTGTGCGCCCCCCTGCCCGCCTTAGTGTCCAGCTTCCCTATGTAGTCACATTTCTGTTCTTTGCACTGCTTATTGCTTATTTTGCCTAACTGTTGGGCTGGACCTCAGCCTTGGGGGCCTTTCTATGGCCTAAATTGGCGACTCCCAGCAGCACAAGCTTTTTTTTAATATAGATATTTTAAATGTATTATTTTTTTGTGTGCTTGTGTCTGTATGCACATGTATTTGTGTATATGTATCTTCACAATGCACTAAGCAGTTTTGGGTTTAAAGTTACGTGAGCTGGTCTAAGGTCTTGTTGCAGCTTAGTTGCACATCTGCATGCACCTGGCATCAACACAGAGATGAGAAGGTGAATCAGTGCAGTGCTGATGAGAAATGCATCCATAGCTGTGCGTATGAGAGAAGAGATGGAAGTAACTCTTCACTTCTTGCTGAGAAAAAGTACACGCAGGAGGAGTTAGACCATTTTTCAGTCTGTCAGAATTCCTTGCTGCTTTGTTGATTTGCAAACTTCAGTCATTTATGTGAGTAATAAGTGCATGGGATGGAGCTGCACCAGGCATTGGGCCACAGAGAACGACGTTCTGAGAGCTGCAATCTTGGCTGTAGGTTCAAATAGTCTCTGTTACTGTAAACTGAGAAACTTAAGTCTGCAATTGCTTAATCAGTTGCTACCTTGTTTAGTTAGATAAACTCTGAACTGCTTCTAGTGACGGTAATGCAGATAAAAAATGCAAATAGTGTTTGTTCTAGAAGAAAAATACCGTTTTGAAAGTGAAGGACAGAAGAATAAGTTCTCTAGTAAAGATCTATTTGTACTTTTAAAACTTAATTTACTCTGAATGAGATATTCAAGCTTGCATAACTAAAACAGTTGAAACTTCAAAGTAAACTTGTTCTTAACCTCATTGAGGAGGGAAAACCAGTTCAAGATATAAACAAAATTAAAATCACTAAATCAAAACTGTCTGGTTTAACATATATTGGAAGATCTTACTTTTGTTGAACTTAACGGCAGTACTGCATCCTTGCCTTCTTAGAACTACCAAACATGGAGAGAGGTTTTTACTTTGTTGTTGGAGTGAAATAATTGGACTCCTCTCAGGGTAGCTTGCTTAATTCTTAACATTTGGATGTGGTACTTCCATGTGGCTCCAGTAAGTGTTTGTTTCCCTGTACAGTCTGTGCCTGTGTACCACATGAGCGTGCCAGAGCTCTTTGCACATAACAGTCTTGTAGCAAGGTTCAGGTTTTGTATCTAAGGTTGGTTGAAAGTTTAAAAACAAATAAATGCAACCACCCCCCCCTAGAAAACAATAAAAACCCTCCACCACCTGGTAAAGACAGACAAGTCTGCAGCAGCTCTTCCTTTTCCAGCTGTGGCAAGAGTAAACAATTCCTGTTCTCTTTTGCTTATTTCTAATGGCAGAGACTGTCCCAATGTAAACTGTTCTTTACTGTTTACCCTCCATGAAACAGCAATCCTTCTCCAGTTGCTTGCATCACAATAGCAGATTGTCTGTTTATTTTTCTAGCAATCAGAAATGGACTGTGGTGTTCATCTTAAGAAAACAAAAATTCAGGATCCTGGTAGGAACCACGCACAGCAAGAGGAGATGACCAGTCTCGCAAATACCTTGGAGCATATTATGGGACAGCTGGATGTTCTGACTCAGGTATGGTTTGCTCTTCAATTTTGCAATGAAAAAGATACCTCTGACTAGAAGAACTGGCAATATTCTGCAATAGTTTCATAGAATTAAAAATGTGGTTAGTTCAAAGCCTCTACATTTTAGAAGTTTTTGATAAATCTGTCTTCATCTGCTTGTCAGCTTATCTCTGTCGATTACCTCCCATTGACTTCCAGCTCAAGCCCTGCTCTTCCCCAGTTCCTTTATGCTGCAGTGTAGCAGAGTGCTGCTTGAGCCAGCTCTGGTACCCTGTGCTGTCAGCCAAGGTTTATCTAAGGTGATGCCTAGAGGAGTGATTGGCAGTAGGACTCTGGTGAACAGTCACTGTCTCTCCTCCCTCCTCCATCATACTGCAGTCTATAGGTAAACTCTGTTCACATCTTGCTCCTTTCTCCCACCCAACATTCACCTACACAGTCCAATTTCTGCAGTATTCTCCTCCCATCAACAAGTCTGGGCCCTTCTGTGCCTCATCTGAAACATGCTTTTCACCCACAGCTAGCGAACAGCTGATCCCTTGCTAAAGCATTAACATACAGTTCCTCCTCTGTGTCACTGAGCAATGCCTGAACAGTACCAGCCATTAATGATCATCACAGTATGTGTTTACTTAGTAAGATTTTGGGGCTAGAGCTGTTTTTTGTTTAACTACATAGCTGCTCATTGCTCTTGTGAAGAAATGCCATTTCTGATCACTGTCTAGGGCTGAATTTCATTGTGTGTTTTTGAGGTATGTGAGAAGCGGGGAGAAAATATGGGATAGTAAACACTGGTGATCTCCTGTAGATGAGACCATGGTTGTAGGATGGAAAAAAAAAATCTGTGTGGGAGGGGTTTTTTTGTGAGTTTGAGTGTTGTTTCTGAAGAAGGAGAAGCAGGTCTTTGAACACTTGGAAGTGAACATACTGATTATTAGTCCAAGTTAGCTCTCTGCTCTTGAGAAGTACTTGTCAAAAAGTGTAAGATGATGGGTTGGAGAGCCCCTCAGGGTACTGAAGGAGGGAGATTAAAAAACATTCCAGGACTACAGACAATCTAAAATAGTGTAGGGTGAAACCCAAAAGGTATTTAAGTTCATTTGGCAGAAATGCAAGAAAGCACTTTTCCTGTGATCTCTAAAACGCTGAACACTGGAGAGTGGGGAAAAAAAAAATCTTGTATGACATTAGACCCTTATGCTTGTGAATAAAATGCAACCTAGTGTATGCACAAAATATTTTATTACTGTTTTTATGTCTCCCTAGTCAGTTTGGAATGTGATCGTTATCTTTCATTACATAAATCAGATCCACACTTCTGAAGATGGATGTGTAATGGCTCCTTTTCAACCTCATAGGTGTTTAGAGGAGGCAAATGTTGCAGTAAACAGTATGTGTGGGATTTAAACTAGATAGAAGCAATGCAAACATCTCTTTCAAAGATATTGTGTAACGGTATAAAATTCCAACACTTGTTTTAAACCTAGCAGAAAGAGAAATTGAGATCAGTGGGGGAGGAATAAATGAGTAGGTTATAGGATAAAATTGGAAATAGGCCTGAAATTATAGTAAAAAACCAAAAAGCTGCCTTAGTAACTCTGCTTTCAGCAACCTTTTACCTTTTTTGTAGCTTTTTTGCCATCCTTGAGGTACTTAATTTCCAATTGGTTCTAATATTTGTATGTTGTATTTTGTGTTAACACCATTTCATTGCATTTGTGCAAATAGATGTGCCTGCCACACTGTTGAAATGGTTTCATAATTCTTCATTTTCGTGCCCAGGTTTTGATATTTAGCAGTGAAACAAACCAACACCAAACAAACTTAAGCAAGTGAGCCTAGAAGCAGTCCTCATTCCTAGAGTAAGGGAGAATGCAGGGATGCAGGCAGGTAGCAAGGCAGAGCTGTGGAAGGTAACTCCGCAGGGCATCTCTTTGCGTAGCTAAACTTTATTTTTTCCAGTGCTGAGGGAATGCAGCTCGGGTAGAGCCGCTGTTACCTGTCTTTCACGCAACTAGCTGTTGACCAGGAGGAGCCATGGCATGCTGATCGCTAGCAGAGATCCGTGTGAAATGGAAACAGCTGCTGGGGGAGTTGGGTTGGGTGGCTTTCCTAGCCATTTCTGCCAAAGCACAACTGGGTGTTGCTCCCCGCATGTAGCAGGTTCAAACCGACATTGTGTTTCATGCGGCAGGTTTGGGCCTACTGACTTCTTGTTGTGAAAAAGGGAGACACCACTACTTCTTCAAAAACAGAACAAAAAGCTTTCATAAGTAACACATAACAGGTGTCGGTGGCTTTCCCTTCTTGAAGAAGGGCTGAGGGTGCTCCTGGTGCTCTGTTGTAAATCTTTGTTCCTGATTCCTGAGTGTTGCTTGTTTAAAGAGAACACGAATGGCTTAAGCAAGGCCTCACAGTTTGTGGGGAGTCTGTCCTTTCCCTTCATGTTTCCAGGAACCCTCTCTTGATACAGCCGCCCATGGTTCTTTCAGGAATTTATAATTTGTTAGCTCCCTGGCAGCTTGGGTGTATGTCTAATGTGGTATTTTGAGTTCGTGCACTTCTTGTTCTTGTTGTAGTTTCCAACACTGTGTTAACATGATGTAATGTACTGGTGGGGGAAACTTAAAATTGTCATAAACTACTCTGGAAAATTATGCAAATATAAACGTAATTTATTTGCTAATATTTTTTTTTCTGTAGCTATCATTTCGAGGTTTACCATGCTAAACTTGGTATCATGTAAAAGTGGGAAGGAGAGAAAATACTTTCAATTTCTGCTGAAAGAGGCAATAGTAACAGAGTCAGCTGAAGGCTGTCACCTCCTGCCAGTGCACAGCTTTGTTCTGTGCTGCACACTTGGAGCTGCATTGTCTGCTGCTCACCAGTTCTCAGTACCTTCCCTCTGTTGACAATAGATTTCCAGATGAAGTGGGGTGTCATGCACTTGGAGACAGCGGGATTGTTTTTATTCCATTAAGAGCTCTCTTCCTGCCAGACGCCAACTGCAAGTTGAAGCTCTGAGGCTGTAGAGGTGTCATGCCCCGTGCGTGCGGCAGGATGCTATTGAGCAGACTTTCTCCTTCAGTTAAGACACTTCAGTTCTTGTTAGAGGAAGATGGATCAGAAGAAACCAGTGACTGTTGCATACCACGTGTAGCAGTAGCTGCTGTTTTGAGTAGATACGGCCCCCTCAGATTTACAAAGCTTCATTTTTATGTTGTTGACTCTGCTGTGGTTTTATTCTTTAAGGTTTTGGCAACTTTCTTTAAACTGGTCTTTGATTCAATGAAACCTTCCTCTCTTCCTCCTCACCAGAACTCTGTCAGTACATCTTTTGTTCTACTTGTACGAAAGTGATCTCATGTGACCTAACTGGGTCTTCATATTTTTTTTTTTCTAATCCTGGTTTGTGTTTGGCCATACTTCACGTGCAAATAAAGCAGTTAATGTTTGACTGCCTTTTTCAGAAGAGTAGCACGTGCTTAATAGTTCTGCTGTCTTGAAGGATGGAGTGAAGTTGAGACCCAGACATAACCTGGTTGTTTCCAGTAGTTTTGGATTACTTAAAGATACCCTGGTGCCTTTTTGCAGGAAAGCAAGCAATTCAAATCCTACAAAGGAAGGAGGAAGATGACAGTACTAAATGTATGATAAAGATGCTTTGCTCCTCCCTTTCCAGCAGCTTAGTATCTTGTCACTATCTCAACATTTAAAAATCCTTTTCTTTACTGGAATTTGAGATGTGAAAAGTGGGAAAATGCAAGATGCTTATTGAATTTTTATTTATTACTCAAAGGCTGGATCTCAGTATCTCAGTGCCTATATGAAGAAGTGGACTGAATATTAAAGTTTAAGGGGAAAAGAAGCTGATGTTATTTCTTGGATAACTTCCTGGAACAGAAAGATGTATTTTGGCTGAAACAAAAATGGAGCAGATACTAAGAGTTTACTTGGTTCAAATGCATTTTCTGCACTTGCAGCTGAACAGCACTCCTGAAAGAAGATCACTGCGAGTAGCAGTCTTGGCTGCAGTGGAAAATTTGTGTTTGCAATGATCGTGTTCAGAGTTTATATACTCTTGCCCTCACTCTGAACACCTGCAGCTGCCATGTTCACTCTGTTAATCTTTAGTACTGGTGGGCAGTGGGCACTAAGGAAAAAGTTGCTGGTTTTATGTGGGAAGGAAGATGTCTACTCCAAATGAAGAGTTCAAAATCAGGTTAGCATAAAAATTCATAAATAGCTGTGATAATCCACCCACAGGAAACAGCTTTATATGCTTCCCCAAACTAATCTTGCATTGGAGCTGGGAGAAAACAACACAGTGAAATGGAGAAGACACTATAAATCTGTAAAATAATCCAAGCATGAACTGAAAGACAATCTAGCTTGTCTGAGATTAAAGGATTATTTCAGTCCAGAAAAGATTGCAGAGGGAGGGAGAAGAAGAATTTTTTAAATGAAATTATTTAGCTTAAAGACTTGGACACAAAGGAGTTGCTTTTAATTACAACTGAAAATGTTTGTGTGCAATGCTTATAATGAAAATAAGTATAATGAAAATTAGTAAAATCAAATTTGTTACTCCTTTTTTTGAGATGCGGTCCCCAAAGTCTGTGTTGGTGAGGACTGAATGTGATCCTTCTCTTCTGAGAGATATTGAATGTAAACAACTAGTTTAGTAAAATAAATGCTTTAATGGCTTCAAATAGTTACAAATCAAGAAGAAAGATTTTTATTTTTTTGGGCGAAGTCCTAAGTGCTGCTACCTCTACCTTGTGCAGAAGTGTTAATTTCTGTGTAAGTCTCAAGACCTGAACACCCACTGGCTACTGGCAGACCCAACACATAGAAGGAAGAACTGTAAGCAGTTTTTGTTCCAAAATAAATTATTTGAAATACATTTTCTATCTGGAAAAATCTATGAAATGCTAAATGAGCTTGGTTTTTAATTTTTAATTTAAAGGACATAGAGGCTATTTCTCGTGGGTCAAAACTATCTCTTGGAGATGCAGTAGCTTTGATCTCTCACTCAAAACAAATGAAGTACCCTGGTGTTGGTAGCCTTCTGTATAATATAATCAGAGCTACTTTTTTTCTGAGATTAATTTCCAAAATATGCTTGTTATAAAATCGAAGTCCCAACACAAATACATTTTTCTTCTTTCTAAGACTGCCTAAAGTAAACGCACTCCTAGGGATATTGCTGTATTAGCAGAACACTGTCTAAAGGCTGGCTTCTCAAAAGTGCTGATCACCTCCCTCCCTAGAGGTCCACAGGACCTTCACCTTTCATTATCCTTTAGTGCGGAGGGATACTAAACACCTCCCACAATTTGTTTTCACAAGAGACCTTGAAGATTAGTATAAGTTGTTATTCAGCCATCGGGTACCAGCAGCTGGGGTAATTTAGCTGAGTGATTTGCATCCTTTCAGGGTGGCAGGGGAAGGATATGGGAAGCCTTTGTGGTTGAGTGAGACCTCCAGTCATTTAGAGTTCTGACCTGTGTTGTGCAGTTGCTCTCATGCTTGGATACACATCATAACTTGCTCTGTTTTCGTACTGTGTAGTGAGACTTGAAGTCTCCTGACTCCTTTTGCTGTGCTGCTCTAGTCCTAGAGGTCTAGGAGCTCTGCACCAAGGAGGCTGCCCGCCGCTGCGCAGAAGCTTGCAGCCATTCCCTTCCAGAAATTTGCAGGATCCGATGCAAGTGCCATCAGTTTAACTTTGATCAACTGTCAAGACTGAAGCAACAGCAATGTGTGATGAAACATTTTTAGTAAGAGGGCTGTAAATGGAAAGTCTTTTACAGATGGCTTGTGTGCCTTGTGTCCCCATGCTGTGTGGAAGAAACTGGGAGAGCCTGTGGCTCATCCTCTTTGTGGCTAGGATTGATTTAATAGAAAGGACACCCTTTTCTGTCCTCTTTCGTCACTGGTACTGGTACTGACCATGCTGCTTGGTCTGGCAAAGTGGACAATACTGAATTTTTGGGTACTCTTGTATGGTTTTCCTACTCTAAAAAGCACGAGCACTGCGAGTGATAACTCATTGTTGTTGCTGCACTGAGTCTACTGCGTGAGCGGACTTATGAGTGGACTCATGCAGTAGACCAAAGTTGCTCCTGTAATTTACTTGAAGGGTTGGCTAACTGATTCAAGCATCTGCAGAAAGTGGAGTGTACCAGGAGGTGGAAGGAGGGATGGCAGCTGATAATCATGGAATCATAGAATGATTTAACCCTGCTGCCATGGGCAGGGATACCTTCCTCTAGCTCAGGTTGCTTAAAGCCCCATCCAGCCTGGCCTTGAACACTTCCAGGGAGGGGGCATCCACAAACTCTCTGAGCAACCTGTGCCAGTGCCTCACCACCCTCACAGTAATAATAAGGAGGAGGGAGTACCTGAGTCGTATTGGTTTTGAATTTTGTAACTACCCACTTCCTTCTTGTGGTGCTCTGGGCTTCTAAGTATTAAAAAACCTTTACATTTCAAGTATTGAGTAGCATCTGTCTGACTGTTGGCTGGAGAGATCTGATGGGACTATGAACTTTTGTGCCCTGCACCAGAGAGCAGACATCAAGGTTGTTTAGCCACGCGACTTCTTGAGCAGATCTGGAGCTCTGCGTCGGGATCCTGATGAGGCCAGGTTGGTGCTAGCATTTGCACTTCTGCAAGCGTCATCACGTATTCCTACTCACGTGACCCAGAGTGACGTAGGATGAATGTGCAAAAACTGTGGTGAGGGGGCTTGTGGGGGTTCCTAGCCCACAGCTGCGCAGCAACACTGACTGATGTGTTCCCGTCTAGCCACGACGGAGCTAAGTGTTTTGTAGTAACAAACAGAAAAGTTCGTGGAATTTTAAGTAAAGTCAAAGTAAAGCCAAAAAAAAAAAAAAATGAAGTTACTTTAAGGAAAGATGGAAGGGAAGACTGAAACACTACATGAGCTGTCTTCTTCATTCTGAAATAATACTCTATCCATAAATCAGCCTAGTGTGAAATATTCTATGCAAATAGGCTTTGTGAGAATTCACCTTGGAGCTTTCAAAGTAATTGAGATAGTGAGGAGCTACAGAACATATTTAAAATGTCTCTGAGGTAGCAGATCTTGTTTTAGTCTGAGCAGATGAGAGGCTATCATTTCTTTAGAGATCATTTCACATTTAAAAAAAAAAAAAAAGCACCAAAACCTACCTTAATTGTGTATTTGATCTCTGAGATTAAGGCTGTGACCATTAGAATAAGGCTAGTCCCAGCATGCAGAGAGCCTTGCTGCATTCATTTGCTTCATAAAGTGTTAATAACTGAAGGCTTCATGTTTTGTTATACTCTCAGATATGAGGCTTATTTTGCTGTTAGTCTAAATTGCAAGCTTTTGCTGAAAATGCTGGCTACCTGAATGTCGGTAGCTGTTTCAGGTCCCATCTCAAAACCATGTTAAAATATAACTTGCACGTGAGGAGGGCAGCCTACATTTCTTTAAGCGTGCCTGCCGATAGCGAGGGTCTGCTTTGAGTTTCACTAGATGGGGTTGCTGCGATCGCAGGGAGGTTGACAGCGAGTCAGGGCAAAACAGGAGGAAAAGCTGCTTCTTACCAGACAGGTTCATCTTTGAACCTCGGGGTGGCTTTTGCTGCACGAGTTCTCCTGTGAGCCTTTTAATCTTGCAACTGAAGTTTGGTATTTTAAACTATTGTTGGTGGAAGGATTTATTTATTTTCTGTGAAGGGTAGGTAGGGTGCAAACCCTTTCTGTGGCAGTTGATTTCACTCCTTGCATTAGTTTAGAGAAAGGACTCGCAAGCTTAGTTCACTTGGATGTTTGCTAATTCCTGTCTGCACAGGGCTGAGTATGTGCTCAGGACTGTATCTGCTGGGTGTTGGAGGCACCGTTCCAGTGATCCACATACGATAACTGGGGCCTCCTCTTGTTGATATTACGCACTTTAACTGGTGCGTTTGAAGGTTGGCAACTGTACTTCTTTCTTGCAAGACTGTTTTTACTGTCCACTGTAGTGCCACCAGGTCTCCTCAATGCTGTGCAGCAGTCTCTGGTCCAGGTGTCAAGAATTTGTGCCCTAAGTACATAGCTATGTACCTCTGAACCCACTCAGTAGCACTAGCCAAGGAGGGACCCTTGGATGCTAAAGCAGCATTTTGATGATGCAGTTTACTTGCTGTGATTCTTGGCGATATTTGAGACTGCAATTGGCTCTGAAATGACCATTTTCAGGGAAAATTGTAAGAAGTCGTAGTAGGGCATCTAGCTCTTCAAAACCAAACCAGCGTTGGCCTTACTTGTTAGAGAGGGCAGAGCTCTTAAGCTTGCAACACTAGGTAAAACTTGACAAGTCTCATTCTGCAGAATCCATGGGCCACCTGTACTCTTCAATGTACCTCTTGAAAGGCATTCCCAGATCTTTCCTTGTAGCAGCACAGTGGAGTGTAGAAACTGCGTGCACGGGAACTTACAAACTTCTGCATTGTTGCCTGTTCTTCTGCAGGTGCGGTTTTTTTTGATAAATTGAAAGAAGAGTGCTGTCTTCATGAATTTAACATGTCAGATGGGAAAGAAAAATCTGAAGAGGTGGAAGTAATGGGTTTTTTTTCTTTGGCTATTTGATATGTTGGTGCCCTGTAAAATCTTTCTCAGCATATGCTTAAAAAACTGGTGGAGTGAACGTTTAAGGATCTTCGTATTTAAGTAAAGCTAGGAAACGACTTCTACCTCCTTCGACGTCAATGGAAAGAGGGATTTTATGTTATGAAGTGATGACAGGAGTAGAAGTGTGAGTGTAATCCTTTGTCTGTACATAGCCCAAAGCATATCTACTTTGCAGTCGGTGTGCAGGATCGTATCCCTTGTAAGCTCACCTAAGCTGTTGTTACCTGATCTGAGTAACTGTTGTATCAATTGATGGGGTTTTTTTGGGACCCCACAATTACTGGAGATAACCAGAGCAGTGTTACGTCCCCTATGCTATTATGTGTGCTAGCCAACTCAAAGCTGGTGCAAGTGGCATACTGCAAAACCTGCGTGCTGCAGGAGCTGCGCCTTTTTGCTTTTGCAGGGCACTCATCCCTTAGCGGGGTGAGCCTAATGTTATTCTGCCCTTCCCGTGCTCTTGCCCGCTTTGGCCCCAGCTCCAGGGTGAGTACTGCTTGAGTTAACGAGGGGCTGTCTGTCCAGGTGGATCACTCTCTCCTGGCAGGACCTCCCACCACTGCTCCAGAAGGTTGCTGACAGCCTCTGCTTGCTTGCTTGCTCTGGACTCTGCTTTTCAGGTTTCCTTTGGCAGCTGCAGAACTGGTTTCTGTTGGCATTCAGTCAGCACCTGATTCCCCTTATCTGTAGTCCTCAAAAGAGGCAGGACTGAGTGTCCCTCCAGGGCTGCTGCAAAAGCCTCAACCCTGGGGCTCGCGGTTCTTAAACTCTCTCTGCTGCTTCATCAGACAGGGAAATGTTTAACAGGGACCAAGGAGAAGATACTGATGAAAGCATCTTGGAACAGCATCACAAATCACTCTTATTTGGATTGAGGGAGGAGAAATAACATGGAGGAATAGCATAGGGGGCTTGTCATCATCATACAAGCGACTGTTGACTACTGGGTGCTTCAGTAGGTGTCCTAGGGGAGGATGGAGCTGAATATTCCCTAGAATTTAGTAAATAGGAGGCAACTTTTTTATCTACATAGTTTCTGATTACTGTTTCCAAAGAGAAGAGCAGGTTTTTTTTTTAGGCTAAGTCCGCAAAGATGAATGAAGACAAGTGTTGCAGGAAGTGTTGGCAAAAGTGATTTAAGTAAGTTTTCTTTTGTGTGAAAGATTCCATATTCTGTTCTAGTGTCCATGGTCAGTGTATTACTGTAATGTCAGAAGTACTCCTTAAAAAAAATAAATAGGTTGATCTTTCTTTTCATTTAAGCCTAAGCTGTTATCCTTCTGCCAGTTTGAGCCAGGACTTTAATAAATTATCCAGCTTTTACTCCCTGGTGTGTAATGGAGACATGTACTGTGCTCCTGACACAACAGGAACCCAAAGTCCTGCCACAGAGAAACGACTCGAGTGTGAACCCAGCTCCAGTGAATCCTCACTGAACCTGGCTAACAGTATTTTCCTCCTTGGCTTAAATGTTGGTTTGTTATCTTCAGTAGCAAAAACATGCAGGAGTTGGAATGGGTGCAGTTTAATTTGCCTACCAAGAGGGACTTCTTTATAAATAGCAGCGTGGAAACACTGTAAAACTCTGTCAACTGCTAATAAAGGAGCTTTTCTGTTATATCTGAGTTACAATATAGCACTAATAGCGGCTGGGCAGTGTCTGTGCTTTCCCTTACCTTCCTAGGGTGCCAGATGCCCTGTGTGTTTTGGGCATCGTATATTCAAGCCTAAATGGACTGTAGTCATCAGTTCCTACTTTGGACTTCCTGGATTTCATTTCTGACTGCTACTTTTCCACTTTTAGTTTCCAAAAAATACTCACTGTGAGTTTTCTGCTTATACTTACATGCAATTTCCATTCCAATAAACATTTTCCTTACAGCTTTTTCACAAATTCAACACTTTCTGAAATCTGCTTTACTTGCGCTTAGTCTCGCAGCGCTGCATGTAACAGCGCTTAACTCACCCCAGCAGAATTGCCGTGGCAGTAAATCAGGGGGTGTAGGAACCGCACGGCATCTGGGGCTTTGCTTCTAGCGGGGCAGTGTGACCAGGACATTAATTCAGTTGATTATCTTTCTAAAGGAAATTTGATGCAATGCTTCACCCTCCCTTTTTAACCGAGTCTTGAGTTACTCGTTCGTCTTTTTTAGATGGAAGAGCCAGCATCCCTACTGCTTCTCATTCTCTGTCTGGTTGCGTGCAGGGTAAGGTCTTTGCTGTAAACCCCTGGTAGACACGCGGCCTGCTGTGTTCTGCCCTGAGCAGCTTTACTCCTGAGCCCTGTGAGCCAGGCACTCGGCAGCAGCCTGGCTGGACATGAAGCGGATGAAATCCTCTCTCCTTTCAATAGACGGGAGGGCTCCTACTGATCCTAGGGCACCTGGGATGTTACTGCTGGCTCCACAACTCTTCTGCTTCTCTGTGTACTGCAGTTCTTGTGCCTCGAAGAGGTGGCAATAGAGGTGGGAAAAACTTAAATTAAGCTACTGTTGTAGCCTCTGGGAATATTTAAGCAATGCAGGGTTTTTTCTTTCAGGTGAGGCTTTCTACAGTCGCAGCAATGCTGCATTAGGCAGCAGGAGTTCACTCTTCTGCCTTGTCACAGGTCAGCAGTAGATGTGCAGTAGAAATAAGCTTTGAACTACGTCTGGGGAGGGAATAAAGGGTAAATGCTATGATGCACAGCCCTTTCTGACTTTGTTGATGTGCAGTCTTGCAAGATGACTTTGTCATAGTGCTTGGTGTTGTTTCTACTGTGTTTGTTTTCTCTTCCCACTCCACCATTCATCTCATTCCCCAAATCATTTCGCGGGAGACTTTTTCTAGGCTTAAGTGGCTTTCGCCAAGCTATTTCCTCTCTTTGTGCTTTCATTTCCCCAGCTGTAAAATGGGGATAATGAGACCTGCTTTCTTTTGTCAGGCACTTAGAGATGCGCTTACGCAATGCACTATTAAAAGGCTTTCTATGTATAACCGCTATACAAACAGCGGTTGTCCAAGTTTATTTGGATTACTTTATTTAAAAGTCCAAGGTTCCTTTGTTTTTAGCAGAGGATGTTATTTATGCAGTAAAAATGCTAAAATGTGAAGCTATTGATTGTTGCTGATAAGTTTATGGATATTAAAGCATTAAATCTTCACTGCATATTATCAACTGTTGCGGTGCCTTTGGAATCTGAAAGCGGTTCTGCATAGCTCGGTGCCTTCATTACCTCGCGGTGATCAATAAAAGGTTTTCAGCAGAAGCTTTTATTGCCACGTGGTTAAAATGTTCTTCCTGTGCATCCTGTACACGATGACTTCAGCTCAAGAAGAAATATCTAACAATCCTTTGTGGGGTAACTAGATTACACAAAAATATTTAGGCACTATGTTGAGGTAGATATTGCCACTTTGGGTTTCAGTTCCTCTCCATCACCTGTTGCACTGCCTTGCGCTAGGAGGGTTTTCTTGCTTGCCGTCATGCTTGTCCAGCAAGTTTTGCGTGTTTTAATTGCAGCAGACTGCATTCAGGGAAGGGAGGAAAGAGCTGGAAGCAGAGAGGCAAAATCAAAGCTAAAACTGGGCAAAACTGTTCAAAACCTCTCCAGTGTGTGGTGGCTCATGAACGTGGAAGGACAGAACCTGTCCATGAAAGAAAATGCAGAGCCCAATTTGAAAGTGCCGAGTGCCAAAATGGGTGCTCAGCGTTTTCTGCAGGAGAGCTTTGTGCCCCCCAGCCTATGTTGCTCCTCTCTGAAGTCGTGTGGTGCTCTGCCGTGCCAAAATGCTGATACTGGAGTTACTGCCATGAAATATCTCAAAATACTCTTGTGCATTTAGCGTTTTATTACCCACTGAGAGCACAGTACGTAGCTTGTCTTTGTGAGCAGCTCAACAGCAGCTTTTGTTTTGTTTTGCAGACAGTTTGCATCCTGGAGCAGAGGCTGACGCTCACTGAAGACAAGCTGAAGGAATGTCTTGAGAATCAGCAGAAAATCATTCAGAACAAAACGAGCTGATTTCCTGAGAGAAGAGAGGAGCCACAGACATTGGGAAGTTTGAGGTAGTTTGTGTTCCTAACAGACTGCGTGTGACTCGCTTTAATGATTTTTAGCGCAATCTATTTTTCAGTTGGAATGTACAGTTATTGTATGTGTAAATAAGCTTTGTTACTTTACTAAAATAAAAGTAATATTTTATTCATAAGCATGAATAATGATTGTGATCGCCTGTGTTTTCCAGAGATACAGCAGCCAGCGGCGTGTGGTCTGAGTACTAACTGGGAGGGTTGCATCTCCTGCTTTTGGTGCTGCTGAGTTAGTTTTAAAATGTTTAAGCATCTTGAAGCTGCCAAATGTCTGGCGCAGGCTGTGTTAGGCTTGTTGCTGAGCTGTGTGCTGGTTATAGGTGACAAGCAAAGAGCTCCCAGGATATTTTGGGCAGTGAGAGTTCACCTCTGTTCTCAGAGCAAAGTGAGCAGGTGAGGTCCCAGCACAATGGGCCCCCGGAGAAGGGTCTGTCTCACCTGAGTGCCAGTGGTGCCTGGCAGATCTGACAAAGAGCAATTCAGACCCCGGATGGCATTTGTGCAGAGGTGATAAAGCCAGTGGTGGGATTTGACCTGCTTCCTGGTGTAATGTGTGGAAAAAAAACAATTGCTTGAGGCTGGAAAAGAGACCCTGGCGGGTCAGATGCAGGGTGGATTCCAAGCAGATTTTGCTTTGTCTTCATCTGCTTGTTAAATTAAAGGCAGAATAGAGGGAGAGGAAAGGCACCCAAATAGCAGAGTGTTTGCTCTGTTGTGGAACTTCCCTCTTCTCACACCAGACTACCTTTAGTTTTCTGTCATTTTGCAGATGTTTTCACAGTTGTATAGCTCATCACTCACACCTACATTCTCACCCTGCTCCCCTCATTGCTGCACTTGACTTTTTCAGGCTTTAGCAGGTGTTCAATATGTAGCTGCACAAGAATTTGGACTTCTGGGAGAGCCTATCCTCCAACACCTCTTCTGCTAACATACACTGGAGGTCTCCTCTCGCAATAAACTATTACCCACGTTCCTGGAGAAATGAGCTGTGGGAACTTGTGCGTCTCAGGGTTAACGAAACCCTCCCCACTAGTAGTGACTTTTTTGAACAGGGGGGCTGCCTCAATCCCTACCCTTGGTGGTCCCTCCTGCTGCCACCACCTGCCAGCCTCACACAACTTCCGCTGCCTCCGTCTCCAGATGTGCTGCGGGCATTCTGGATGCTGGCCCGAGGCCTGGCTGCCATTCTTATTTCACATGGGGCTTAGCAGATCTTAAGGCGAGCCTGTGTGGTTTTGGTTTTGTTTTATTTTTCTTTTTTTACACCTGTTTCTGTTGCAGGCTGTGTCTGCTGGTATGGTGTCTTAGTAGTTTTAATCCTCCTCATCCCATCTGGGTGAAGCTGTTCGCATTCTCCTGCCATCTCCACGAATCTTCTGGTCTCCTTCCCTCCTGGTACTTTCTACCTCTCTGAGAATCCCTTGTTGGCATTATCACAATATTTCACTCTTTCACTTGTGGGAAGCTGAGAGCTTTCTCATTTCCATGCTTATTGGGTTGATTATAAATCTGAGTTTCTCTCTGCTCTGCCACAGACTGTTTGTTTTCTGCTTCTAAGCTCAGAGTCTGATAAATCATTATTTTCTCTTAGGTTATGCTAATGGAGTCAATTCAGTTATATTCTTCTGTGCTCTTGCTATAAGCTTTCAGAGGCTTGCTGCTGAGACACTGACATCACTTTCATTGAAATGAGCTTGTGTGGTGATGTGGGTGGGTGGGGAGGAGAGGACTCAAAGGTACGTGTGGCCAATTTGCTGCTAGGAGAAGGCTGTTCCTGCCCTGATCCGCTGCAGCTGAAGCGGCAACAAAAAAGGAGTGGCAAGAGCCTAATTTATCACCTTGATCCTCAGTGTTGTGGACTGGCCTTTAGGGCGGGGGTGTGGAGAGGAGAAGAAAATTTTTAAGCTATTCCAACAGTCATCAATTTTTAAGCTTTACTTTAAAAATAGCCTTTGCTTCCCTTTAATGTGTAGTTTCTAATGTCTCAGAGACCACAGAAGCAATTTGTATATAGTATTTTAGGGAGAATGGCAATACAAATGACTTGGGCACATTCAATACAGATGCTTTTTCTTTTCAGATGTTCTGAGTGAATCCATTTGAAAGATCTAATTGTGCTTCTAAATAGATGAGATGCTCAGATGCTGAAGGGCAAGCCAGTGGGATGTAGGGAGTTGCTTTTCTGGACTCAACATCTTAAAAGCACTCATTTGATCAATATAGCATGTTATTGTAGAGGTAACCCAGGGTGAGTGGGTATGGGGAGTCAGGAGGAGAGAGAATCTAACAACCTCTGTGTGATTTAGGTGGCAAGAAAGGTAGTCTGAACGGAGTTTCTTCTGACAGTGCTCTCCACCTCAGTCACGTCCTTGTCCCATATCTTGGCAACTTGCTTTTTCTTCATTTCCCCTCCTTACAGGCTCTTAGCTGGAGTAAGGTATCAGCATTTAAAATGTACCAGCACTTCTAAAGGGTGGCTGTTGCTTGAGAGGCAGGCAAGGTGTGGAAAATACAGGATTTAAATTATAATCCTTGGGCTTAAACATTGAGCCCTAACCTGAAAAACACATTTAAGCAGCCCAAATCTTATTGTGTGTCTTGTCCCTAGGCTCCATGCTTATCTCTATCCACTAAGCACCACAATTTTTGAGTGCTGAGGAGAGAGTAGCCTCCAGAGTGAGTTAAATCCCCTTTTCCTTTTACATTCACATTCTTTTTTTTGACTTGGAAACATCTGCAGCAACTGATTCGTGAAGCTGTTAACTTGAGGAGCAGTGGAACAGCCAAGCGAGGAGCGCGGCGTTTGTACTTGGGCTGACATCGCTTCTGCGCTGCATGAGGGTGTACTCTGCCTTGAAAACCACTTGTGGGGAGGCTACAAAGAGTTAAGGATTTTGTTTTGGATCTCCAAGGCATGTTGAAAGCCAAGTTCTTAAAAAAAGTAGTTTAATTTGTTGCCATTACATTTGCCAGACGTATGACCTCACTAAACTTTCAGCAACAGTTCTTTGTGCCGAGATTGGCCCCTGGGGAGCCCGGCGCTGCTGCAAATGGCTTTTTGGCTGCTATGACTGCGGAGCATGTTAAACATAACCGTGATCTGTGAAAAAGTAAGAATCTTCAAGCACTGCCCACTTTCCTTCCTGTCTGGGAGCTGGAATTGGACAGATACCACAGCTGAGCTCATAACTGAACAGGCAAAAACAGCAGAGCGCCCTGGTATTGACTCTTCTGGCCAGAAAGGGAGATGGCCAGGAGCATCCTCTGCCCGCAGGGTCGCCACTGGACGTGAGTCCGCCAGCTAACTAGAAAATAAAATCCAGCTATGATCTAAGTAGCTGGGCTAAAACTAGCCAGCCTCGTGGTACCAATCACTTATTATATAACATCTTATAAAGAGCTGCTTTTGAACAAAATGGTTTTTTGAGACATGAGTGAGTAGGAGGGGAGGGAAGGGAAGCGAATCATTTTGCAAAGGTTTGTCACTTGTGACGTGAGAGCAGGGCTGCTGCTTTCTTCTGTTGCTTTTTGAAATGCTTGGTCTCCAAGTGCTTCTCAAATCGCATGGTCTGATCAGCTGTAGTTCTGGGAAAGAAATGCGATAGGAAGGAAGATTCTTTTCTTGATGCTCATTTGCATATTTAACCCGGATTTAGCCTGCTGTAAGGAGCTTTATGTGCATCTCTGGGAAAGCTGGGATCTATTTCCAGCTCTGCAACAGAACTGCCATCACAAGGAAACGTCACTCTTCAATCCTCTCTTCTCCTTGTCACGGAGATGCATGTAAATTACTTCCTCTTTGGAGGTGCAGGTTCTGTGGGTGAAGAGCTCGTTAGAGATTTGAATGTCATGTGTCAGGGAAGGGAGAGGTGGGCTGGCTTCCAGAGCACAGGTCTCGAGCATCCTTTACTTTCTCCCTGTCTCCCTGTGGCACAGCAGCCAGCGCTGCTTGGAGACGTGTGCCGATCGCCTTTCTGCTGTTTGGCACGAGTGGTGGCTGTTGCCTAGGGCTTCAGGTGGAGTTTCAAGTTAACTGGTATCGCTCCTGAGCAAAGATTGGGAGAGGGTGCTGTGGGGTGATTTCTGCTATGGGATGAGCATCGTGAACAACTGGGGATGTTCTGGCGGAGGGTAACTCATGGTCTGCTTAGCTGCAGCTGAGACAGACCAGGTGACCCCTGCTTGAGGCCATGAATTTGCCATCTGCAAGGAAGTCTTTCCCCAGTGACTACCCTTAGATTTCTTCATACTCACTCCAGTCCTTCCTCCCTCATAATGTAATACAGCTGGAAACACACCATTTTGTTGTCACAAAACAGTTAGGCTGAATCAGTGCCGTGACCCAGTGCCAAAAACCTGTCACCTCAATTCTCCTTTGCTGTTTCTGCTCCCCGCAGGCATCTTCCATGCACCTAATAACTCCCTGCTGCCTCCAGACACTGGTCAGCCTGAGGATACGGTGGTGCTCTGTGTGGCACGATGATTTTTCTGCAGATGTCCAGTGAGGAGTGCTACAAAGGCTGATCCTGCTTACTCCAAGAGCTTGTGGTGGCATGGAGCATGTGCTGTTCTTTCAGCTGGTGACTGAAAGGGTGAAGCTAAGTAGCTGTCTGGACGGAGCTCCTGCATGGCCTCACTTCCCTCTCAGGTGGCTGCTT
The DNA here is from genome assembly GCA_009806455.1 of Tetrax tetrax. Classification (NCBI taxonomy): domain Eukaryota; kingdom Metazoa; phylum Chordata; class Aves; order Otidiformes; family Otididae; genus Tetrax; species Tetrax tetrax. The sequence goes on from WHYT01016695.1 coordinate 58,489, forward strand.
GCAGCAATGTTTCCATCATCACATTTGCACAGCCCCGCTGAAGGTCAGAGCTGACCTTCGGTGCGCAAATCTCCCAACTGGAGGGAGAGCTTCACTGCTCAGCTGAATTAGCAGATCTTATGGGCCCTTCCAGCTTGGGAGTGTGCTGGGCACCATGAGGTCCTCCCAGGAGGAGAAGCTCCTTGCAGAGCTGGCAGGGTGGTCATTCCTTTTCCCCTTCTGTGAATCCATTCTGCCACGTGCGGACATGTAGATGCCATAACAGCAAGAAAGGCTCTGCCAGCTGCTGCGATTGGTCCATGTGGTGCGGCAGGCGCATTGTGCTAACCAGAGTTAACCAAGATGTTTTTCATGCTATGACAGCCTAGGAATATCCTTTTTCTTTTTAATTTTTTTTTTCAACCCTCCTATCTTCTAGTTGCTCAGCTGCTTCAAAATGCTATGGTTGCTTCAGAAGACATTGTTCCTCTTGTCCTGGGGGCAGTAGATGTTGCTTCTTTTTTCAGTGTCTTCTGATGCAGGCCTGTGGCTGGAGAAGCTTCTTGTAGTGTTTTGGGCTTGCTAGACAAGAGCTTTCTCCAGGAATTAAGGATGAAGATTTTGGCTTTTGGTGCTTGTCCCTTGTGAGCATCGGTCAGTACCACCAAGACAGAGGTAGCTATGCTATTGCAGAAGCTGCTGAGTGCTCCAGTTTCCTGTACTAAACGTGGTTGGAGCAGAAGTGTGTGACATATCGCTACTGAGAGCTGGTAGCCCACAAGCTGGTATGGCTGAAAGTTTAATCTGGCTTAATTGCAGATCCTGGGAGAGACTCCAGTAGTGGGAAGGCAGGCTTTGGTTTTGCAGTTTTGCTTCTGTGGTGTTTCACCCCATCTTGTGTATGCCTGTGGTGGTGGTAGAGTTTAAGAAACACTTCCCCAAAGCAGCTTCAGACTTGGTTAATGCAGTGAGGTCAAGATGGTGTTTGGGTTCTGCTTTTGAGACCATAGGGAAAGATGGCACTTAACGTGGAGAAGCTTTGCAAAGCAAGGCTGTAACAAGCTCCTCCTCCCCTTGCTGTTTCTTTCTGCTGAAGTCTGTGTTTGGCTGCAGGTGAAGTCTCTACAGGGTGGCACTTTCCGATGTGGAGGTGGAGTGAAGCAAAGGGCTTGTAAAGGGAGTGGAAATGGCAGTATTCAGCTGGGAAGTGACTTACCCCAGGCTTCAGGTCTGAGAGCGTAGGTAGGAAATGGCAGTTTGACTCTGTTCTTGGCGCTGATGCTGCTCAGGAAAGGTGTGCTCAAACCTTCCTGGTCACTGGGCATCTCCCCTGTCATGCTTCACGGCTGTGGTGGCACAGCTGGAAAGTGGCTGGGTAAAAGAAAACCATAGGATGGGGGGATGTACTGGAACAAAAGTTCTCAAGATGATGCCACAGCAGCAGAGAGTAAAATCCTGCACGTGTGATGGGGATGGGGAGGAGTGATCTGGGAGAGGTACAGCTGCCCTGCCATGGAGCTGTTCACTTCAAGGGCTTGGTCTTCAGTACAACGATGTGACAAAATACTACGGTGCTTCCACTGCTTCAGGAGTGAGAAGGGCAGGCCTCAAGCCTGCAGGTTTGTGGAGCAAGACTCCTCAAGGTGACCTGTTTGAATATGGCTGTATCTATGTGCCGTTAAGTTGATAAACAAATAACTTTAATGCCACTTGATCTTTTGCTTAAAGATCAATGCACGCCTGCTGGGTTATTCTTTTGGTAGGTCCTGTTTGTTTCCCAAGGGAGAGATTATTTGACCTGTGTATTTGTGTGATGTGTTTCTTTCCTTTACTCTATTATTTATGAAATCAATACATCTTAAAAAGGAACATTTGCCAGAAAGTGTCTGGAGCAAGGTGTGCTGGAGGAGAATGTGAAAAACCTGCCTGCTAGCATGGCCGTTCCCGTCAGCCAAGCATCTCTGCTGGAGAGGCGGAAGAGGAGCTCACCTGAGCACAAAGGAGTGGTTCGTCCATGAAAATGCCTTGAACAGCGGCCCAGGTGATGAGGGGCAAAAGCAGAAATTCTTGCCTGTGTACCTGCAGGTCATGCAGTGAAGCAGGGGCAGGAAAAAGGGTGGGCCATCGGATCATTCTTCAAAATTTGGCAGCCGAGGTGGGAGGGGAGAGGCATGATCCAGGCCGTGTGCTGAAAATTCTTTAGATACCTTTACCTGGGGCTGTTATGGTGGCACTGAGCAGCCTCAGTTTGCTCTGGACACTTTGCAGCAGTCCACAGGGCCGCTTCATCTCACTTTTAGAGGGCAGATCTGTCATTGCTGTGCGAGATGGTACAAAGCTGTCCCTTGTCCATGCCAAGGCTGCCCAGGCTGTTGGTTACTAACACCCTGCAAGAGCCCGGGTTTTTGCCTGACCAGGAGCCACGTGTTCCTTTGCCTCCAGAGTCCCATGCCCCAAACTGACCTGCTGCTTTCCCAGCTGTGGCGTTGCCAGCCCTCCTGTGCAGACAGGAAAAGTCAAATTCTGTGTGTAAGGGGGCAGCAGCGAGCGGTCTCAGCTGACCCAGCCAGCAGGAAATGTATCTCGTTGCCATGTTTTGCAATGGGATCCACTGGTGAAGCAGCTCCTGGATGGCCAGAAATGTCTGAGGTGTGGCTCAGGAGCATCCCAGCTTTGCCTTCTCTCTCTGCACCCATGCGAGCTGGAGAAGGGTCCTCAGCTGCTCTCAGGTATGGTCACAAGCTGGTATGGGCAAAGAGCCCATGCTCTGCTGGCTCCAAGCGTTAGTAGCCCAGCACTGACATGGCTTTTTTAGAGGAGCCAATGCCACCAGAAGAACCAGCTTCTGAGCCAGCTGATGTAGCACCTGCCTTTGATATCAGCTGGGCCTGCGGGCAGAGGCATCTTCTGCAAAGAGTGAAGCCTTGTAAGAGAAAGTGCTTATTCCCCCGTCACCGCTTCTGTGGTTTTCCTGTTGGGAGCGTCCGTTCCCTTCGAGTCAAAGCCAGTCTGAGGCCCAGCAGGTTGGAACACAGATGCCTGCAGAATAAGTCCTTTGAGGATGCCCCAGAGCCAGAATGGGGACTGGGGGACTGCAGGGGTGGCCCTGGGAGGGAAGAAGAGGCATGGAGACATCAGGCAACTTGACCAGAGGGAGCCTGGGGATGAACTACCCCTTGCTGCTACCAGGTAATAAATTAGGTAGCCTGGGCACCAGGCAATAAACCACTCCATCTTCATGAGTGGGGCGGCCCAGGGAGGGAACGAGGGTGAGATGGGGAGCACAGCCATGCCAGGGTGCAGTAGCAGGGTGCACACATAGGTGCCCCCCCTCCCAGGGGACAGGGATCTCTCCTGTGCTGCCATACCCACTGTGGGGTCAGGAGCAAAAGCACTGAGAGAAGCCGTGGCCCCTTGCTGCTCCCCTCTGTGGGATTTCTCCGTGATAGCATCTCCGTACAGGGCACAAGAGCTGTGCCAGCTGCGCTCCCCAGCAGCGATTCCCAGTTGGAGTTCCCTCCATCACCTCCCCGGTGCTGCCAGAGGCAGCAGCCGTCAGGGACGTTGGGTGGTGTCTAACTCGGCCATGGGTTTGCTGTTCCCAGCCTGTGGGCGAGGGCATGGCCGCAGCCGCCGGCTCTGGTGTGGCCCCAGCGTGCGGCACGCCTGGGGTGATTTTGGCACCTCTGACAATTTGCTGCCTCAAGCAGCTGCCTGCTTTGCCGAGAGCCACCCTTGCTGCCCGCTTACAAAGGGACATTTTCACAGAGAGAATCTTGACCAAGACCTAGAGCCTGGGGTTGGTGCCGAGTCGTTCCCTGCACTGGGAATCGGTCGGTTGCTTTGCTTCAAGAAACGAAGTTGAACAAGGCTCTGGCTCTGCTCCCTTTTCCCACCTCTCCAAAAGCCACGGGCCTGTTTGTTTCCCTGCGGCCGGCGGGTTTCCCTGCGCTCCCTGCCCTGCAGCTCGGTGCATTTCAGAGGTTACATTCCTTGCTGCAATTACCCCGCTCTCCTGCCTCTCCTTACTGCATGCTGCCTTTGTTGCCAGCTCCTGGTGGAGAAGCAAAGATGAAAGAGAGCAGAGATGATTATATTTAATAGCAATGAAAATTGGCGTGGTGATTGGGAGCCATTTTCCTTCCCTCTCTCCCACTTATTGAAGTTGGGAGGCAGCTTTGAAACCGCATGTGGTCATCTCACCACAACTGTGCCGGGCTCCGCTACGGCACTAGAGAGGAGGGGAAAGCCAGCTGCATGTTTTATGTGCGTCTGTGTTATCCAGGCTTTTCAGCCCGGCCCTGGTAGTCAGGGAAGTGGCTTTTCCCCAGCATTTCACAGGTTTGCGCAGAGAGCCGTGGGGTCAGCTGCCCCTCATCCTGCAACAGCTGCTCCGGCCTCATCTTGTGATCCCAGCCTTTGGGAGAGGTATTGCAGCCAGAACACCACTGCAGCTGCTTGGGTTACGCTGGGAGAAGGTTGTCATTGGTGGAGAGGTGCTGAAAAGCTGATCGGTAGATCCTCGGAAGGCACTGCAAAAGCTTCTCCACATCTGGAGGACTGATGTGAAATGGACCTCATGGCACGTAAGGTACTGTTTGGAGAGGTCGGTGGCTCTGCCAGCAAGGAGGGGATGGAGCTCAGGTGTGAGCTGAGAGCTCCATCGCTGCTGAAGGGTCCTTCAACAGGCAGGAAAGAGTGAGACAGCCCACAGCAAGGCACTTGTTGCCCAGTAGAGTTCCACCATCAAGGTTTCCTAGGTGGCTGTGAACAGAAAGCTTCAGGCCAGAGAGATGGGAGGCTTTTCCATCCTTAGGGGATTCATGCGTTGGGCAGCACAGAACTGTGTCGCATTCCCTGGGTGGTCTGTGATGGGATGGAAGGAGACAAAGCACCAGGGCATGGGTAGGAGAGCCTGTTTGTCCCTGCTGTGAGCCAGCTGCGGTAACGGGTTATACTTGCTGTGAAGCTCACCCTGATCTTTGTGCTAGGGACTGTACAAATCTGAAATGGGAGTTGACAGGTACCCCGGGGAGGTCACCATCTGCCTTGAGACAGGAGATGAATAGATTTGCCCAGCGAGGCAGGGATGATAGCAGTGGGTGGCCCTGTCACCAGGGCTGGCCCTTCGGGAGCCTCTGCAGCCGGAGTGGAGGATTCGCAGTAAACCCATAACCTGCCTCCATCCTCCTGAACCCTTCTGCCCGCCCAGGCCAGTGTGAGACTCCTTTTCTGCTGGACTGGGAGATGCTGGATCCAGGCTCCACCTCCTCCCCAGGTATCTCTGCTCTCCCGAAGGAATGAATCACCCCGGGGCTTTTGGTGAACCGTGGCTTTGGGATGATGGAGAGCTGTAGCCTTTGTTGGTTGCACCTCTTTTTAGGATCCCTTTGCCTTTTCCCCACTAAACAATCCTTGTTTTCATCCAGTGATAAAATTTATGTGGTTTAACTATTCCCTTCTTCTTCTTCTTGCTCGCTCTCAGGCTGCTTGGAAATCGTTCTTAAAAATGTCTACATCAGTTCACCTGAAGTCGATTCCTTGGCAATCTAAGCAAACTGCTGTAATCCATCCACACTGATCTGCACCAGTTTAATAACTCTGTTGAAATCCCTGAGGTTAGTTAAAACTAACCTGCCCCTGCATCTAAACGAAAGGGGTTTTACAAGAGATTTAACCCTTTGCCTTCCCTTCCCAGTTACACAGCAAGCACTGAAGTCCCAGCTGGCCGCCCAGGAGCTTTCCCTCACCGGAGGGGAGAGCAGGTACCAGTATGGAGATTGTGGGGAGCTGGAGTTGGGGCTAGGTGGGTTGGGAGGCCCCTTCCGAGGTTGTCGGCTCTGGCCAATAATGTGCAAAACACGTGTGCGCAGAAAGATGGCAGTGAAATCGCTTTGACTCAACAGAGCATCTTCACAACCGTTCACGGGACTGTTGTACTGGAGAGACTTTACTGCTCCCTTTCCCCTGAGCTATGACACTGATTTTCCTTTTTCCTGAGCCTTTTCTTTCTTGAGTTTGCATCCTGGCTGGATGTAAAGCTGCTCTGTGGCCTTGCAGAATAAGCTGCACGTTGTCCCCGCAGCTGGTGGTGTTCAGATGGGTCCTGTCACATCAAAGCAACAGATGGGCTGGTGGCTGACCTGTGCAAAGTGTGGGAAATGGTGTTTCCAGAGGCTTTGTGTGGGGTCATGTTTAATTTTGTGGTTTTTGTTCTCGTGCAGGAATGAAGTCCATCAGCTGGTACAGCCTATCAACAGGCCACTGTGTCTCAGAGTGACAGCATGCACTTGGAAACTTCTCATCACCCTCTAGTGTGACAACCAGGTAAAGCCAGAAAAATGATGTTGAGAATGGTCAGGAAAGCAATAGGTGTGAAACCTTAAGAAAAGAAATGTGGTCACAGCCCACCAAATAGCCAGCAGCTCAGCTGATGGGCCAGCTCTGGTTTTTGTTTGCTCCTACTCACCTGTGGCCTCTGTTACGGAGCCCGGGCTGGCTGAACCGCGTTACCAGAACCGTGTGCTGCGTTTCTCATCACACCCTGGCAGTCATGGGCTTCTGCAGGCCCCATGGCTGAGGCCCTTGCCTGGAGGCTGAAGCTTCATTGATGGGTTCAGGGTGGTCAGTGTGTAGAGGAAGGGAACCCATTCCAAAGACATGTGGGAACCCTGTCTTTCCAGATCCTCTCACTAGTATGAGGGCCACCCTTGTCTCATCTGCAAACACAAAGGGTAAATCCCTCTTCCTTTACTTTCCTGAGCTAACAGATGAGGACTTCTTATCCTTTCTAGGTGAGCTTTGTCTGATAGAGTTCCCCTGTGGAGGAAGGAGCTGGGAATGGAAAAGCTTTTGCTAAGCTCCCCTGCAAAAGGTTTTCAGGGCCAGACCTGTGAGCTGGACCTGACAAAGCAGAGCTGGAGGGAAAAACACGCACAACTTGTGTGCTGGTATGTGGGTCTCACCAGTGAGTCAACCTACCCCCAAAAGCCTTGGATAGGGCTGAAAATGGTCCTTTTCTCCAGCAGGGAATCTTTCACAGAGCTCCACCACGTGCCTGCTGGTAGGTTTCTCAGCGCTCCTGTCTGATGAAAACCATGACGTAGATGGTGTGTCGCGTAATCGCAGCGTTGTGCAAGCATCCTTGAGATCTTTGCCGGAGCCCTGTGAGATGGGAGAGGTCATACTCAAACCACCCCTCGTGGACAGGGATCCTGACGCACTGGACGGTGGAGTGACTTGCTTAAGACTGCGTAGCTCGTCTGCACGTGCTCAGGCTGCCATCTCCAGCTTGGACATGGAGACACTGGTTTGGTTTAAGCTGGCTGGCAGGGGTGCTGCTGGCAGTGGACGCGCAGCATGGCTGGACCCTCCGGCTGCCTTGCCACTGTCTCAGCTGACTTCTGCAGCCTGAGTGGAGCTCAGCTTCCGCAGCTCCGGTCTCTGAGCCAGCAAGAGGCAGAGCCAAGATCAGCACCTGTGTTCTTGTTTCTTTTGGCCCGGCCATCCCGCAGGACACTTGCGGCTTTGCCTTTTGGAAAGCGCCCCAGCGTTTGGGCGCTGGATGGAGACATGGCGGAGCAGGGAGAGTTTGGTTTGGCTCTGGACTCCCTGTCCTGAGCTGGAGCTGGTGAGCTCAGCTCTGAATACCTAGGCCTTTTCCTCCCGTAGACAGGGATAACATTTCTATTAATAGAGGGGTGTGAAAGTTGAAACCAAGCGAGCAGAGGTGCTGCTGAAAGCTCTGCAAGTGTCGGAAAGCTACGAGAAGTCCATGCTGTGGTGATGTTCTCCTCTCTGCTAATATGGTCCAGGAGGCAGAAATGTGGGTTGAAACAGGTTGCTGAGGGTGAACCAGTCTCTTCGGAGACTGCAGAACAGCGTCCTAAAGACAGGACCTGCATCCCTCATCAGTGTCCACGCTCGGCTGACGAAATAACTCGTGGCTGTGTTGAAATGCGTTCGGTTGGGTCACAGCCCAGGTGCGGAGCTGCAGGGGCTGTTTGATTTCCTGTGCATCTTACGGCTCATCTCCTGAGTGCTTTCTCAAGAGGCTTTCTTATCTCCCACACCAAACCTCCTCCCTTGTTGACTCTCCATAAGCTGTTTTCTACACTGATTTTGTGACTTACTCCCTTCCTCTTTTTTTTGTAAGGGTTTGATGCTGCCTGGTGAGATCACTGGAGACCTGTGAAAAGGGACGGATCCATCTCACTCCTCTTTCTTCCCTGCAGACTGCTTCCCTTGATGTAAGTCCTTTCTCCCCACTGTGCTGTGCCAAGTGACCAGACACGTCTCCCTTCTCCAAGTCCATTTTCTTCACTCACCTTGAAGATGCTCAGAATTTCCTAATAGGGTTTGTTCCTGATAACCACCCCTTTCCTTGACCAGCAGGTGTGGTTCTCTGTGGTCAGTGACACGTGGCTCGGTGACTTCGATTTTCTGGTGGAAGAGAAACAGCATCTCCCATTTCCCAAGAAGAGCTGCTGCGTGGTATGTTCCTGATAATGTGCGGTGGGAAATCACCTCTCAAACCTGACCCATGGAGCTTGCGCTGATGAGATAAGCATGTGCTGGATGTGATCTGCCCCAGCTGGTCATGTTACGCCCGCGTTGCACAAAGTGGATTGCTCAGGCGGTGTTACTTCCTTCTCTAATACCTTTGAGGTGACACCCACACTTTCACCATTTTTCAAGGTGGCTCGGGGCACAAGGAGGGGCTGGTGCAATAGGCAGGAGAAGGAGCCAGGTGAGGCTCCCGCTGCTCAGGCTGCACTAGAAATAGTTACGCTATTGCATTCCCTGATTAGGTGTCTGTCTTAATGTCCCCCAAATTTTGACATGTGTGGACAGAAGAGCACTGAGAATCTTTTTCCATAAAAAGTGTCTTTGTTTCCCAGCTAACTCTAGATCTGATTGGAATATTTTGAGGCGGGGGGTAATCAGTCACCCTTAGCACAAACTGCTTTTGAAATGCAAGTAGAAGGAGCCATTCGCACAACTGGATGTCAGAGACCTTGATCCCTATTGATTGCTCTTTTAGAGGGAATTCTGATCTCCCTTCTTCATGTTACATAGATGTTATGTGTGTTTTCATATGCTCAGAGAGTCGTGTTGTGCCAGATGCACCAAGCAGCGATTTTCTGTTTTTCATTCACTGTTTAGAGACCTTTGGGGTCTTTGGGAGAAAAAATGATGAATATTCTTTTATGACAGAGAAAATTTATTGTCTTTTTTAAAATTGCTTGCTTGCTTGTTGCTTAGTTTTTCTTAGCCTTCCAAGATGCCAAATGTTTTTTGTTGTTGTTATTGTTGAAATCTAATAGAAAACTTCTCACTGGATAGCATAAGGGAAAATTTTCTTTCCCAAAGGTGGAAGTTTTGGGAGTCTGTTAAGTGCTTCAGTGGGAGTCATTCTGCAGCATCACCAAGGTGGCATCTGCTGCCAGCCATCTACTGACTTGCTCTGCGTAGAGGGAAGGTAGGTGAAAGACTGGTGAACAGTGAATTTGCAGAGACTTTTGTCCCTGGCTAACTCAAGCAAATGCACACAAATAACGCTGCTTTTATCTGCCCAGGTCCAGACCGTGCCCAAAGCCTCCCCTTGACGTGACTCGCTCCTGGGCAAGACCTGGAGAAAATAGATGTGGTAATTCAGCTGCAGATCGTATCCTTTTCTCATGGCCCCGTGGTCAACCAGCTTTGCCAGACGTGCAACTAGGGATCCTCCTGGTTTGCGGGGGGACTGATTCCTGCAGCCAGTCTGGGATGCCAGTTTCTATCAGCTGTATTGGTTCAGTTCTGGTGGTGGTGTTGATGTAAACTGGGTTCTCAATCTGTTGAGTAGTTCATAAGAAGCAGTTCATAAAAAATGTGTATCGTGCTTTTTATGGATGCCCTCTCCTCTGCAGGCTTCTGTGAGAGTAAGTATTGTTAGCTGAAAATTTTCTTTTTACAAAACTATGATTTTTTTTGTGGTCCTTCTTTCCCGTTTCTCCTGTTTTCCCTTTCTGTGTCCTCCTTTTTAATCCTTAAGTAAAACCTGAACATAAACAAAAAATCCATATTATAGGAGAAAAAACAACCCACCAGTTAAAATTGAAGCGGGAAGGTGGAATCCAATTTGATGAATAATAAATAATCTCGGACCCAGAAAAGCCTCAGCTATTTTTCTCAAAGCAGCCAGTGCACTACCAGCTTGATGTGCTGCTATAAATATTGGCCAGGTTCTTTCAACTCTTCTGAAGGTAAATGAGAAGCAGTTGCCAGGTTCGCTTGGTATTGCATGTCTGGGATGATGAAAGGGCCAAAGAGACTGGAAGATCTGTAATTGTGAGCAGGGTGCTCAGCCATGCGGTCTGGGAGCCCAAATGCCGAGGCGCAGAAGGGAGGCATGCGCTTGATGTGGGATCTTCCTTCGCCACGGTTTCTACCTGCCAAACACCAGTCTGGGAGATAACTCGCGCTGGCTCCAGGATGGGAGGATGCTAAAAGCGTTCCTGCCCAGACGAAGAGACGAACCTTGGTGACGTGGCGCCGGGTGCACCCCTGGGCATTTGCATCCCTGCTCAAGGGCGAGGCGTTTGGAGCGCTGACACTTCCCGCACACCCTGTGGTGATGGAGTGGTTGGACATCAGTGGGCAGGTTGGTGCTGTGATGCCTTTCCTTCCTTCCTTCCTTCCACCTTAGAGGAGCATTTCTGCTTCCTCCGGTTCCACACAGGACAACTGAAGCTTTGTCCTCTCTCTGTTTTCTGACAGTCAAATTTTTATTCTGCTTTCCTTTACAAACTTCTTCAGATGCAGTAGAGCCCCTTCTGCTTGACACCCTGGTAATTTCCAAACACGCAGGACTTATCTGTCTCTGCGTCTCTCTGTGCTCACAAAGCCCTCACTGCTGTGCAGTTCCAGGGCAGCCATCCTCCATCCCGACCCCCGGCGTGGGGTGGTGCACGGTCCCTTTCAACACGGCCCAAGCCTCGGATTTTGGCTTCTCCCCAGCTTAGCCCAGGCCTGAAGGAGGAGATAAGTACAGCTTGTGTGGGTCTGACTGGAAGCATCTCCTGTTTCCAACAGCAACCGTGAGGGATGCCACAGGGTTAACAGAAGAATTAGGGGCCTGTGCAGACCCGTCCTTCCCCGGCAGGCGAAGCGTAGTTTAAGCTGTGCTTCCCGAGCATAGATGTGTCCCAGTCCATCGTGCTTGAGAGAGGATGGCTGCTTCTCCAGGAACGTATCTCCTCTTTTGTCCGCATTTAAGCGTGTCCTCCAGGCTCTGTGGAAATGCCCCCGTCGCTCCAAGGCTGCTGTTACTTGGCCAAGAGGGGTTCTCCAGCGGCATTGCCTCAGGAAGCCTGGCTGTGGTCCCTGCCTGTGCCCGGCCGGGCCGCAGTCAGCCCTGGTAGCATTGCAGCCATTTCCATGGCAACAGCACGTGCGTGGCCGTAATAAAGTCGGATTACAGCTGCTTCACTGTGTGTGCAGGCAGGAAAGGAGTTTTCTGAGGTAAGAGCTCAAATGACTCGCAGAGGAGAGTTTTGGCTGGGCAAAGGCAGAGTTTCCAGTGGCTGGGGAGGCTGCTTGTACAACGCTAGAAATGCTAACGTTGAGTTTTCTGGGATTTTTTTTTTTTTTTTCTTTGCCAAGTAGATTTTGTACATACTTGTACTAGGAGCTAAATTGAAAGGGTGATTGTCCAGAAGGGGCTATGGAGCAGGTCCCTGCAGTCTCTACCTGTCCCACAGGGCAATAACGTGGGCTATGTATGTTCTTAGAAGTGGCTTTAAAAGTCAGGGTGGGATCCAGTCTCAGCTTGGACTCTGCTGCTGGGGTGGCTGCTTGTCATGGACCAAATGCCAACACCAGGCTGTGGGAGAGCTCGCACACAGCCCTTGAATTTGATCTCCTAAGAGCAAGAACTGGGCAGGACTGTGTTTGGGCTTGGCCAGTGATGAAGAGGAGACCGTGCTTGCTCTCTTGCCACAGCCAGCCCAGGTGATGGAGTTGCTCTGTTAGCTCTCAGCAGGGTTAGCAGCATCCTTCATGCTGCCCTGGGAGGAAAATGGAAAGGTTTGTTTGTTCTGCAGCCCTGGTCCATTCTGCTCTCCTTCCATCACCCTTCCGTTGCCTCTCTGCTGTGATAATCAGGATGCTACCCTCCCTCATGGTGGGTGACCCAATGACCCTTGGGCCAAAGGACTTGCGAGGTCCCTGTTCCCTCTGCAGCACGCCTGCTGACCTCCTTTGGGGTTAGGTGTGAGCGGCAAAGCCCAGGGCAGGTGTTACGCTGGTAGAGCCGGGGCTGCAGCCGATGCCAGGAGCCGTATGGCTTGGCAGATGATGCTTTTGCAACACCCTGACATTCTCTCCTCCTCTGGAGCATGTGTTGTAGTCCAAGGGTGTCCATTTGGTATCTCTGGAAGCCTCTTCCAAATTAGACTGTGATGGGACTGTTGGTGGCGGCTGCTGATGGGACTGTTGGTTGGTTCCTCTCCAGCACTGTCAGCACGGCAGCTGAGTTTGCAGGCATCCAAAACCAGCACTTTGGTTAAAACCAGGAACCCTTTTAATGTGGTCAGACCTGGCTTTCCCTGTCCAGTTCAATTACAACTGGTACAGTGAGATTCCTGGGGGGGGTTTTGAGCGCTACATGGGTTTTGGAGGACCAGGCATCTGAGCTGTGCTGAGGTGGGAGCGGGGATGCTGTGGCTGGGAGGACACCGAGGGAGAATACCAGATGCATCTCCATGAGGCTTCTTGGGTTTCTCCTGGCTCAGTCTCATGGGGTAACATCAAAGGAGGCTGCCAGTGGAAACAGACCGAGCTAACACCCCGTTATGGGAGAGCCTCGGGAGCCCTGGCCGAGGGAAACCCGCCTGCCCGGCTCCAACCGGGCTGGCCAAGTCAGCGTGTCCCAGCGCAAGGCGTGCGGCTGCGCTGCCCATCCCTGGGCTGTGTGATTGCTGCCGGAGGACGGGACTGCCAGCGGCTACCTGGGCTTGCGGCAGAAATTAGGGCAAGCACCAGCGGGGTACTGCGGCCCACGGAAGCTCCCAGAAGATTTTAGGGAAGGATTTGGGTGTGGTTTAACAAAGGTTAGGCTCTGGGTACCATCCAATGTCACAGAGGTTCACGACCAAAACCACCCTGTGGTTTACTGTGTTTCCTGCCCCGTCCCTCTCACCGCCTCTCCCGTGTCCCCCATGACGCCCCTGTGAGCTGCATGTGTGTTTTGGAGGTCTCACCTGGGCAGCACCCACTGACTCACCAGACCGGTGTGAAAGCTGGGGACCAGCTGTAGCACCAACCCTGCCAGAGGGATCGCAGCCGTTTTGAAGCATCCTCTTGGCTCAGCTGAGCTTAGTTCGCTTTCAGCACCAAATTCCTCCTCAGGAAGTGCAATCTTCGTGAAGGAGACACGTTAATTAGCAAGCCGCCTGCTCCCTGCTTTGGCATGTGAGTAGGTGGTGTTACCTCTGGAATTAGGCTGGGATCCGTTCGGTATTTAGGTGCATTTGGTTTGCAATGGCTTGGAGGACCCTTAAAGAGCCCCTCTGAAGCACGTTGAGCTACGCACAACCTTGACATCGTGTGTTTTCTCTCTGTAGGTCTGTGGCTTGCCAGGAGGCCTCGTTCCCGAGCTGGTACCCCCCGGCCATCTCGATAAACTGCGGACAGCTGACCGCCAGCAGTCGGAACAGATCCCGCTGGTCGCGAGTACATCGTCCTTTCCTGGCAGAGCATCCGCAAACACATCCACGATTATCTTGGACTCTGTCGCGACAGAAAGTCTCTCGGGGAAGCTTATTCTGAAGCAGGATTTTCTCTGTGGTTGGTTGGAAGTCAAATGAGGAAATCCCAGCTTTGCCATGGTCAATCACATGGCTTCACTGCTGTCCCCAGCGGGGAGGAATATTACTGCCTGCGTTAGCCTCTCTCTTCCCCATCTCCAGCTAAACCTAAGGCTTGAGAGTTAAAAGCCCAAGGGACGCGTTTCAGCCTGCTATTGGACCCTGACAGCATGAAAGTGAGCCTTAAAGGGTACAAACACCATCAAACCCACTTAATTTAAAATCAGTTCTTGGCCATTTCCACCACCAATATGGTTCCAGTGCTAGTATACAGTCTTCAGGTGTCAGTAAGTTTTGGCAACTTCTCTAGAGCATGAGGAGCCAGGATCTCTGGAATCCGGTTTTTTTCCTGAGTCTTCTCGAGAAGTTTCCCCCTTTTGCTAAACTCTAGGAGTCAGAAGGTAGAGAGTGAAGATGCTAAAAAGACTATGAATCTTGCTTGTGTTGTAGTTGAGAAATTAAAGTTTCTACCCTTTTGTAAATGATTTCCAGTAGTTTCAACATTTTCTTCTTTTTTCTTTTCATTATTGTCACTGAAAAAAAATGAAAGGAAAAAAGGGGGAGAAGTAACGAAAAGGCCAAATGTTTTGTATTCTGCTTAGTCTCTTGAGAAGTTTAGAGATGTAGCTCACGCTAATTTATTGAAAAATGAAGAGAAATTCCACTTTCTGCATGTGATTCCCCACTCCCCCCTCACCCCCCGCCACCACCACTTGAAATAATTCACCCTGCCTTAAATTAAAATGTTTTATTTGGAAACTGGGGCAGAAGGTGAGTGTTTGTGGGTGTGTTGGCAGGGGCATCCTGAGTGGATAAAAGCTTTTGGAAGGGCAGCAGACACCCCAGCGCTGCAGAGTGAGCTATACTGGGACTCTTTTTGGGTAAAGCCGTGGTGGGTGCTGCTGGGGTGGATGAGGAGGTGAAGATGCCAGCCCAGAAAATCTTTAAATACTTCCAATGCTGGAGCTCAGCCCCCACTCCTGTTAGTTTGGGAGCTACTCCTAGCTCCTCTCTCAGGTCTGCGGGATCCCCTGCTCCCCAGGTCAGCAGCCCAGGTGCCCAGTATCACCCAGGATGGTTCCTTACCCTCTCTGCCTGGGTGTTTTGCTGGGCATCAAAGGGACTGGAGGAAAAACCCAGCTGCACCAAGGGGTGTGCGCCCACCTTTCCCGTCGGAGCCCCTCTGGAATGTGTTTGTGACTAATGCCATGTTTCTGTCTTTTAGAGGAAGGTTTCTGGCTCCACGTGTATCCCCACGCTGGACTACGCAGGCCTCTGCTGCGGGACCTTGACCTCGGGGTCGACGGCGTCTTTGCTGAGCCTGTGAACTCCTGGTTGTCTGCAGCATGAGGGTGCTCCCAAGCCAGGCTCAACAAGAGGGACTGAGCTTGGTAAGTCGTTTCCTTCCTGCCTTTTCTGAGCCTTTTTCCGAGCCTTTTCCCACCAAGCTCAGCGAACATCAGCCCTCTGTGGCTGCTTCTCCACGGCAGCTTCCTCAGAGCAAAGGTGTCGGGCGCACCCGGCCGTGCTGCCCAGCTCTCTGCCAGGCAGCGTTTGCTGGCGCCTTTGAAAGAAAATCCCGCAGCAGGGGACAGCTGCTCTGCCTGCTTTCCCCAGCTGATGATGTTGGGGAGGAGAAGGCACATGGGGAGAAAATGACTTCATGGAGCCACTCCGGGAATCGGTCACCCCCCCTCGCAGCGAGGGCTGCTGGAAGGGAGCCCAGGCGAGGCGCTGCCAGCGATGGCTTCATCCTCGTACCCCGTTACAGGCGGTGTTTGCAAACGCTGAGGCGATGCTGTTCAGCGAGGAGCCAGCCGGCTCGGCTGGTGTCGTCGCCGTCGGTGGCTCTGCTCAGAGCCCCGAGAGCCCCAGGGTGGTTTGGCTCATTGGTTGCAGCGGCGGGTTTGGAGTGGAAGAGGTGAAAGGAGAAAGCTGGCTATTTCACTGATTTTTCTCAAAGTAAATGAACTCTGCCTGAATGATGAACGTAGTAAAGCTGTTTCTGGACCCCAGAGCCCTGCAAGATGAGGATTTCCCCATTTACAGATGTAGCAATGTTCTCCAGCTGCGCCTGAAGCCCAAGGTGGGGATCTCCTAATACAGCTCAGCTCCCTTGGGCTGAATCGATCGCTGGCGAAACGAGCCCAGGCCTCAGCGTGCTGCGAGATATCCCTGCAACCCACGGTCGCAACAGCAGAGCTTTGCAGAACCACTCCAGTCCTGCTGCAAGAGCCACACGTGGCCAGAACCCACCCGCTGTACGTTGTGCAGAGAGGACCCCCGTGTCCCACCCCCGTGGAGCTGCTTGTGCAAGGGCGAGAAGTGGTTTCACCAAAAGGCATCTCCACTGGAGTGCCAAAAATGCCTTGAAATTATCTGTTGCGCATTGGGGAGGGGGAGAAATGCAGAACAAATGGTTCCTGTAAGCTGTTTCACATGAAATGCCAAAGGATGGAGGCAATTAGTTAATTAACTCCACTAGCCCCATTGGAAGGGTGCTGGCCAGCCCTGGGAAGCGATTGATGGGGCTGTGGAAGGCAGCTGCCTCCCTCGCTTTGATCTGAACCAGTGTGAGCATTCGCGGTGGCTATCCAGAAAGCTGGGGTCACGCTGGTGTCCTGTGGTGCCAGAGCCTGAGGTGAGAGATGGCTTCTCCTTGGAGTCAGGACCAATAATCTGTGAAAATTAAAAAAA
>WHYT01016695.1:77628-105008 GCA_009806455.1 Tetrax tetrax
CTCCCTTGGGCTGAATCGATCGCTGGCGAAACGAGCCCAGGCCTCAGCGTGCTGCGAGATATCCCTGCAACCCACGGTCGCAACAGCAGAGCTTTGCAGAACCACTCCAGTCCTGCTGCAAGAGCCACACGTGGCCAGAACCCACCCGCTGTACGTTGTGCAGAGAGGACCCCCGTGTCCCACCCCCGTGGAGCTGCTTGTGCAAGGGCGAGAAGTGGTTTCACCAAAAGGCATCTCCACTGGAGTGCCAAAAATGCCTTGAAATTATCTGTTGCGCATTGGGGAGGGGGAGAAATGCAGAACAAATGGTTCCTGTAAGCTGTTTCACATGAAATGCCAAAGGATGGAGGCAATTAGTTAATTAACTCCACTAGCCCCATTGGAAGGGTGCTGGCCAGCCCTGGGAAGCGATTGATGGGGCTGTGGAAGGCAGCTGCCTCCCTCGCTTTGATCTGAACCAGTGTGAGCATTCGCGGTGGCTATCCAGAAAGCTGGGGTCACGCTGGTGTCCTGTGGTGCCAGAGCCTGAGGTGAGAGATGGCTTCTCCTTGGAGTCAGGACCAATAATCTGTGAAAATTAAAAAAATTAATTAATTAATTAATTAAAAAGCAAGACCCCCTCCTCTCTGCTCCTCTGATGAGGAAGATGTGGCAAAGCCTTTGCTGCATTCAGGTTTGTGCTTTGAGAACAGCGATGATTTCTAGCAGCCTATCTTCTAGATAACGAACCCATTTAAATCTTGTGGTTAATTGTATTAAATAATTATGGGATTCAGCTCATTTACCCTGTGCTTTTTCATGCCCTGGCTGACCATGTGGTGTCAAGTACAAGCAAGACTCCCTGCCCAGCTCCTCTGCCCAATGATGGTGCGCTCGGAGGCATCGAGGGTTATGTTGGCCGCGTGCTGAGCGGCTCGAGCAGGAGAGAACGCAGCGGTAGCATCCAGAGCACTCTGGGAGCCCCGGGAAGCTCCGGCGGCGCGGAGCTGGGAGCTGTTGCATCTTGCTGCCTAGCAAAATGCTGCCCCACCTGTGCAAATTTCCCCGTAGCCCGGGGCTTGGGTGGAAATGTGTTGGATCATTAAACCAAAATACTTAAGAACTACTTGAAGATGGAAGATGTGAAATCAGGCGTATGAAACGGCGATCGTGTCTAGATGATCCCCTGAGCCTGCCTCCAAACAGAGCTGTCATTCGCAGCGACTCTGGTTCTTGACTTTGCCCCTGCGGGGACAGGCAGAGCCTGCCTGCTCGGAAAACCCGGCTAAGCCTCCGCTCCGTCTTTGCAGAGCGGCTGGGGCTCGCCTGAAAAGGCCAGGACGTCAGTTCGCATTGAGGAGCCAGCCAGCGAGGTCAGGCTGGTGGTGGCTGGTAGGACAGGACCTAAGGAACGTCTGGGAGAGGCCTGTGGACCTGGGACACAGAGCCCAGGTGCTGGTCTTCAGGCAGAGTTGGTCCTGCTTTGTGGAAACCTTTGAGAGAACTCCCAAGAGCCAGGACTGCACCAGGGTCTGATAATGCCACATCTTTTCCTTTGGTAGTCAAGACAGCAGGGTGCCAAACTAATTGCAGGGGAGGTGCCATGCCGTGTGTTCACCCTGCAGCTCCTCAATGGAGAATGACGTATCCTACCTCAGGGCAAGGGGTGGATCAGATCCTGGGAGCCACAGTTTTCCCTTGGAGACTTGTGCAGAGCTGGAGCAGCTCTAACCACAGCTCCCAGGCTTGGTGCCTGCTCCAGGCCAGGCTGCATTGGTACAGGGGCTGATGGAGCATCCAGGGGTTGGGTGGCAGAAGGAGGCTGCTGGTGCTATCAAGGCTGCAGGATCCTCTGCTGAAGCATCATTGATTTGTACCATTGGCTCCTCTCTGTAACTGCAGCTCTGAGGCACTCGCTGGGCTGGGGCAGAGGGAAGGGAAGCCGGCAGGGTGAGGCTGGATGGAGGAGCAGTGGTTTTCAGTATGAATAAATGAGACGCAGGCAGCTTCTTTTCCTCCTGTTTCGCTGCTGGTTGCCTTCCATGCCTGTGTAGTGAGATGTCGGGCTGGGATGTTCTTGTCTCTGCGTGGCACCGGGTTGGTCTGTAAATCCCTGTCCCCTGTATGGGGACAAACGCAGATGCTTGGTCACCCACTGCCTCTCCAGGCGATGGTCAGCACGTGCTTCCCTGTGCTCCTGTCGCCTCCTTGCCGTCGTAGCTCAGCAGCAGCCCTCGAGCTGCACCATCTGCTGTCTTTAGCTTTCCAGCTCTGAAACGTGCGCCGGCTTCATCACGTGTTTAGCACTGCTGACTGTGCGACGTCCCCAGATATTAAGTAACTTCCCAAGCTGGGTCTAGCTCGGACTGACGGGACCTAGGACTGTTTGTTTACACCTGGGTCACGGAGAGCGTTTGGACAGATGAATAGAAGAGATGCAGCCCTCTCCAGCCTGCTGGTGGGAGAGGGAATAGCCAGGACTGGGTTGAAGGTTTGCTTGAAGAAAGATGAAGCGCAAGTCTAGAGGAGATGTCTTGCTGGGCCTGAAGATACTGTAAGTATTTTGGAGAGGACCAAAACTGATGCTAGATGGTTGCCCATCACTATCAGAGGGGATATTTGGGAACTGAACTCTAGAGCTTGATTTGGGAACAGGGCTCAGCACATGGGATTTGCCTCTCCCCCAGAGAAGAGGGGCTGGACAGCCCAGCAGGGTGAATAACATGATGGCTGTGCCCCTCTCCCAAAAGCAGCCTCAGGCAGCTCCCGTTAGATCACTCGAAATCCAGCCCTGCTTGGCCTCCATCCCATTTAAACGGCATGACCGAATACTTGCCAACGGGGAAGCCTTGTTCGATTGTGGAGGTAATAAGATGATTCGAACACAAGAGCTGATAGTTTCAAGTAACTGAAACTTAACCTCACCGTATAAAGCGTTATTGTCCTGCCACAGAAATCCTCTGTCCGGGAGAGCACAGCTGCAGGGAAAATAAATGCTGCTCTTCTTTTTTTTTTTCTTTCTTTCTTTCTTTCTCTTTTGCTGTTTGTTTGTTTAAAAACCAGGGACCTCGAGTTGGTTTGCTCATGTTGACCGCGATGGAGCAGTGGTGGGATGCGGATGCTGAGCTCTGCCCAGGGGGCTGGGGCTTGCCGGTGAATGGCAGGGCGAATTCTTTTAATCCAGGGAATTAAATCCCAAGCAAAGCCATTGACGGTCATGGATTTAGTTGAGATTCAGGCCAAATCCTGGCCCCATTGAAGCTAAATGGGAGCTTTAGCTGCTGGTTTTGGAGGGTTCAGGACTGGGATGTGCTGCCAGGTGTGCAGCACATCTGCCCCCCCGACCTCAACCCTGGCAGGCTGCCCTGGCTGGGGCTGAGCGCACGGCTGGGGTCTTGTTCCCTGGGCGGGAAAATGTTCCCAAAGCACTTAGGATGGTGGTGTGTGCACGATTGTGTTTTCCCTCTCCTGTGCAGGTCCTCACTCCAGACCAAGGCCACCTTGCTCCATTTCAGCTGCCTGTGAAATCCCACCGAGCAGCGGCTGCTAATTTTCAGCTGCCTTCTCGTAACTGTCCTCTGTTACAGAAACAGCTCGTCGCTATCTGTAACCAGCTGGAACACCAGATCCTGCCGAGATCTGTGCTGGATGTCAAGGCAAACGGCTCTGGGATGGTTTATCTGGGGGTGGAAGACTACTAGCACCAACAGCATTGCACCCGGGCTGCCGCTTACCTGCTGCCACCGTGCCATGGGGCCAGGACAAGCACTCCCAGACAGGCTGACCTTCCTAGGTGCGTTATAAATGGCATTTTATATATGTATTTGGAAAAAAAAAATATATGTGAGTGGCTGTTTTGGGCAGAAGCTGCTGGTCCCCTCGTGCTGGGAGCTGCTCGAGCAGCCATCTCCATCAGCGCCACGTGTCCGGCTCCTGCCTTCCCAGGTGCTTGGGGCTGGAAAGACCTGGCTTGGAGGCTGCGCTGCCTGACTCGCATGTTGCTTTTCAGGCACTTCAGCCCATGTTTATGAAGTAAGGGGATTAGCTTTTTTGCTTAGTTTCATTTTTTAAAAAACTTCCTATTTTCTCAAATTCCTCACCCATGCAAATCAGTGGGGTGGACAAGCAGGGTCTCAGTCCTGATGGTTTTGGGTGCGCTCAGAAATCCCCACGGGGATTTTTTTTTTTTCTGGCAGGGCTATGATAATCTCTTCCTGCTCCTAGCCAGCCTGTGATAAAAACATTTCTTCTTAAGTTGCATTTATTTATTTGTCCAAACACACAGCAGCCCAAGCCTGTATTTGTGTGTGCGCTCAAATGTCTTCCAAAAGCCCCTCCTACCACCCCTGCAAAATAGTTGGATGGTGATCCAGGAACGACAAATATCTGCCAAGGGAATGCTCTGGAGTGAATGAACGGGAGCTGTGAATGGGAACGGCTCTGTCCGCGTGGCTCTGCGGCTGGCTGCTGCGGTGGTTTCACTCGGTGTGAGACCGAGATAACCGAGGCGATGCCCTTGTGTCCCAGGGGAGGGGGAAAGACCCTGAGCACCCAGCTCAGGAAAGTCCCTCGCTCAAGGAGGAGGCTTCAGTAGATGCTTCATCCAAGCTGGCCTGGGTCGAGGTCTGGATTTGTGCTTCGTGGTTCACACTGAAATCTGTGCTTCGCTCAACATCGGCTCGCAAAGGGGAAGCAGCGATTTGTAACCTGTTGTGGGAATCAGCTGCCCTGTTCATCAAAGCTTTCAGCTTGGTCACAGGCTATTTGTCAAATATGTTGTAAGAAATTCAACTGCTTGGGACTGAAATAATGTCACTTTATTGTTAATATCCAGGAGAGCCTCAGAGACTCTGTCTGTACTAAACACTGGTTCACAAGCTAGTAAAATCCTGCTGGTGTAAGTATTTTTCTGGACAAATGTGATTATTTTTTTTGCTTTGCTCTTGGGAACTAGCCAAGTTTTATTATTTTTTATTATTTTTCAAGCATTGCCTCTACAAGCTACTCGGACTTCTCCAAGGGAATATCTTTACCATTACTACTAAGTAGCTGCTTTTTAAAAAGATTAGAAAAATGAAGGCTGAAATGAAATCCAGGAATAATCAAATTATCCAGTTCTGAAATTGATTCTAGACCCAAACCTTTTTTGGAGACATTTCTGTTTGAAACCTTGTGAGGGATGGGTATTGACTACTCTGACTCTTTTGTGAGTTGAGTGAGAAACGCGTGCGGCTTTGCTGGGGGCTGAATTTCCACCAGTGAAACTCAACATTGGGTTCTGGGGCAGAGACTGTCCCCGTTCGGTCTGCCTGCTGCCTTCGCCTCCTCTCCGAGCGGTGCCAGGGCAGAAGCTGCCACTCTTCCCATGAGCACATGATGCCAAAACCCACGCACTGCTTTGCACCCCCTAAGTTATTTTCTCTGGTTTATGGGCGTCTTCCTCTGTCTTTTTTGGAATATTTGGGGTTTTGCTTAAAACCATTGCAATAATAGGAAATGGTTCTGACAGAAGATGCAGCCGTTTTTCTTGCATATCCTCAGCGCAGAGACAGCAACTGTTAGAAGAAAACCCGACATATTTTCCAGATGACACATTTCTCATCTGCCACTGTCATAGGCACTGGGGAAATGCAAGAGCGCTTGCCCAACAGCCGTTGTTTGCTCTGCTGGCAGTACCCTGCATCTGCCACTCGCTCTTCTTTCCCAGGGCAGTAGAAACAGAGTCTCCAAGCTTGACAAAAGTTTCAAGGTCCAGCTCTTCAGGCCCACACCTTCCACAACCCACATGGCAAACAGCCCAGCTTGGGTCCATGCCCTTGAACGTGCTGATGGTGTGGGGCTCCATGGACCACGTGGCCCTGCACCTTGCATCTCTCCTAGACTCCTTTTGCAGCTCCCTTGGGAATTCCTGGTGTGCCAGGACCACACCACTCTTTGACCTGGATCTCTGGCCCTTCTGTGCTTCCTTTCTTCTCTCTGCTGCCCATAGTTAGGGGCAGATCTCAAACAACAGACCCATGTGGGTGTGGGAACAGTAGTTGATGTGGCTCAGGCCGGCTGAGGAGGACCTCAGTAATGGACTCAAATCCACAAGGACCAGGGTAGCTGTGCTCTGGGATGGGTGTGATTGCCACAGAGGCCTCCCCGAACCCTTGCGTTCTCAACTCAGGATCCTTCAGCATCTGCCAAACTGATCCAAAGAAACTCCAAGTCATGTGTCACTTCTGCAAAGCCTTGACTTGCCCATCTCAAGCCAGAGATGCCTGGTGAAGCTCCTGTTATCTTCCACAGGGGCCCAGAGCAGGGACTCTGGATCTGCTCATGTCTCCCCAGGTAGAGATAGCTCCAACTGGCAGTGTAACATCGCTCTCTTCCTCCATCGAGATGCAGGAGCAGGGAAACTAGCCCAAAACACGTGGTTTTATCTGTTTTGTCTCTTGAGAAATCTCTCTTTCTTCAGTTACTTGGTGACCCGTGTCTTAGCCCGGCTGGGAAAGAGCTGTTTTACAACATGTGGCTGGAAAAGAGAGGCTGAGTCTGACAGTTTTGGCTGAAGGTGGGGTTTGAGCATGGTGTGGGCTGCGGGAGCTGCGAAGGCTCAAGCAGCCCCCAGGAGCCTCCCCAGCCGCTCGCGAGCCATCTGCACCTCTCCTAGGGGCAACCCCGTGCTGGCGTAGGGATTTCTCTACGTGTGCCTTATCCTAGGAGGGCTTTTTTTCTTTTCTCTCATGGGGAGGGTTGCATGGAAATAGGCTGATGTGGGAATATGCTCTTTGCACCAAAGGGGTTAAAGTCTGCTCCCTCCTTCTAGGCTGACCATGGAAAATACAGCTCATGCCAGGGACTAAATGCAGGATAGAAACTAGGGCTCCTAGGATACGATAATACAAATAACACGATTTGGTCTACGAGTGACGGAAACCAGGAAAGCCTGGTTTCCGACGGGTTTGTGTTGTGGTGTACAGGGTGCTTGTGGGCTCCCACCGACCAGTAAAAGCTAAACACGCGCTCATCAGCTTCTCAGCAGCCACCAAGCTTCACAGAATTTAAGTTTCCATAATAAGTAGGAGTCCCCGTACAGTGTGGCTGAAAGTGGTTTTAAAAAAAAAAAAAAAAAGAAAAAGGAGAGGTGGAGGGCAGGACGGTATGGCTGCATAAACCTTGTTTCCATAGAAAATCCGGTTGTAAAATGTGTGATGGAGGCAGAGCATCCTCTGGGGAAATTTAATGACATTTCCACCAGTTTCTGCCCTAAATTATGCATCTGCTTTGTGATGATGCTCATTTTGCTGGAGCCTTGAAAGGCAGAGGTGCCACATGACAAAGTGTTTGGCTGGGGTTCTACAGGTCCACAGGGGAGCCGAGGTGTCACTCTGGTCATCAGTCTGGCTCTTGGCCATCAAACTGGAGAAACCTGTGTCTGACTTCCCATGTCAGCCTAGGCTGGGGTGTTCTTGGCATTGGTTGCTCCTGCAGCTCAGACCTAGGGGTGTCTGGGGGCTGATGGATGCTAAAAGCAGAACCCTGCCACCATTCTCCACACCGGGTGTGGAGCAACCCCTGAGCAGTATCCAACACAGGGAAGATGCCGCTATCATATAACCAGCTTCTGGTGGCTGCACAAAGAAGAAAAGAGCAGCTTGGTTTTCTATTTTTTTTTTTCTGCTGAGATCATGTCACTCTCGTTTTCTAGGAGAGAAGAAATGTGTGATGGAGAAGTTTAGTGGATGCGTGCTGGAGCCCCATCTGTGCCACCCAGCAAGGGCCAGAGGAGCAGTGGGGACAAGGCAGGAGTTTGGAATTAAACCCATCAAGGACGTGCTTGCTGATTTTGTTCCTCATCAGGATGTGGTGAAGGCTCCTTTGTGGCACACTGGTGAGGAGGAGGAAGTTGCTGTCGTCTTCACGAGAATGGCAGTGGGGCCGCTGATGGCACCTCACTCCAAGTACCTACCGGTGAGGAGAAACCCTGGCAGAAATTGGTGTCCTATGAGCAAGTGGGGGAGATGAGGGAGCCCCATTTTTTTCCCCACTTCTCTGGGTAGGACACAGCATGGTACATAACCCTCTCTCCAGTGCCAACCAGGGTAGCTGTGGCTCTGGGTCCTCCTGGACAAGTTGCCCCTTGTTTTAAGAGATGAGCATCAATGCTGTCACCAGGTAACTGTGTGGTGGCCAGGAGGCTGCTTCGCGTCACTGGGAGGCCAGATCTGAGCTGTGCGTTGCAGGAGGATGACACAGGCTGAGATGACTTGTTGCTGCAAATGCACTAGATGTTACTGGGACACTCTGTAAGATTAATGGGAAGGGAGAAGAGGGTCTTAAGGTAAACAGAGCGAAGCTGGCAGATGACTGCGCCATCTATGCGCAACCTCGTCTAAGCCTATTTATATAAATCATGTGAAACCCAAATTAGAATTTCATCCATCTGCTGTGCTGTAAGTCGCTCTTCCACAGGCACCACAAGCCAAGAAAACGCTCTTAACTCTGTAAGATCTGCCTGAAGCGTGAGAAAGGTTCGCATACAAGCCCCAGAGCTGGTGGGAGGGCTGAGATGCTGCACGTTGCAGCATCCTGCAAGGCTGCAGGACATGTTGTCACCAGATCCTCCAGTAGACACCAGTTTCTTGACATCAAGGGCAAGTCAGGAGGAGTTGTGGATGTTCAATGATGCTCTCCACCATGTGCAGGAGCACAAGGGCTCACCTCTGCCTCGTGCATGACGTAACCATGAGCAAGACCATCTCTGCCTGGCTGCTGATCCTAAAGCCAGTTCCCAAACGCTGGTGTGAACTTGTAGTGGTTTAGCACAATGAAGAAAGTAGGGAAATGCCCTCTGTCTTTTCCCAGGTTTCCTACTTGTACCAAAGCTGGACTTTTCAGCCTTTCCCTGAGGGAGGTTCTTACACTCTCATTTGCTTTGCAGATGCACAGGGCTCTGGTCGGGGCGCCTCCTTGGGGGAGTTACACCACGGGCAAACATGACCACAGTTGTTTTTTTTTTTTCCTGGCTTTGTGCATGGTTGCTAAACTTGCTGCTCATCTGGGAGCACGCTTACTGTAGGAGCATCCCGCGGGCCGATGGCTCGGCCAGCCAGATGCTGCCCTGGCAGTCAGCATGGGGCTGGCCCCACTGCTGCAGCGGAGTGATTTCTAGGAAGCACATCCTAGGAGGTCCCTGATGAAGATGATGACTCACCAAGGGATCTTTTGACCTCTCTACTCGGCAGTGTTGCAATCTGGCTTTCTTGGCATTTAGCGCTTTTCCTGTCATTAAAAATAAAAACCTACTTTTTTTTTGTTGATTTTAATTTTTCCCCTGCTGAACTGAAGATTTCAGCAACAGTTTTGGGGTAAACAAGCAAAGATGACACTGTGGAGGAACAGTTGGTCAAGTTTGCAAGAGATGGAGCCAGATCTAAATATGGCACAGGCTCGCTGGTACAGAGCAGAAGGAAGGTGGCATATGTGTCTGAGCAGTTGGATTGCTGCATGCTTTGTTAGATTTCCTTAACATCAAGTGCGTCTCTTCCCTTTTTTCTTTCATTTTTAGCAAAAAAAAAAAGGAGCAGAAGCTCACCAAAAATGTCTTCAGGAGGAAATAGGGAAGGGCTATAATAAGAAGGTGATGGACCCTCCATGTCCCTGCTGGCTCAGTTGGCAGGTGGAGGCAGATGCGTTTGGACGAGATGCTCCTCTGCAATGATGAAACCAGGAGGCAGTGCCCACCTCCAGCTGATCTCCTTGCTGCTGGTGCCCACACTGAAATTTGGCCTGGCAAATGGCCTCTTCCCAGGTGACCTCTGTGTTGCTGCCAGGTGTTTGATGTCAGTGGAGGAGCTGCAACAGGTTGTGCATCCCACAGAGTCCAAGACCTGCAAGCAGGAGGAGGTCACTGGTGCCCGTCTGGAGATGCTGCATAGCATCAGCCTTTCAGCTGGGACTCTGCACCCCAGGAGTGAGATGCCTTTCCCAGGTGCTCTGGGCTGCGTGCTCAAACTGAGAGCCTCCTCCGAAGTCCCAGGCCACTTTGTCAGCACGGAAAAACCGCTCGCCTCTAGAAGTTCCTCCTGGGAACTGTATCCCCACACCCCACTGGTTGCATCAAGCAAGTTTTTGAGCCCCTTTGTCCGCTGACAAAAAGCCTGCAAAGAAATCAGGATGCCCTTGGACTTTGTTCACCGCTGGGAAGAGCTGACCAAGGATTTCGCTCTCCCTCTGCACCTGACTGTGGAGACAGCTGGAGGCCAGGCCATGCCGGAGAAACAACGTGCTCCGTGTGTGGCTCCTGCCCGTGCTGGAGGGGAACCTGCAACCTCTCTCCCCTGTGTTGGGGTGTTTGAAGCTTTCTTGCCCACAGGATGCTCTTGGTGGGCTTTCACGCACCGGGGAAAAGGCAGGGAGGGGAAGCCAAGGGTGAGGCTGTGGCAAGCAGCTTCAAGGTGGGACTTGACTCTTAAACTACCCAGTTACAGGGTTAGTCGTGGATTCTTCTCCATCCCTGCAGAAGAAATATTGACTTGACTGTGAAGCTGCGTGTCGGGGTCCTGTGTTGCTATGTTTGACCATTTAAACCTCATAGCTTTCCAGTGAGAAGGGCTGGCGTGGCTGAGCGGGGAAGAGTTTAGCGCAGATGTAGTGGGCAGGTGACTTGTCCGACCGTCAGCAGCAAGGGCAGGGCTGTGCATGTGAGGGATGGGAAGGAACGCGCACTGTGTCCTGGCCCTGAATCGGACAGGAGCTGGAGGTGAAATACGAGGTGGGGGACACCTGCTCAATGGCTGCTTCTGAGCATCTTCCCCTGCAAATGGCCTCCCCCCATCTTGGCACTAATGCAAGGAGCTACCAGCACTATCACAGGCAAAATTCTGGCCTGGACCTTTCTGTAGGTGTTTCAGTCCTGTTGGCCCAGGGTCCTGGCCCAACCTGGCAAGCACCACCTCCCGCTCTCCCAGGCCAGGCAGATGTGCAGCCAGAGCAGTGCCTTGTGCAGAACATGGCCACCACTAAAGAGTCAGTATTTGCCAGCAAATAACATATGTTTTTTCTTTTGGTTTAATTGCCTTGGAGTCAGTCTCCTGATCTGCGTTTGACATCAGAAACCCCAAAATCCTCAGCACCGGGGGAAGAGCTACAGAGAAAGACAGACGCAAAGACAGGACCCAGAGCAGCAGTTATGGTGCCTGGTGTGTTGCAGTGATGCCGGTGTCTTGGAGCAGCACCTGAGTTTCCTTTCAGCTACTTCTGCCCTTTGCAGACCTGCGTGGAAGTGACTGAGAAACGAAGTGCTCAGCCTGCTCTGGAAGAGTACCAGGCTGTTGGCAGAGCATTGCTTGAATGAAGAGGCTGAGGATGGTGCCAAACTTTCTGCATTCACATCCTGGGAAAACAGGTGGAAAAAGATCCTGGTTTGGTTGTCCACTGATGGGCTAGCTCTTAACGCTGAGCCTGTGAGTAAAAAAAAAAAAAAGGATTAAGTAGACATTTAAGAGTTTTAATAGCATAAAAGAGAGATGGTCAAAGTGTTTGTGTACAGAGATGTTTCAAATGCCCTTTTGTGACTGCTGAGATTCATCTTATTTCAAGGGACAGAAACAGGAATATAAAAGCAGGATCTTCTGTGATGCAAAACTGCTGTTTGTTTCATGGTTTTGCTTAATTAATTTTTACGATCAGGTTAATTCAGTTTAACTCTCTGTCTCTTTTCTCCTCCTGCTCCCCCTATGCAACACAAGCCCATTGGCGTCTATGTTACTGGCAACCGGTATACCAAGCCCTAGCCAAGCATGTATGAAAATAAAGCTGCAATCTGCTGAAAAACAGGTTTTAAGATGGAAACAAATAATTAGAAACACACAAATTAGTGTGTGTCTGACAACAGGTTGGGCTCTGCACGGATTTAAACAGAGCTGTAACGGCAGGATGGGAGCGACTCAAACCGGGGGCAGTGGCTGAGTGTTGGCTTTGATGGGTCAAGCGGAAAAGATGCAGGGAAGGAGCAAACCTGGGTGGGTTTGGCTGGGGCTGAGCACCCAGAGCTGTGAGAGAAAATAGCAGCATTTGGGGTTTTTGCGTAACTCCTGGCATTTCAAGGACTGAGGCCTCAGATGAAGGATGAGCTTTCGGCTGATGTGACGAGCACTGCCACTGAAGCACCTTGCCTCCAGCACTGGTTCTTCCCCTCTGCCGTCTGCCTGCGCTGGTGCGTGTTTACTGGGCAGTGGTGGGGCACCAGTAAGCCACTTTGGTGGGGAAGGTGTGGAAGCACTTTCTGTGGGTTGGTACCTTTGATTTTGGGTGGTTTTATGCCTACAGGTTCAAGGACTCTGGCAATGGGCTGGGGGCAAGGCAGAGGGGAGCCCTTCTCGTGCCCCTTGGCTGGGCGATGGGCAATAGGTCCCCTGGGGAACTTTCTAGCAGCTATCAAAAGCAAACCAATTAAATATCCTTTTTTTTTTCTCTCATTCACATGGGCATCTTACTGCTGAAATTGCAGCGTACCCATTCCTCAGCGTGCATGTGTGTGAGAACAAGGCACACCAGCAGCATGGATTGTTCTTCTGCACCCATTGTTATGGAAATTGCCTTAGAGACAGTTGCTCTGGCACACATTTTTAGAAGCATGAGTGAGCTGTGCAGCAGGAAAACCACTTTGAGGGGAGGAAAACCGCCCACCAGGCTCCCAATGCTGCCCCTTCCTCCAGCAGCACGGTGCAGCCTGGCTGGCTGTCTCGGTAGGGATGGGATTTGGGGTGTTTCTTTGCCTGATAAGGCAGAGAGAAAGAGCCTGTGAAGGAGAAGCCCCTTCTGCGTCAGTCTCCAAGGAAACCCTTAGGGCTGCCTGCCTCAGCCCTTCCCAGACGCCCGGAGTTTGGGCAGAGGCTCACATGTTCCAGACTTGTGACTAAATCATATATCCATACTTCCATTGGCCAATGGAGTTTCACTACTGCAAACGGCCCCATTTTAGGCAAGTTGTGGGGTTTTCCTACCCCTAGATGCCACTTTATCTCAAAGATCCTCATGGTTGCCTTGGTGTGCGTGAGAAGTGATGTCCTCCTGTGAGCTCGAGAGAAACTAGCCCTATCTCTGCTCCGAGTGCACATTCCTCACTGCTGAGTCTGAAAGGAGAAGCCTTTTAACGCTCCCACACCTCCCAGCTTCTTGAGAGCAAGCCCGGGAGCTGCGGCGGTTATGGGAAAGCTTGGGCAGCAGGTGCTTCCAGGTCTGCTGCCACCAGCCTGACTGCAGCGCCTGAGCCGGAGCGCGTCACCCCGAGCTGCCGGGGCAGAGGGGCTGCCTCTGCCCACCACCCACCAGCAGGCAGGACGAGCACAGGAGAGCAAGCAAGTCGCCAGCCCAGAGGTTTCCAAAACACTCCGGTTAGGTCTGGCCAGCTGCACGGGCACTTTCACTGCGTGCTCACCATTGGCACTGAAACGCCCAGCCCTCCCATCTGTTTTGAGTGAAAAAAATAGCTCTTCTCATCTCAATTAATTAATTACAAACAAGGGCAAAGTTTTCCTCTCTCTCGGGCTTTGTCTGCGCTCGTCATCGCTGGCTGCTGTGGAGCAGGATGAGCCCTCCTGTGCCCAGGAGCTGCGTGCAGCCTCGGCTGATGAAGGGGAAAAGCGCGGCCCCGGTGACCTTTGTTTGCGTAACTGCTGCCCACAGTCCCTGCCTGACATTTGAGGAGTGACCGTAAGTGCTGCTCCCCCCGAGCATCACGATGGAGGTGCTGGGCAAAGCAGATGAGCCTCTCCTTGCTGGCAGGGTACCAGGCTGAGCCGTGGGCCATCCTTCCTCTGGAAGTCCTGGTTGACTTGCACGGTGGTGTCTCACCAGGAACCAAGGACAAGAACCCTGCCTCCAGCTTCTCCCTGGCTGGGTAGAGAGTTTGGCCACAGTTTGTCTGTTCCCAAGACCACTTTGCTGCCCGCAGTGGCAATGGAGCTGGAGCGGGGTGGAGCGTTTGGCTCTGTGGGATGGTGTGTTGATCACTGCTGGTGCCATGGGAGCTCACTGGCTGGAGCTGGGAGGGGGCCTTGTCATCCAAATGGGGATGCTGGGAGTCACAGGGTGGTGGCAAGATGCCACCAAACAGCCTGGCCCACTCTGGCCTGCTGGGTCCCCAGCTTCAGCCCTGGCTGCTCCTCAGCATCCCCCAGCCCCTTCCTGGGGCTGCCCACGGCTGTGGCTGCAGTGGGGAAGGACGGCTTTGTCCCACGCCTCCCTCCGTTGGCGTTTGCAAGCAGGCTGGTCTTAATGCCTCCAGGCTCTTTGGGCAGAGCAGTGCTTCATGAAGGACGATGGAGTCGGGTGCTGTGGGTGCATGTGAAGCTGCTGAGCATCCTGACCTTTGCACTGGCAGATTGTCTGGTTTTGTAGCCAATATAGTTGAAAGGGTATTTTTTCTCCCCAAACTTGAGAGATTCTTTATCCCAAGGGTCCCTGGTGTTGCTGACCCCAAAAGCTCAACCCTTAACACCCAGAAGCCTGAGATCAGCATAAGCCCTCAACTGTGTTTCTTTTGATAATTAAAATTTTGAGGAGGATGAGAAGGGTAATTCTTTGTATTTCACATTCTGAGCCATTTAAGCTTAATTTACCTCCCTTGCTACTTTATCTGCTGCACTTGTGATGGCTAGAAGGTCCCTTTTATTTAGTTTTGTGTGCTTTTAATGTGAAAACTGAGATTTTGGGGGCAGGTAGCTGAAGCTGGGCCGCAGGAGCAGACAGCCCTGGGCCGTGCCTGGCCGTGGAAGTCGAATGCCTTTACTGGACATCTGGCTGCTTTAGCAGGGCAGCTTACTTTAATACTTTAATTACCCTGAGCTAAAAAAACAAGTAGAATGGCGAAAAATATACAAAGTAGGCCATGAAAACAGGGTTTGTGAACATCTGAGATCCGCTCCTAATTAATAGCAGTTCCCATCCCAGAAATCATACCATTCAGCAAGTTAATCATCTTTGCTCATACATACAATGCACTTCAAGAGAGAGTGAGTCACCCTCATTGAAATGCCTCGCGTTATGAAATCCAGCGTGACTGATGTAACAGAGCCGGCTGAGCTCTCCAAATTGGCCGGGAGCACCAAGAGCGAAGCGCAGCCTGTGTGTAAGTTGACTTCATTGAGTTTTGCTTCTTCATACCCGGGCTGGATTTCGCCTTCAGTTACTAAAACAGACTCGGAGGGAAGGGGCCAGGAGGGAGTTAGGTGGGCAGAGGAGTGGAGAAGGTGCTTGGCCTCGCCAAGCCTGGTGGTCCTCCGCTCCTGATATGGACCTGCCCGTCCCCACCTTTGGGAGCCCATGAAGCAACTCTGCACGGAGGCCTCGATCCTGCAAATATTTTGGCACGCACATAACCCTCAGCACTGTTGAGATGCCTGGGACCAGCATGTTGATCACATTGCTCTGCGTGTTTAACCGTTTGCAGGCCCAGGGATTTATTCTTCATTTCTTGGTTGGGAGAGGAATGTAGGTTGAATTCAACATTAAGATTCTGCCTTGATATCAGCTGTTCCCTCTTAAATTAAATATTACTACCTGCAAACATTTCCTTTTAGCACTGGGAGCCGTTTGCTTGGCATACTTTGTTTAAATGTCACCATATGAATTACTGAAAGTAATTTAAATATTTAAAGACATATACTGCAAGTCTAATTTTATTTTGAAATACTGAGCCAGATTCACAGCTGATGCAGCAGATAGCAGCTCAGCCTGGCACCCCTCGTTCCTGTCGTAGTTCTTTAAATTAATAATTTGCATTTCCAACACCTTTCACCCAAGAAGTCTGGGCTCTGAGATTTTTTTGTTTTTTCCAGCCATATTTTCTTCTCTCTTTGAGGTCTTGCAGCCTCTAGGATGGGTGTGAGTCCCTCGGCAGCTCCTCTCCACCTTGGCCACCCTTCTGGGGTATCTGCCCTAAAGGGCGAACCCTGGGAGAGACAACATCAGAAATGCCAGGGCCCCAGCAGAAAAGACAGCAGTGCTCTTGTATTTCATGTTTTCCAGCTAGAGAAGATCCCCCTCCTGACACAACCTTTTCATCTCTCATTATCTTTATGAACAGCTTAAAAAAATTAAATCATTTCTGGCACACGGGCTGCACTGCTGAAGAGCTGTTCCTCCTCCACTTCCCTCTTCACCCGCTCAGATGAGAAGCTACAGGTAATGTTGGGGAGTAAAGGAAAGGCTTTCCACGGGGAAATAAGCTAAAACAGTAAACAAAAGGATGATTCTTAAAAGCAAAACAGATTAAGATGTCGCCAGGAAAACACAGTGACGAAACACTCCTGGTCCTTGGAAATTACCCTGCATACTGTTGGAAATTACCTTCTGACTCAACCGGCACGGTGCATCTGATGCCGCTTTGCTAATAGCTTTTACTTGACCTGAATACCCATGGTTTTCAAGGAAATAACATTCCCCGTGAGAAATGCCGCCACCCAGACCCGAGCCTTCCCTAGCTTTCCTGGGAAAAGCTTGAGCTGGGTGGCTGCTGTGATTTCTCCAGCTCCTGGGAGCAGCCTCCCTGATGAGCTGTGCTCCCACTGCCCTGTGCCCGGCCGGTTTGCGGGGCTGGGGCCAGCTTGCTGCGTGGGTGCACCCAGAGCCCACTTGGCTTTGATCTCACACCTCCACCTGCCATCTCGGATTGGTCTCCTAACCCCAGGACCAAGAGGCCTTTTAATCAAGCTGCAGGCATCTCCCCGGAGCGTTCATCTTGCCTGATGCCCTGCCTGCCCCTCTCCCTCCTGAGACAAGTCTGGCTTCTTACGCAAAGCCGGTGACTCATTCTCCAGGATGTGTCTGCTTAAAAGTTGCCTGGTCACCTTTCTCTGATCACTGCTTCCTCGCTTTTCAGATCAGGAGTGAAGAAACAGTGCGCGTGTGCTGAAATGGCACAAGCTGCTTGCAGGATCCTCCTTTCCTTGTGCTCTGTGTGTCCCCAGGCCGTGTGTGTGTGTCCCTGTTGTGGTCAGCGGTCAAACGTGGAGGAGCATCTGTCTCAAAGCCCATCGTTTTCTCCCTGCTCCACCACTTGAGCTGTTAAATGACTTCAGCTCTTCCTGTCCCCTCAGCTTTGCACGTGTCCCAGGGCCATCCCAGCCCTGTGAAAGCTGGGCTGTTAGTACAGCTGCGAAGGTTTCCCCCAAGTCCCTTTTGGCCACCAAAGCTGGCCCCTCCAAGCCACGCTCGAGCAAGCTCCAGACCCTCAAGAACCCTTCAGAGATGATGCTGTCAGCGGGCAGGGCAATACATGCGGTGTCTCGTGCATTGCTTCCTCGCACCAATACCATCCGGTGCCTCCTCTGTTGGGTTTGCTGGGGTGATAGACTGGGCTGAGGGCCCAGCAAAGCTTCCAGGGCTTGGCTGCTGTGAGATAGATAAATTGCTCGATGCCACACCAAGCGTCTTGGAGGACATCTGCAGAAATTGTGGCCTCTTCCTACCCAGCCTACAGCATGGCAAGGAACTGGAGGAACCACGGGATGGGCTGCAATGCCGGGCACAGGAGGAGCAGGAGCTGCAGCCAGGATGTCTTTGCCATGGCTCAGCAGCCAGGCAGGCACAGTGAGATGAACTAAAACCAGTCTGAGTGGCCATGCTCAGGGGGTTGTGGTCAGCAGCTCAGAGTCCAGCTGGAGGCCAGTGGTGTGCCCCAAGGGCCAGCGCTGGGCCCAATGTTGTTTAATTTCTTTATTGATGACCTGGATGATGGGACTGAGTGCACCAGGTTTTAGAAGATACAAAAGTGGGAGGAGCAGCTGATCCATCAGAGAGTTGTGCTGCCATTCAGAGGGACCTTGATGGGCAGAGAGGAGCTTCATGAAGTCCAACAAAGGGCAGTATGAACTCTTGCCCCTGGGGAGGAATAACCCCATGCACCAGTACACTCTGGGGATCAACCAGCTGGAAAGCAACTTTGCAGGTAAAGACCGAGGGGGGCCTGGTGAACAACAAGTTCAGCGTAAACCAGCAATGCATTCTCATAGCCAGCGACATGGTGGGCTGCATTAGGAAGAGCGTTGCCTGCAGGCCAAGGGAGAAGAAGGAAGAAGGTTTTGCTTCCTCCTTTGTCACCAAGCGCTGTTGCCACTGGTGGAAACTGGACTTGCACCTTGTGGGTGTTTCAGTTATTTCTTGCCAAATCTTAGGTCCAGCAAAGTGCTGCACGAAGGAGATTTAACCCCATTTCACGCATCACAAAGCAGGACACAGACACAGGGAAGGGACCTGCCCAGCATCGCACAATTAGGCCAGCGGTGAGCTGGGAAGGGACCAGTCTCTTCCCTGAGACCCGGTCCAGTTCCCTTTGTGCTGGGTCATGTTCTTGCAGGTCACACATGCATATCCAAAAGCTGTGAGTGTACCCAGGGTGACAAGCAGGCTGGACCAGTGACCGGTAGGGATTGCTGAACAAGTTCACAGAAAATTGGAATTTTGTTAAATACATTAAATGAAAAAAAAAGCAAGATAAAAGAGATTGTCCCAAGAGACGGTTTGTGTTCAAAATAAAGCTTTGTTTCCTGGAAACTAAACTTTTGGGAGGAAAAAGAGCAGGATTCATCTGGACATTACTAACCCTCGAAGGAAAACAGAAGTCATTTTCCAGTGCTCTGAAAGGGGAACCAGCCCCTTGCTCGCAAAACACTTCACGGAAATGGCTTCTTGAGTTTTGTTCAGTTTTATTTTAATCGCAATGAGGAGTTGCAAAAGCAGAGAACATGGGGCAAGAAAAAACCCTCAGGAACCAGAGTATCTTCACGAATGGCCAGCAAAACCTCTCAGTGAAGAAGCAGTGTTGCTGCAGCACAGGTGGTGAGATGTCAAAGCAGAGCAGGAGCCTGGGTTGCCCGTCCATTCGTAGCCACCAAAAACATCCAAACCAGAACAACTACGGGAATGAAAAGCAGCGCTGTGGGAGGACATGCACGAGCTGGGAGACCTGCCCTGCTCACTGGAATGAAAAGTTGTGGACGATAATTGACTTTAAAGCCACGGACAGAGAAGCAGCAGCACAGTGCAGCCTCCTTCCTCAGTATCTCTGCATCGGCTCAGGGCTCAATGGGTGCAGTTTGGGGTTTTGTTGATAGGCCGGGATGTGGCACACCGCCACGTTGCTGAGTCTGCCCCTGATCTTGTTAGTGTGTAAGTCTGCACTGCCAAAGCCGCCGGGACTGCCTCTGATCCACCGTGGAGAGCTGGGCCGGGCTGCTGCACCCGCTCAGCAGTGGGGAGAAGTCCTGGCAGGGTTTGCATTTCGGAGGAGCACCCAGAAACCCAGCGCCTCACAGGACCAGGCTGAGGAGCAGTGAGCGCCCAGCTCGGGGTGGGGAGAGAGGCCTGTCCTGGTATTTGGTGGCCCTGCTTGAAACCAGAGGAGGGAGAGCACGAAGGCTGGTGAGTCAAAGCTTGCAAAGCCGTCGTGTCTTCTCTCAGCTTCTCCTACCAGAGCCACAGGCTGGGAGCTGGTGGGGCCACGCAGCACCTTCCCCAGGAGGCTCTGCACCGCCTGCACCCATCCCACATTTTCCCTATCCGGCTGCTTCTCCCGCCCCAAGCCAGCATCCCATCAGCAGCTTGGGAGAAGCAGGCAAGGGGCACAAAACTCAGCCCCTTGATGTATGGGGGGCAGCTGGGCTGGGGACGCGGAGCTGGGTGCAGCCTGTGCTCGCCCTGCTCATTTACAGCCCTTCCTGGTGGGTGGTGAAGCTGCTTTCGCAATTGTTTCCCGTGAAAAGCCCACACCAGGAAGCTCACCACTTAGCCTCCTTGAAAAAGAAATATTTCTCTGCAGGAAATTGCTTCTTGAAAACAGCCCGGCTGCCTGGGAGAAGCTGCCGAGGAACTGACGTGTGCGCAGGGCGGGCGGCCGAGGATGCTGAAACTGAGGAGCTGATGGAGACTGAGCGGGTCGGAGAGGAGGTGCTCAGATGGTTCCAACAGGTCCTGCACGCGCTGGCTTCGGCTGTTCCTCTCTTGCCTGACTGTTTTCTAAGGAGGAAGGGCTATTTTTGGCACAGAAACAGAGGAATTATTATAAATGGGGTATGTAAGTGTCTGTGTCCGATGTGTGCATGAGACAGGCTTAAGAGTAGATGTTTAGGCTTTTTAAGTCCCATAAATATCCTGTCCTGCTCTATCACTGCAGTGACAGATTCTGGAGGGTCTAACACAAAGGGAGCATTGGAGTTGCCCCCTTCTCTAATTCTCTGCAGAGGATAAAATATTTCCCAGAAAAACTACTTTTGGCTCTGCAGACTGGATTTTTTTGCACCCAGGTGGAAGCACACCCCTCTCCATAAAAAAGCAGAGGTTTCCTCAAGCCCTGAAGATGGAGCCAAACTTTTCTTCCCTGCCCAGTGAAAGGATGAGAGGCAATGGGAACAAATCGAAACACATGACATGACAGTGAAGCATAAGAAAACACTTTTTCACTCTGAAGGTGGTCAAACATTGCATCAGGTTGCCTAGAGAAGCTGTGGAGTCTCCGTCCTTGGAGAGACTGGGATACCCATTGGGGATGCAGTACCCGCTCTAACAGATGCTACTGTGAGATGTGGGTTGGACCAGACCCTCCTCAGAGGGACCTCCAGGCCTCCCGGGCTTCTGTGACCACTAAGAGGTGATCACAGAAAACAGAAAAATGGGGTTCTTGGAGCCTCAGTTTTTCCTGTGGAGATGTTTAAAGGGAAGCAAATGTCTGTGTTCACCAAGGCCTACAGCACGCTGCGCACAGCTTTGCTCCCCTGTGGTTGCCACAGAGCTTCTAGCTCTACCTGGAGACCTGCATGGTGGAAAGGTGAGAACCAGCCCGAGGGGAAGACTCCTCCATCAGGTCTGGTTGCGCAGACACAAAGTGGGGACAACTGCCCTGAGCTGCCCAGCCACTGGTTTTTGCACAGGAGAAATCAGTTAGCTGCTTCTGCAGGAACATGCCTGAGAACAGTTTTCTTGTCTTTGGACCAAAATTCATTGCCACGTTGATACAAAAGTCTCCAGCTCTGGAGCATCTTGGAGAGGCAAATGATGCTATATTCATTTCATGGAGGAAAAATGGCATCACCTAGGGACCTTGCCATGGAGCTTGCATATGCTTCTGGCTGCCTCATGCTACACAAGATGCTCCATGAAGGTTTCTCCTCATGGCGGTTCTTCCCCAGCTTACACCTACCTGCCTTTCCTGGGGCAGCAGAGAGGGAAGATTCTTGACAAGGCTCAGCATCCTCGCAGGATGGAGCCCACAGGAGACTTTGAAGCTGGCCTGTGTTAGGAAGGGAAATCCGCTCCCCTCGCCGAGGTAGATGCCTGCAGTGTCAGAGCTGGTGCGCCGCGGGGACAGCTTGCTGCAGAAAGAAGAGCGCTGCGCTTCCATCCTCCTGCTGAGCATTTGTGGGTGAAGCGCTTCACCAGGCCAAAGTCATCTGACATTTTTCTCGGGGGCGGGTGAAGCTAATGAATCCAGATTAGGCAGTGCGGAGGCTGGGGAGCTAGATTTCTGCTGAATATATATGAAGACAAATGTAAATTCTAAACTTTCTACGGAGTATTTTTACCCTGGCTCAGTGTTAACGTTGATAAAAATAGTCACAAATTAGTGCAGGAGTAGAAAGCAAATTCAGGCCTTTTTTTTTTTTTTTTTTTTCTGTTAAAACCATGCATCTATTTCTCTACCAGGAGTTAACCTCTTACGTGCATAAATGAAACAGGGGGTAAACCATCAACAAGTGCCCTTCCCTGACAAAATAACTCCTACCTCAATTAAGTAATTAGGAAGGAAAGCTGAAGTTAAATAAAGAGCCTTTTGGTTCTTTTTTAAGATAGAATAAAGTGATTCAATGCAAGAAATTCAGCACTGCAAGAGGATGTTAACATCACGCCAGCCCAGCTGCCTGGTTCCCTAGCACCCAGCTTGCAAACGTGATGGGGAGACAGCAGCCCCATTCTGCAGATGGGAAGAGCGCAGTACAGAAAATTGGGATTTGGCTCAACGTCACCGAGCAAACCAGAAGCCACCTTGGGAGCCCAGGTCACCTGAGGAAATTCCCAGCTGAAATACTGTTCACAAAATACTGCTACGAGCTGCCAGTCCATCGTTAAACTGCCAGAAAGGGAAGCATCCTCCCTTGGTACTGATGGGTGTTGGACCACGGGCACCTGAGACAGGAGAAGACTGCCGCTAGAAGAAGCTTGACAGCTTCATGGATTGATCCTGGGCCGGGAATCATACCTGATACTTGTTATTAGGTGTTGCAAACAGCTGACTGATCAGACCTAGGAAGGGTTAGCTGCTACAGCCTGGAGTTGTTGGGGGAAGGACAGCTTTGGTAGCTGAGACTGGAAGGAAAATCCTTTTGGGATGCGATGCTGTTAAGAAAGTGTATATTAAAAAGAAAAAAAAAAGGCAAATATATCGTTTTCACTCGTTCATTTTTAAGAAGAAAACATGGTTTAACTTCTGGACAGCTTCTGATTGCAAATACTTTTGCTTTAGTCTTCAAATCCTTGGGAACCCTAGCCCTCACCTAAGCTGTAGTTAGTGCCATGAGTCCTCTCATGGTGTGATACCTTCTGCCCTCTGCACAGGCTTGGGCTGCTCCTCCAGCTCAAAGTTGGAGCGTCCTTGGCAGCAATGCCACTGCAAGGCTAAGCCAGGACCTGGAGGCAGTTTTGGGTGGGTATCTGCTAACACTGCATTTTCCTCATGGTCTGCCATGGCTCACCATCATGGCCTTTGGTTCTAACACAAGAGATGAAGACCCAGGTGGAAAAGAGGAGACACCCAAACAGAGCCTGCTGACTCAGTGGTCAGAGAACCTGGGAGAAGAGAGGTGGTGGCAATGGAAATGAGGAACCCGAGATGACACCTGCATCAGCATCATGGGAGACTGGGTCGGATGAGGACAAAAGCAATCTGAAGCCAAGCCAGCAAGACGTGGCTGTGGGCATGGGGAAGTTGCCAGTCACTGTGCTGGGCATCGAGGAGAGAGTCTTTCTGCAGCAGACCAACGACCAGAAAGGCGCACGCAGCCCTGTGTATTAGAAACCCCAGGCCAGTTGTGGTGGTATGGCATGGAGATGAAGGCAATCCACACCTGGAGCAGTTATCACCTCCTGCTGTCTTTGTCCCAGGCACTTGGGACTCTGGAGCTGAGCTGAAAGCTGCTCATTGCTGGACATGTGCTGAGCCCATGGTGAGCCAACCACCACCACCACGGCCCCTGAGCCCCCACCAGCCCCACTGTGCTGGAGGAGATGGCACCCAGCATCCTGCCCCCAGCCTGAGTGCTTCTGATCTGCCATGTTTCGGGAAATGTTGCGGGTGCGAGATGCCTTCTCTTTGGGAAGGGATTTGAGGACGATGCCCGCAGCTCTCTGCAAAGCAGAGATTTCTTCTTTCACAGAAGAAATCCCTCCTGGACAGCAGCCCCGGCTGCTGCGGGGAAGGTGCGAGGGCAGGGAAAGGGAGCCCGGCGCTGGAGGATGAGAACTGGGTTTGGCTTTTGGCTGTGGTGCATTTTGGAGCAGCTGACTCAAGAGGGCAGCAAGCAGACAGGCTGGCACCAGCCACTGCCCGCCGCGCTGCCCGGGAAACCCACCAGGATGAGCCACATTCCTAGGGCCCGGGGATGGGTGAAGCGAAGGGAATCTGTTGCTCCCCTCCCAGTGTCCCTCAGCTCCCAGCCGGGCAGGCAGAGGATGCCACGCAGGCGTTAGGCGATGTTATTTTGATTTCGCCCTCGTCAGGGCGCAATCTGGTCTTGCCTCTGCAGGTGATGCGCCCGGAGCCTGCCTCGAAACTCATGTGGTTGCTAATGCAACCGCAAAATGGAGGTGAAACGTTTCTCTTCTGGTTTCACAGCACTACACGCCAGCGGTGACATCTGCCTCCCTTGCACCGCAGAAGAGGAGCCAAGGAGTCGCCGGAAGATCTCTGGGTGCTGTTTTTGGTGCACCAAGGGCTTTAAACCCCACTGTAAGGACTTTGCACAACCCGTTTCTGTTCCTCTTATGAACTGAAGGTGCTTTGATAAACATACGGAAAGGTCAGCTATTTTCACTGTGGCTTGCATAAGAACCTCAACATCCTCTGCTGCAAGAGCAGCGTTAGTAACTTCCTACTGCAACACTGAATCACAATAGCTTCCCACAGCAACCAGCGGTAAAAATAAACTGGGCAAGGGGAAGTGGACGGCTTCTGCTGTTCCGCTTTCTCGGGCACACTTGAGTCACAAAAAAGAAAAAAGTGATGTAGAACAAGCCGTTTATTTTGCTGATGTCGATGAAATCCACGAACAGTCGGGAGCTCGGTCCCGCCAAAATCATGGTGTGTGTTGCAAGGGGATGCTCAGCGCGCTCGAAGTTAATCATGTGCTGAAGTGCTGTGTTCGATCTGCATTTTTCATTCGGATCCAGATTTAGGAATCAGGCTAAAAGGAAGCAGGGACCCTAGTGCAGCCGAGTGCTGCTTTTGTACCAAAGATGGCTGAAAACAGCTTTCTTGGGATATTTTATGTATCTGGGGAGACAGTGGCTCTGGTTTCAGTGGTAGATCTTAGCTTTGAGAAAAGCAGGTCATGACTAGATGAAAATTGTCCTCAAATACAATCCAATTTGTATTTTTTGCCTTGAGACAATGTCATTTGAACAGTGCAGTTTTAAACAATATTACGACTGAGATTCTGTGTGTGTGTGCATGTGCACATGTTTGTTTGTGTGTGGGGGGGTGTTTTAAGGAACAATATATTTCCTGTTACACAAGATCCAGCCCAGGTCTTGAAATTGAGCCAGCTCGGAAAAAACCCTGTGTAGAGCTTGTCAGGTCACTGAGCCTGGGAATCTGCTGGTGAGGCAGACCCTGGCTCTTCCCTTTGTAACGGTACTCGCTGAGGAAGTTTGTAGTAAGAGGCTAAAGAGAACAGAAGTTAGGGTCAAAAAGGAAAGGGTCATCTGTCCCAGTCTGGGGAGGAGGAGCCGTTCTCCCCCCTGCTGATGCCCATGGGAGTTTGAAGAGCACGGGCTCGTAGGATAACCCAGGTGAGAAAGATCAAACCTCCCGCTCAAGGCTGGGTCGGCCCTGGGGTCAGAGCAGGTTACTTGGGGCTGTGCTGAGTCGAGTCTTGAAAATGAACAAGGATGGAGATTGCACAACCTCTCTGAGCAACCCATCAATATTTGACTGGCTGCATGGTGCAAATAGACTGCAATAGAAGCAGCTCTCACAAAACCACATTTTTAATGTCATGCTGCTCATTAAAAAGAGAAAGATCAAATCTATTTGTGACAGAAACCGTTTATATGAGGCACGGAAAACTTCTGGGGCTGGAGGACTGATTCACATGAAAGGTAAAAGATGGGAGGAAACCAGAAGGATGCCTCCAGCTACATTCCTGCCTTGAAATTTCAGTATTGCAGCACAAAAGGTTTGTATTTATAGTAGTGGATACCAGTAGGGAAGATACTCTAAAAATAAATGAGGATGTGTAGATAGAATCGTTTATTTTGAGGCTCATTCTAAAATCGAAAGGGAATCTGGAGGCTTACGGCATCTCAGGAAATTTTATTTTGGAACTGTGCGCTGCTGCCCAAGACCGAGGCAGGGCACGACCCGCTCAAAACCCACGCGGGCCTTCGCACCCGCCGGCCCGTGGGTCGTGTCACTCCACTCTCCGAAGTTTTTCTTAAACTTTTGACTGAAAACTGACGCGGGGGGGGGGGGTGGTTACTGTGGGTCCCCACGCCTGACGGAGCGCGCTGGCTCTGCCCAGCAGCGCGGGCCGGGGGCCGCGGGACCGCGCCCCGCCGCGCGCCTTCCCGCGCCCCGCCCCCTGCCCATATCGGGCTGGCCCGCCTTCCCCCGCCGCGCCTCATTGGTCCTGGGGGGCGTGGCGGGAGGCGGTGACGTGCACCGGGGGGCGGGGTCTCCGCTCGGGGCCGCGCCGCGCCGCGCCGTGCCGTGCCGTGCCGTGCCGCGCCGCGCCGGGCGGAGCGTGCTGCCGCTCGGCCGGCCCCGCCGCCCGCCCCGCCTCCCGAGGCATGACACGCCGAGCCGCCGGCGAAGCCCCGCTTTAATTGAGGCCGCCGGGATGGGGTGCACCGCGTAGGGGGTAGAGCGGGGAGCTGCCGCGCTCCGGGGCCGCAGGCAGCGCGCACCCACCGGCCGTGAGGAGTAAGGGGGCCGCGTCCGGTAACAGCGCAAACCCACCCCGGCCCGGGTGGTGGTGGTGGTAGGGGGGGAAAGGAGCGGGGCCGCGTCCGGCCGCCGCGTGGGTGGCCGGTGGGCCGGGCGCTGGTGGCCGCCGCTGCCGAGCCCCCATGAAAACGCAGGTCTGGGGGAGCTCCCCGCGGGCGCCCATGGCTGCGGCGATGCCGTGCAAGAGCGCGGAGTGGCTGCAGGAGGAGCTGGAGTCGGGCGGCGGCCGCTCGCTGCTGCTGCTGGACTGCCGCCCCCACGAGCTGTTCGAGAGCTCGCACATCGAGACGGCCATCAACCTGGCCATCCCCGGGCTGATGCTGCGCCGCCTGAAGAAGGGCAACCTGCCCATCCGCTCCATCATCCCCAACCACGAGGACAAGGAGCGCTTCGTCAAGCGCTGCAAGGCCGACACCGTGCTGCTCTACGACGAGGCCACCGCCGACTGGCAGGACGGCGGGGCCGCCACCT
This sequence comes from Tetrax tetrax, assembly GCA_009806455.1. Taxonomy (NCBI): domain Eukaryota; kingdom Metazoa; phylum Chordata; class Aves; order Otidiformes; family Otididae; genus Tetrax; species Tetrax tetrax. Next base: position 104,282 of record WHYT01016695.1, read on the forward strand.
CCGTCCTGGGGCTCCTGCTCCAGAAGCTGCGCGACGACGGCTGCAAAGCCTATTACCTGAAAGGTGAGCCGCCCCCCGCCCTTCCTCCGGCTCCCCCGACCCCTCTCCGTCCGACCCCCGCATCCCCTGGTCGGCCGGTGGTGGCTGGGTTGTTTTGCTCCCTCGCCTGATTTATTTATTTATTTTTATTTTCTGCATCCCGCTTTAATCCCCCGCACAAAATGGTCGCAGGCTGGCAGCGGCCCGGAGCGCCCCGGTTCTTCCTGCGTCGCCTCCCCCTGCAGCGGCGGGAGGGAGCCCCCCAACCCCTCGGGGGAGTCCCCTCCAGCGCTGCCCCATCCCGGGCCGACCCCGGCTGGGCCCCATCGCCGCCCTCCGGGGCGCCCCTCGCCACCGCTCCCCGGAGGGGGCCCTTCGGGGGCTCCCCTCCGGCGCCAGGCTCCCCTCCGGAAGGGATGGCTAGATTTGGGGAGGGAGGAGGGCAGCAGAGCCCTCTCTTCTTAAAATTTTTCTCTCCTCCCCAGTCTCCAAAAAACAAGCGTTTGGGGTTTTTCCTCCCTCTTTCCCTGGAAACGCCGGCGGGACTGGGAGGGGGCAGCGCGGCTGCTCCCCCGGGGCAGGGCGATGGGGGAGCGGGGAGCCGAGCCCCGCACAACCCCGTCCGTCAGAGCTGGGGTGGTTTGGGTATTTTGGGTTTTTGATTTTTTCAAATTTTTTTTTTTTTTTT
>WHYT01016695.1:109700-213067 GCA_009806455.1 Tetrax tetrax
GTGTTTTTTTTTTTTTTTTTTTTTTTTTTTATGCCACCCCTGCCAAAAACACTGTTTGCTATTGCCAGAGGTAAAACTCTTGTAGCCTCCAGAGTTGGTAGAAGCATGTCTGAGCCCAGCTTCGTTCTCTGTTGCCTGTTGACTGACTTAACGTCATCCAGCTGGCCTGAAACCATTCCAGCTTCCTGAGTAGGGAAGGTAGTTGTGATGTTGGTGTTTCTCGTGCACACTCGATTCTTTCCCACGTGCGCGGGGTGGAGGGGGGAACACGGTGAGCGCCTGGAGCAGAGCGAGGATTGCGTAGCGGGACGGGACTGAATTGTCACGCACGGAGCGTGTGAGGGGAGTGAAGAGATGTGGAAATGACAAGAACATTGTAACAGAGAATTTTTATATATATATATATATATATGAATATATATATTAACTGGCAAATTCTGAGATGATTGGAGCTTTCAACAGAGGTTCTGATTTTTTGTTTTCTTCCTCTTTCGAATAACTTTATGCCGTGCCTTCTATTCTGAGAAGACTTGTTTATATTTCTGGCTAGTGTTTGGCAAACACCTTATACCAAGCCGGGAGGGGGAGGAAGTGGTAATAACTTCTGGGAGGAGGGCAGAACGGATTTGGAGATTTCTTTATTGGCTGCAATGTAGTCCCTCCTTTCTCCCCCCTCCCTGTCCACTTTAACTCTCATATAACTGAAAAAAAAAAGCCACGGATTTTTCTAAATATCCAGTTTTTTGTACTTTTTTCAAGAAAAACAAAAAATAATTAAAAAAAAAAATCTCCATCTGGAGGAATGTTTGACGCTGTCACATCCTGAAACTGTTCTTTTTGTTAAAGATGTTACCAGAATGTTGGAATGAGCTTCTTCTTGTTTTCTGGTTGTTTTTTGTTTGTTCGTTGCGTTTTGTTTGCAACAATGTTGGGATCGTGGGTCATTGGAAGGGAGAATGGGCGTAAGTACGGTTGTGAGTGAGAAAATTGAGAATATCCTAATTGCATCTTACCTCATGGAGGAATTTATTTTTTCAGGGATTTTTTGACAGTGCATCTGTATTGCATTACAGCTAAGCTGGTTTGTAAAGGCTTCCTGTGCTGTTAGTGGTCTTTCTTCTTTAAAGGAAAAAAAAAAGATGCATCTTCTGATTAGTACAAATGAGAGCTTGTTAGTGAGGAATGGTTCTGCTTTCTGAGTTATGAAGGAAAATTAGTGACCCTATATATACTGATCCAATATTGGGACTTTGTTTATATTGCAAATAAATATTATTTTTTCTTTAAAAATGATGTTTGTGTCAGATGCTTGTCTAGCCTCTGCCCATATAAGGGCACGCTGCTCTTATCCGTTTTTTTTTTTTATGGTCGATTAGTATTCTTCTGTGACCACGAAGAGCATTTGCTGGGCAGTGTTCAAGTGTGGTGTTTGGTTTCATGCACAGCTTAATTTTTAAGACCTGTGGTAAAACAGAGAGTGGGAGGTGGGAGGGTGAGCAGAAGGATATGGGGTATTGGATAAACAGGAGAACAAAGAACAGCTTGAGAATGGGACCAGCTTTGACCCCAGCCATTCCTCCATGCCAAAAATAAATAGATAAACTAAAGCCACTTTTGTTTGCTGTTTAAGCGTGGCCTACAAAGGCATGGCGAGGCCTTGCCCACAACTGTTGTGATAGCAGATTTTATTTTGGTAGGACAGCAAGAAGTCGTGGCCTTGTGGGCAGCCACCTGATGACAACTTCTGGGTCTCATGGAGAGTGGGAGCCCCCTCCTGCATCCTTGGTGAGGGGGCCAAGCCCCAGCTGCAATGTCACATATGGGCTCTGCTGTACCCCCTGTGCTCCTTGGCCATGGGCGCAAATGGTTTGTAGGAAACCTGGAAGGGCTGATGGGATGCTTTAGGGTGAAATGAGGCTCCAAGCGTCTGAGCACAGCCCAGCGAAGGAAGCTGTGGCTCCCCACGCCTCAGCTCATAGCTGGGCAGGACGGCCAGGAGCAGGTTTCCTCTTCTGCCCCGACCATTCCTTGTTTTAACCTAAACAGCAAGAAAATAAATTACTGTCTGTTTGATTGTTCAGTTCCTCAAAGCAAGCATGTGTGCCCGAGCACCAAAGATAGCTAGTTTTATTCCAGAAGGAGCTCAGGCTGATGGAGTCTGTCAGAGAGCAGGGTAGGTGGTCAGAGGCTGAAGCAGGAGCCAAGAGAGTGTGTGTGCACGTGAGAATTTGTTTGTTTACTCCTTGACTGCATGATGAGAATCCATATATTGATTTAGATGCCTGTTTATGGCTCAACAAATGAAAATCCACCTGGTATGCAAGGAAAAGAAGACCTTTAGGTTTTCTACTGTAATTACATGGTAGAGTAGCTCTTGAGAAAGATAGGAAACCATGCTGGAGGCTGGCTGTGCACTGGAGGGGTGCAGAACAGCTTGTCAGGTGTATGGCTATATTTGCTTCCATCTAATTTCCTCTTACCATTTTCTGCTACGGTGTGGAAGAGGATATTAGCAGTTAGCATGAGCTCTGTAAGCGCATTTGCACGGTAGCCGAGTTGCGGCTGGCTGGAACAGCACAGCTGCTAATAGCAATGGTCTGGGTGGGAGAGCTGGTGTGCAGGCAGCTGCCAGGCTGCTCCGCAGCAGCAGCTCCCTCCGGGTACCTGATCCTGGGAGATCCAAGTGTGTTGTGAGCGTCCCACCACTCCTGCACTCAAAAGCCCTGTTGCCAAAGGAAGGAGATGGCTTGTCTGAAAAGCATCCTGCCACCTGCAAGCGCTCTTTCCTCCAGGACCCAAAGGAGACTTTTCCAAGCTTCCTGGTCTTGACAGCGGGGAGTAGCCAGCCTGGCTGGTCCTCAAGCCATCAGTGTTTTAGAAATGTCTTGCACTGTGCTTCTTGGCTCAGGGGTTCCTTGAAGACCTGATGTCCTGTAATTTAGTGAGGAGACGAGAACCAACATCAGGAAAGGGGCAATACTGGAGAAATAGTTACAAAGAGAAAAGGGAGCATGGGGTCTGTCTACACTCCCTTGCGGAGGCGGGCACGAGCACTAGCTGAGCGTAGGAGCACAGGCTGAGTAAGAAAGCTAGTTATGTTCAGATCGGTGGAATTTGGCAAGGAGATACCACTTCCCACACGCATCAGGGAGAAGCTCCTCAGTTAACCCACTGATTCCAGACAAGGCGCTTCTGTGATGTTCCATGGTGCTCTGCTCCTACACAGGCGGAGAAATCTGCTCTCCCTGGGTTTTCACTTTTGATACCACAAGCCCTCGGGGAATAGGAGTGGGAATTTTTTCTCTTTTTTTTTTTTTTTTTTTTTTTTTTTGTGGGAGGCGGGGAGTATGTTTTTTGGCCATTTTGAAAGATCTCAGCAGGCCCCCGCAGCGGGCTGAGCAGAGCCCACAGCTGGGCTGCTGGGACCCTTCCCGTCCTCGCAGTCGGTCGCTGGGTGGCGGGGTTGAGGCAGAAATAACCGGAGAGCGGAGGAGTCGGGAGGAGGGGAGCTGGGGGGTGAGCGGTGAAGAAAGTTGCCGCTCGCAGCCCTTTAACAAACGCTGCTGCGTCTGGATAGAGCCTTTGTGGGTACCCGGGGAGTCCCTGGTAGAGGGGTGGGGTGGCAAGGGGACACGCAGGTATTTGGGGACCCAGCCTTCAGGGCTGCTGCTGCCTCCATCAAAGGTGCAAAGGCGGAGGGGGACACCCCCAAGCACAGGGGATGGTCCCGCTTCCCCCCCCCCCGCCGCCCCGTCCCTCTACTCCCCGCCTGTGCTGGTGGGTGAATCCCCTCTCCCATCCCGGACTGGGGTTTCCCGATGGGCCCCGTTGCTTCTTCGCTTTGTCTTCCCGTTTCTCTCCCCGTTGTCCTCGTCCACAGCGGGAAGGAGCAGCTTTGCGGTTACCCCTCAGCTCTCCCCGACGGGCAGGGGAGGAGCTGAGCCCCTTTCTCTGCCTTTTTCCGGGAGCCTCGGTGGGAAATGTTTCTAATTAAAATTCCAAAATGGCTCCTCGGCGCTGTCTGGCGGCGCGGGGGGGAGGAGGATGATGAGGACGAGCCTCTTCATGAATGGATGTGGCAGGAGCTGTCTGTCCTGCTCAGTGACCCCGCCACAACCGCCGAACCCACTAACAAAGTTTCCAGGAGGCCTTTCTAATTAAACCATTTGTCAGTGTCAGATAGCTATGGCTGCGCTCCGCTTTAATATTGCCTGGAAAGGAGGTAGATCCGTAGGGTTTGTTGTGGGGGTTTTTTTGTTTGTTTTTTTTTTTCTTCTGAGGAGCTGGAGAAAAGGACTTGGGAGCCGAGGTGAAGGGTCCTATCCCTCCTCAAGCCTGCTGCGGCTTGGGTGGAGAACAAACCTGTGACACTGCTCTGTCGCAAAACATATTTGTAGTGATAAAATAGGTGTGAGGATTGCTCTTTGGCAACACTTAAGGCCTGTTTTCCTGCTTGAAGGTGAATTATTTTATTGGGTTTTAGTGCCTGGGCTGGGTGTGTGGTTATTGTTCTTGCTTTATCTTTTCAGATGTGGATACTTTTGTGCTTTTCTGTCTAGGTGGCATAACAGCTCTTGCTTAAACTGCCCCAGACCCCTGTTTCTGAGCAGCTAAAGGAGGCAAGGTTGTCTCTTGCCGTTGGTCTTATTTTTTTTATGTTAGTTTCTCTTGTGATTGATATTTGGCCCCTGTTTATCACAAGCAATATTGAACTTGGTGAGAAATGCCCATTGGTTTCCTGGGACCTGTTTGCTCAGTAGCAGTTGGCCCAGGGAAGATGAGGGAGCAGGGAGATGCCTTTCTTGGGGAGAAGTTGAAGGTGTACCAACTTCTTGCTGTTAAAGACTTGCTAAGTAACATGCACATGTTCAGGTAGAAGGGTTTCCCATTCTGAAGACTCAACCATCTTTTTTTCTCTGCCTCTCTCCTTCCCTCTCTCCTTCCCCCTTCCCAGGTGGCTTTAACAAGTTTCAGACGGAATATTCGGAGCACTGCGAGACAAACCTTGACAGCTCCTCTCCCAGCAACTCTCCTCCGGCATCGGTCCTTGGCCTGGGAGGGCTGCGGATAAGCTCCGACTGCTCGGATGGTGAATCCGACCGGGAACCCAGCAGTGCCACGGAGTCGGACGGGAGCCCCATCCCTAACAATCAGCCTGCCTTTCCGGTCCAGATCCTACCTTACCTGTACCTGGGCTGTGCCAAAGATTCAACCAACTTGGACATCCTGGGCAAATATGGCATTAAATACATCCTGAATGTGACTCCCAACCTGCCAAACATGTTTGAGCATGACGGAGAGTTCAAGTACAAGCAGATCCCCATCTCGGATCACTGGAGCCAGAACCTCTCGCAGTTCTTTCCCGAGGCCATTGCTTTCATTGGTAGGTAGCTGGCAGAACGTCTCTTTTCATACTCACTGCTTGGGAATGTGGCAAGAGCTTCCCAGGGCTGTTGCTCGTCTCTGGCCTCACCTCTCCGGGGTACAGCATCAGTGCTAGCTTAGCAGCCGAGTGTCACACTGCCAAGGTTACACTTTTGGTGCGTGTCACCCTGGCTGGGTTCAGGCTGGCCTCCCCTTCCAAAATTCAGCCCTCTTACAGCACCTCAGCTGTGTTACCTCCAAGTGGTAGGACCTGGTCGTGCTGTGTCCTGCCCTTGTATGGGGATTTGCGCCTGTGTGAAAGGGCTGAACCGAGGCGGTGGGGAGCTCCTTTGCCTGCTTTGCTTGGAGGAATGTGTGTTGATGGGAGCTGCACTAACGTGCCTGGTGCCAGCGATTCCTTAGCCCAAAGTGTGGTTAAAATCGAGGCGGGGAGGGGTGGGATGTTTTCTTTTCCCAAGGGGATTTGCCTAGTCTAGTTGCGATCCCGCTGTAAGTCGCCCTAACGTAACTAACTCCTTGTATGGATACTTCTCCTAAGGTAAGTGTCAATGCAATGAGTTGGTGATTATAATTACAGTGCAGAGCTCAGCTGGAAAAGCCGCTGTGCAGACAGCCCCTGAGAGCTTTGGCTGCTGGTGGGGAGGGGTGCTGGGGGCAGGTCTCCTCTCCCAGGCTAGTGTTGAGTTTGAAAATGGCTTCTGATTCTGTGAGAAGTGTCTGTTGGGCTGAATAGGGATGTACGATTCCAGTGTGAGCTGTGCTGTCTGCTGGTAATGGTCGTTAGCTTAATTAGTTCTGATTTATGGGGGTGGATGGCACAGGTGGTCACTACCACTGTTAGCTATTCAAAGCTGTACAACTTCCTATCTGGTAAGAAACACGTCGGTGTAGGAAGGTAGGGGGGACCTTTACCTTCAAACTGGAATCTGTGCAGCCCGTTTCCGCGCTGCTGTGCGGCCCCTGGTTAGGACCCCACTGGATGCGCTCGCTTGCTGTGCTGTAAGGCCTGAAACGGGGCAGAGCGGTGGTAGGTCCTCATCTGCTTTTCAGCCATCGCTGGTTCCCATGCGCTCTCCTGTGCCCTCAGCTTCTGTCCTCTGGGAACACCACTGTGGTCAGAAGCAGCTGCTTCAGCGTGGCAGCAGGGACCTGCCTGATGTCCCATCTTCATTCACTTCCCGCACGGAGGCTGATACTAAACGTCAGGGCTGTGGGACAGGGTGGCATGTGGCATTTGGCATCTGTCTGCTCCAGTCTGCCGATGTCTCTGTGAACATCACGCTTGTGCTTTCCAGTTAATGACAGGAAATGGAGGATTACCTCACTCTAAAACCAAACACCAAGAAATGCAGTAAAGGTCAGATGAAAGGGAAAAATGTCTCAGAAGAATGTTGAATGGGCAGAGATGGGGAGAGGGCTGGGTGGGTGATTGCCCATTGTACTGGAAGTTCTTGCCTGGTTTTGGAGGCGGGGACAGAAAACCTGTTGTGGCTTGGATCTGGATCTTGTTTTGCCTGCATCTTCTTTGCCCTTCCCTGTGCTCGTGATGCCAGAGTGTCTCTTACCTCTGGCTTTGCCTGAGGATCCTCTTCCTCCTGCCACCTTCTCCTTCCCCACCAAGCTCTCGGTCAAATGACTGACTTCAAACAGGGCTGCCCAGAAGTAAGCATGCACTGGGTACTTGCGTGCATTCAGCGCTCTCAGCGGCGTGTCCCTCTTTCAGCACTAAGATGTCAATTCATAAAGGGATCACGCTGTTCTGGCTGTGCGAGAGACAATGAGTGTGTGTGTGCTTTTCAATCGGTGGCAAGGGAGGGGAAATTTTCTCGCTGTTCTCTCGCCATTTTTTCGGTCCAGCCTGCATTCCTGCTCCCCGCTACCATTCATCCTCAGAGTCTCCTCCAACACAAGCGTTTGTTTGTAGTGAAGTGCGTTTTTGTCGATCCTAAAGAACAGTTTCACAATAGGGGAAGTTCCTGCACTTCAGACTCCGCTCAAATTGGCTTTGACCACATTCAGATGATAACTTTCTAGTGGGAGGAGGATAAGAGCAGTGGAAGAGAATGGCTTGTGTGGTGCTGGGTTGCAGCCTTGCAGCGAGCGCACGGCCTTCCCTGGTTAGGTGGTGTTGAGATGGGTGTGGTGTGCCTGACCACCAGCATCTCCCTGGAGCTGTTGTCTCCACCTGCCTTCTGTGGATGACTCCATTTCTCTGTTTGGATAGAGGGTACCGATGCTTCCTAGGCAAGAGACATGCTGCCAGGCTTGATTAATACTTCCCAAGCACGTGGGATGCTTGGCCTTGCTGTGCAGCTTCATTGCGCGGTGGGAATCTCTCAGGAGCCCTTTGGGGAGAGATGTGGGTGTCAAAGGGACATGAGATGGTGTCACTAGGAGCAGGGGATCCAGTTCTGGCAGTCGTCCTGGTCCTGGGAGCTTGCAGCTGCCACCTGGCCCTGCTCCAAAGCCATGCGTTTTTGGTGCAGAATAATAGACTCCCCCTTCCCCTTGTCTTGTTTCAGATGAGGCCCGTTCCAAGAAGTGTGGGATCCTTGTTCACTGCCTCGCTGGTATCAGCCGGTCCGTAACGGTCACTGTCGCCTACTTGATGCAAAAACTCAACTTGTCCCTGAACGATGCCTATGACTTTGTGAAAAGGAAAAAATCCAACATTTCCCCAAACTTTAACTTCATGGGCCAGCTCCTGGACTTTGAGAGAACTCTGGGACTCAACAGCCCGTGTGACAACCGCTCACCCAGCGAACAGCTCTACTTCACCACCCCCACCAACCACAACCTGTTTCAGCTGAACACTCTGGAGTCCACATGAAGGGGATGCCTCCTGGTCAGGAACTTGAGCATCGAATCACTTCTCTTGAGCATTTCAACTCTCACAAAAGTATCTGTCTTGCCAGGCAGCTCTGAAACGATTAGCTTCTCTGGGCAGAGGTGCCTGATGGCTGCTTTAAGAAGGCTAATGCCGTTCATTAGTGTCCTGATCAAAGTGGTTTGAAGAGGTAGTCTTTTTACAGGGGGTTATTTAATACGGGCGATGTTACAGCGTTTTGAACGCAGCTGTTACGGCAATAACCGCTTTCCTGGGTGCATTGGGACTGTCAGAGCACGCACACGTGTGAAGAGCTACCAGGGGTTAGCTTGCTGTGGAAAGTGAGGAGAATTATGCACTTGGAAACCTTGAACAAAAGGTGTTGGGCCAAGACTGTTTTAAAACCCAAGTTTACTTTTTTTTTTTGATTTTAAAAAAAGAAAAGGTAGATCTTACTCGAGCTTTGGGTAAAAACTCTTTTTAAATATGTAAGTTCCTGACTGTTTGTACAGACGAGGTTGCAAAACCAGTATTTTATTCTGTTTCTTGTTTGATCATTTATTATTTTTTTTAATCAAATGTTTATATTGACCAAATGCATTTTGCACACTTTGTGAAGCCTTGGTATGTCCTGGCATATTACTGGGTACTCCAGAGAGAGATACATGCTGCTGCTGTTGTTGTTAGCATCTGGTAGGAAGCTTTGTTATGTGTGAAGGCCAGTTGGGCTTAAACGCAACCCCTTCACCACTCCTGCACTCACAATCACAAACTCTGCACTGATTCAGCCAAGGTGACTAAGCCGCAAGCTTTTTTTTTTTTTTTTTTTTTTTTCTTCCATGGATTACTTTGTCTTACATCTGATTTGAACAGCTAGAGGGACTACGGGTCTCAGGTGCTGTCAAAAAGTTTCTCCCTCTGTTTCAAGTCATGGCAAAAGCACCAAGCTCTGAACTCAGATAGAGCTAAACTTCTGCACTTCCCCACCAGGAAGCCCAGGTGATTTTGAACACTTCCAGCAGCCCTTTGTGCAGCACATTCCAGGCCTGGGAAAGCCTGTGCTCTCACCCCAGCCCGAGAGGGAAGAGCAAGGAGAGCAGGTATGTCCTGAGCATGAGGGTCACTTTTTCGGTGTCTTGTGAAACAGGAGAGCAAAGAGTAGGTTTCCAGAGCAGTGCAGTGAGGATTACTTGTGGTCTCACTGACAGAGAGACAACACACAGGTGGGGAAGATCTGCCCCAAACAACTGCAGGAGGGAGGTGTGAAGGTGTGGTGGAGGCAGCATCAGGAGCCCAACAAGCAGGACACAAGCCTGGGTAAAGGGCTTTGGGGTTACTTGTAGCTTGCTTTTCCTCTCTTTTGTCTACCCTTACCCATCTCCTAGGCCCTTATTTCTTGGTGTGGCATCAAACATGCTCTGAGCATGATGCAAGTCAACCTCTGCAGCTCTGAACTTGCCTGTTATTGCGTCACCCAGAGACGCATGTGGGAAAGCAGAGTCTTCCTGCCACCATCTGAATTTGGGTGCTCACATTTCCAAGGTAACCAGGTTATTTGTGGGCTGTTATTTTCTTTTTTTATCCTTTATGTGAGCAAATCAGGCTATTTGGAGTGTTGCGAAGGCATGTAAATAGTTCAGCTAATCAACAGATCCCTGTATTTACAGCCAACTGGCACAGGCTGTGATAGTCATGCTCCAGGCTGCTTGGAAAGTGTGTGAAACTGGGCTTTCTTCTGGATTTTGTGTCATTTGCTCCTGTGATTCCTCAAATTTTTCTATCTTAATCACGCATGAGGTCAGAGTGCTGGGCTGGTTCAATGTATTTTGGGATGAGAGGGCGGGTGAGAAAGTGTCCAGCAGATAGGGAGAGCTGGACTGCCACACGTGTTTCAGCTAGGGACATGAGGGCAAAGCAGCAAATATGGTTGTTTCCTGAGGACCATCCCAAGTTTAAATGGCCGTTTGTGTGGCATCTGCCTCAAATCGGTGGGAACACGCGCGGCAGGGAGCAATATGGCGTCGGAGCTCAGGGCAATGCTCCCCCCGAGCTGGGCCCTGGCAGCCATTTTGTGCCCCTCCTCTCCAGCACACCCCTTCCTGCCGTGGCAGCCGCTGCCCTGCGGGCGGTGCACCAGCCCCCCGGCCTGGGCTTCTGGGGGGGGGGCGGGGGGAAATCACCTTGGGGGGGCACCGGATCTTTTTCCTAGCCTGGCTATGTCTCTGCTCTCATATTTTTCTTCTCCAAAACTCCTGAGGAGCTGCTGGGACGCTTCAGGTGGCACCTGAGGGGATCCCGACTAGTGGCCTGGGAAGGCCTGAAAGACTCGTGGCCGTCATGGCGGTACAGAAACACAGCAGGGTCCTGCGAAGGAGGCATGTGGGGATGAACAGCCGGGAAAAGAAGACTCTGTGTGGCTGGCGGCAGCTGAACCCCTGAGCCTGTGATGGCGGCGGCAGGCCTTGGCAGCCATGATGGCGCTGACACCAACCGATGAGCTGCTTGCAATGGAATTGTAAGTTTCTGGTGCCTCCGGGCTCCTCCCTGACACCTCTGTGCTGCCCTGCTCAGCCGTGTTGCGATCGTGTTTTTGGGTTGGGAGCTGGGTCAGGGCGGAAGCTGCGGTTCAGCTTTCATGGCTCAGTCAAGGGTTGGGGATTAATTATGGGTTGGGAATTAATCATGCGGCAGGTGCAGACACCCAGGCTGGCTGCTCAGCCCCAGACTGCTGGTGCCCAGCCTCTGGGGACTGTGTAGGCCCCTCGGTGCTGGGGCAATATGGACCCCCCTTCTCTGTTTGGTACAAGGCAAGACCACCAGCACTCTCTGGCCTTTCTTTCTCCCTTCTGGTTGTTTGTGCTCATAGCTGAACTTGCATTTGTTCTGCATTATCCTTATTTGCTTTCTCTAGTTTCTCCACTGCTTTCTGTTTCTTCGGATCGTTGGGATTTGAGGTACTCTTGCCTGGCAGCTGCTCCGACAAAGCTGTGGTTCTTCTGCAGGAGAATGGACCCCTGCCTGGAGACATTGGGACATGTTGAAAATGGAGACTGGTCGTGCTATGGGGAGATTTGGGTGGGACGTGTTACTTCTGTGCTGCTCAATGGTGGAAGTAATCCAAGAGCATGTAGGGCCTTAAGAAGTATCTGGTGAGGGAACCAAGTATGAGTGGAAGAAGGGGAATCCAGACAGATTTATTTATTTTCCTACTTTCTTTCCCTGGAGAAACATCTGGCTTATGTAAAGCCATTTTCTGTGTTTCTTGCCGCTTTATTTTGAAAATCTCTACATTCAAGCACTCTGCTCTTCTCATCAATCTGCTCTTCTCATCTCCCACCACTGCCTGAGGGGCAGATTCTTCATGATTTGGGGTTTTGCTTTTATGAAGTTTATTCTTTGTTTCTGGTCTGTATTGTCTTTTTCTTTCCTTTCTTTTTCTTGTAAGGACTGCTCCAGTTTGGCTTGTGGTTTTGCCTTGTTTTCTTCTGAGAGGTGAATTGTTGTGATAAACCCTGCAGACAGAAAGTGGGAGGGAGCAGACTTGTGTGTTGGTGAGACCCCAGTCACTGTTGTAGCACTAGTGAAAGCCCGGTGCCAGTGAGAAGCTGAGCTCTGACGTCTGGTTGTGGATGTGGCACCCTAGAAGCACAGCATTTTTCTGTATGGGAGATTTTGAGTTGAAGTGTGTATGGAGGGTGCAGTTAGAGGGGTTGTGACTTTGGTTTTGGGGTATACCCTCTCCTTCATTTCCCCAATGAACTGGACTCATCATTTTACCATGCAATCCTGGCAGTGAAGAGCTCAGTACTTAGTGGAAGATTTATGGCTCTTCTCCAGTGATGTAATTTGTCTGGTTCTTGCTCTAAATTGGCCACCTCCCCTTCCTGGATGGCTGATTCCCCGCTGCTTGGAGCGTGCAGTGGTCCGGGCAGCATCGCACCCCTGAGAGCCAAGCAGGATCTGCTTGAAGCTGTGCAAAGCGAAAAGCTGGATGTGAGTTTGAGGGGATTCAGAGCCTGCAGAAAGGTGCCCTCTTCTCCCACAGAACAAGGATCAGCTCCGTGTCCTCTCTGCCATTCATTGCCTTCCCTCTGCCCCCATTCCGGCTGTTGCCTTTGAATGATCTTGCGCTAGAGGTTCAAGCAGGCTCCTGCATGTCTTGGCCTTGCATCTAGCTGGCAGAAAGCTTAGAGAGATTGTTTTGGAAAGTGTTAGGGGTTTTTTTGTTGTTGTTGTTTGGGTGGGTTTTTTTGGTTTTGGATTTTTTTTTTTTTTTTTTCTTTCAAGAAGCTTCACTATTCATTCATTCCCCAGATAGCTTTCCCTCTCATTGGACAACATCTTCCTGCTAGGACAGTCCAAGCCTGTTCCGACAGGCAGCTTATCTGCCTCGCAGCTCTGACTGCTTCCTCTGTCTCTCCTTTGTGTGGGAGGTGTTTTGTCTTTCCAAACTTCTGCTGACTTCAGTGGGTGCTAGCTTGTGCCCAAACATGCACTGATAGTGTAGTTCAGTGCTGAAATTCGTTGCTAATTTTTATTTATGTCCCTACAGCATGTTTTTCTTTGCAAAGGGAAGGACTTAAGTGGTTTGGGGAGGGGCAGGAGGGTTGTTACTGAAAGTTAGATCAGAGGTTCTGCACTGACCTTGTCTGCCTCCGTCCAGCGAGTCCTGCAGCAGAAGACGGTGAAGGCACTAGTGTTGAGGGGTGTTGTGCTGATGAGGGTCCAAATAAGAGGCTGAACTGCATAAAAACTGTATCTGAAAAAGCCCAGTGCAGCCAGCTTGTTGCTTTCCTGTGTTGCTAGCTGCTCAGGCAGTTTTAGAGAAATTCCCAGTCTAGTTTTAAATCTAGTAAAAGTGGAGAGAAATGTGTGCATGAAGCAAGATTTACAAATGTCAGTATTTTTAATAAAACAAATCCAGTCATGTTTGAAGCTGCTGTCCTGCCACTGTGCATTTGTGATACAGAATCAGTGCTTCCACTGAGATACAGTTTCCAGTCAATCTGATGGGACTGCCAGGAAAGCCCCATCTTGTCCTCTGTCCATGCTCCTCTTAGAGTGTCTGTATCAGTCTGATGCCTGCAGCCTCCTCCCCTAGATTGGACTAGCTAGGCCCCTCTCAGATGGGAAGGGATAGGACAGATCCACTTAGGAGAGGCACATCCATCTTGTGAAATGCACTCCTGGATCATATGTGCTGGCTCCCCTGGAAAATGATGAGTGCTTGCAGCTAGTGTTGGTTGGCCTCCAAGAGATGAAGTACTTGACCTTGGAGATGGGACTAGTGGTGAGTTGCATGCAAGAACATTTTTCCCTGCCTCAGTGTTGAAATCAAGCTCTGATCCCTGCCAGTCCAGGATAACTCCCAGATGTCACTGTCCTGAAATAACTGTGAATGAAACTAGGAAATCATGATGGTTACTTTTCTTGAATCTCCAGAACTTGTGTGAGCCTGTTCCTTGTGGAGGTACATTTGTTTTGTCTATGGAGTTCCTCACTTTTCTTCCTGAGCTGTGGGATACTTCCACCACATGTCCAGTGCTACTGCATGTGCAACGGCGGCCTAGGAATGTTTGTAGGTCAGGGATGACAGATACTCGGCAGGGCTCATAGGTGCTGTTATTTAATTGCATTCCAACAGCAGCGAAAGCGGTAGCAAGAGTAATAAATTATAATCTACATTACGAAGCTGACAAATGCCACCCACTCATTGCCTGTCTTTAACCACTCTCATTACTACCCAGTCTTTGTGGGAACTAATCTTGCTGCTCAGTGTCCGACTTGTTCACTTAATACTATTATCTGAAGCAATCGGCCACTCCTTGTGAAAGCAGAGGAAGGTGCTTTTCCTGAGGCTTGTTCTCTGGGTGCTGAAATGTGGGTAGCTCTGGGGTAGAGTAGGCTCAAGGGAGCACTTTGCAAAAGCGTGGTGTGGCAGGGAGGTGGAGACTGAAGTCCACAGGGACGAGGGGAGGGATGGGGCTGGGGATGGGTGGCAGGATGGAAATTGTCACTAGGATGAAAAGGCTGTGCTTTCTTCATCTCCCTAGGATTGAGGAATAGTCTCTCGCAAAGGGATATTAGGAAGAGCCATGTTTTTTGGGTTTCTTTTGGTTTTGGTTTTTGTTTGTTTTTTTTCCCTCCAGATGTTTTCCAGGGTTTGGGAGCAAGCTGGGTTGCTGAGTAATGACCGTTCTCTCTGTGGCTGCTGCAAACCCCGGGCATTGCAGGAGGAAGTCCTGGTAGTGTTTCTCTGGGGACCTGTTCAAGCTCCCCCCAGGAAACAGAAATTGAGCTCTGGGAATTTCTTGCAGTGGTCTGGCATAGCTTTAGTTCAGCAGAGTCAAGGATGCTGAGCCTCCTTGGTGTCTGGCTGCTGCCATGACATTGTGTTAGTCTGTACTAAATGTTCATGACGACCCCGTGCCTCGGGTGCAGCTGTTCTTGTTCACTGACACAACTGGGAGCTTTCCTGGGGGAGGTTATTGAGGCCTGCAAGTGAAGAGAGCAGATGGGAAAACAGGTCTTTTTCAAGATACTCCATGGGTGGGTGGACCCTGGCCAGCCAGAGGTCCTATTGTGCTCTCAGGGTTTCAGGATATCTCATGGGGGTCTCTAATAGGTAAATAATAAGCTGAAAGATGGGAAATGAAGACTGAGAGGTGAAGGGCCAGCTTTCCCCATGGATACTTGACATCAGTCAAATGCGGCAAGGCCCTGTTGAAGCCCTGAGCTGTTGAATGTGTCTGTAAATGATCAAGAGGAGTAAGTAGCAGATGATTTTGTTTGCTGCTGACTGTTTGGAGTAGCAAAACCCAAAAGTTGCACTGCATAGCTGTAGGCAGTCCTTGCAACGTGAAGTTGCAGCATATGATGGTGAGAAAAGCAAAGCAATCCGGGGATAGAGGGAGCCGTCTTAATCTGAAATGCAGTGCAGTATGCTCAAAATAGGGTAATGTCACTTGGGAGAGGGATCTCAGAAGTGCAGTAAACTGGGCTCTAGGAGCAAGGCTTGAGTCTGAGTAAGGTCAAAAAACCTGAAAACAATCGACTTTGAGGAAGAGAGCTGAGAACAAACTGTATAAATGCACTGTATGAATCTGTAGTGAACAAGAGCATTTATGTAGGCTTGGGGGAGACTGGAGTAACTAATGCAAGGAAAATCCACTGAGTGCTTTTAAATATCAATACACAGTCTCTTGTTGAGAAAATCCCACAACTGCAAGTAGCTGGAGCCTAGGGAAGTATTTGTACTGAAACATAGGTACGTGCTTGGCCTGTTCTACTTTTCCCTAGGTGCTGCTATCAAGTACCATTGAAGACAGGACACAGGGCAGGATGAAGGTTGATCCAGCCACAGTTAGTGGCTCTGATTTCTCTGCTTTTCCAAGATGCTGCTGTCCTGGAGTAAGCCATGTGTGGTACACTGCGATTATGTGTGTGAGGAGCTTTTATGGAGGTTGGAGATACTGCGCTGTCTTTCTCTCTGTTCAGGGAAGAGATCTACTGAAGTGCATGGCTGGAGGAGAAAACTCTTGAGGTTATTGTACATCCGTTATCAAAAGGGCATTGCAGTATAGTGTAGGACAGCCAAAGCAGCCAGAGAGGGGCTTTGTACCGAGAGAAACATCTTGTTTTTCACCAGCACCAGTCACTTTGAAATGAACCGTTTCCTTAGGTGATGGAAAGCCATTGCCTGGGTTAACAAACTTGGCTTTTGTCTCCTCTGAGGGACGTTTGGGTGAGAAACCAACCCCCAGAAGATTCACTTTCTTCAACCTGTTCTCTGCCATCACTTGATAGGTACTGTATTTCTGGTCAGGAGGAATTGGATGACGTGGAAGTAGCTGGATGGGCCAGGGTGACTCATCCTGCCCTCAGAGCCCCCGTGTGCTACTTTAACCCACACGACAGTGGGGCGAGACACTGTGTGGGAGCATGAGACAAGTTCCTAATGTTCCTGTTGATCAAATGGCCCACTGAGTCTCCTGATCTGCTGTGGTGATAAGCCATAACAAGGACTCTCTCTTAATCCTCATTATCCTCTGTTGGTGCTGCCTGCCCACATAGACTGGATATTTCCTATCAACAGGGAGTAACCTCTGTGGAAGATAGGATCAGATTCCCAGGAGCCAGGCTGTAGTAAGAGTGAAGGAAGAATGAGGAAACTGTCCTAATTTGAGGCTAATCTTATAAATACAAGGCTGGATACAGACAATAGGAAGAGAAATGCCAGGGGAGCTTTAGCATTTAGTTAGGGAAGGATCATCTTTTGCCAGGAGTAGCCTTAATTGTAACTTATGATGTGGTAAAGATGTTGTTTGATCTCGGCTTCAGCAGAGGGGAAGATACAGATTCTGCGTTGTGTCACCAGAGAAGGAGTAGCCTGAGAAAAGAACAGGGAAATGTGTCTTTAAAAGCATTTTTTTTGGTCACTTTTGTACTGATTCAAGCTACAGTGCATGGATGGAATGCTTTATTTCTCAGTTTTGATTTGGATAAAACAATAAATAAGGAGGAGAAAAGGGCTGTGTGGTTTTTCTTGAAGCAGACGTGCTAATATACCCATCAGATATTTAATGTTGCATGGCATTTCTGAAAATGCAGAAAACCACAAATCTTTTCTTCTAGCGTAAGTGGGTTGGTGGGGTGGGGTGTTTCTTTCCCCTGCCTAGACCCATAGCTGGAGCCTGTACCAGTCAGAGACTTGGCCTGTCCCTCATGCTCACCTTTCATGTGGGCTGGGCGGAGTGTGCTGAAGCGCTTTGTGGTGGGGAGTTCTCTGCAGACAGTTGCTTTTATGAGCATTTTAGACAACTTTGTAAAATGAAGAGTTGCCTCCTACCTGTCCCTGTCCTATCTACATCACAGCACCGTGCACAGAGCCCACAATGTGTGTTTCATTTGCAAGCAGGGTGAGAGTATGTGCATGTTTGTGAGAAATTAATTACCTTTGCAGGGGTGTGTGAGGATCCCTAACTGTGGATCCATGTGTAGCTGGTATTCTGATCCCATAACCATACAAATGACTACGGTGCAACAAGGTGTGGACACTGCTTGCTCATCCCCACCCTGAAGGCAGTGTCGCAAGTTCCTGGAAAATGCCGTCATGTTCTTGCGGGTTTGGACTCGTTTGGCTTCTTACTATCCATCCTGCTCACAGGTGCTTGGTGGTGTTGGTGTTTTATTTATTACCCAGCTCTGGGTTGATTGCTGCTGCTTCCTTCAGAAGCTTTACAGGCCTTGTCTTGGACCAAGTTTGTGAAGCTATGGTGATGTGCAAAACTTGTACTACTTCCCAGAAACTTTCTCTCTTTTGGATAGTCCAGCTTGAACAGGAGATCTCATCAGCCTTTGCTTAAGAGGGGTGATGCAGTAGTTCTCTATTCCAGGCTTCCTCTCCGAGTTAGGACAAGGCCTTTCAGCCATCTGTACGCCGTCCGTATCTTAGTTTTCCACTTCCTATGGCCTTCCCAGGATAGCTGATTGTTGTCTGAAAGTTAGCAGAAGAGCCATGCTATGTGGACTTCCATTCCCTCCCCAGGTGGTTTTCTTTGTTGTTTTCTCTTCACCATAGCAGGCTGTGTGATCTTACAAACAGTGCACAATTTGGCTCGGATGGCTGCTTTAGGTTTTTTGTTTGTTTATTTGTTTGTTTTTTGTTTTGTTTTTAAAAAAAATGTAAAATGACTGATGCATTTGGGCTGTGTTAAGAAGGGCTGTGTTAAGATGAACTCTGTCAGGAAGCAGGGCTGGCTTAGAGGACATACACAATGCTGTGGGCACACCAGGTCCTCCTTTGTGCTAAGTTTACTTTGATAAAGGGTTGCTAAGTAGTGCCTATGGGTGGTTGATGCAGCTGGATAGTGAACAGAGTGTTCGTAATTGCTTCTGCTACCTTCAAGGATGCGCTTCCAGCAAGTCACGACACC
The DNA here is from genome assembly GCA_009806455.1 of Tetrax tetrax. Classification (NCBI taxonomy): domain Eukaryota; kingdom Metazoa; phylum Chordata; class Aves; order Otidiformes; family Otididae; genus Tetrax; species Tetrax tetrax. Next base: position 127,848 of record WHYT01016695.1, read on the forward strand.
TGGTAACATGCTTGTAACATCTATTAACCTTGTAATTTTATAAGTGGAGCTTTAATCCTGCCTGGTTGCCCATCAGGTCTGGAAACATCGGCTGTGGCGCTCCATGGTCTCTGCTAAAATGCTGTGCCTGGTCACTGAGCTTGCCGGGTTTCACTGCCTTCGCTGTCTTCTCCTTGCCAGACGCTCCACTCCTTCGCACAGGTCAAAGCCCGCCCTTGTCTATTAGTTTTCTTCCGGAGTCCTTTTTTAGCGTGGATGTTTGAAAGTTGATCCTTTGCTGGCCAGATGCTGCTGTGTGATATTTCCCCTTTACAGATGACAGATACCGCACAGTGAAGAGCTGTGAGGCTGAAGGGGTCAGCATTCCTGCAAAGCCCCGAGTGGCCTGGGGAAGCCCTGGAGTATGGAAAGGTGGAATGATTGGAGTGAGCACTTAGGCTTGCTGAAGAAAGAATACAGATTCAAGAACTTTTGTTTTGTGTGTGCTGTTGGAATCGGGTGTGCTGCAGGAAGGGGAGTCCCTGTGCTGCTGGCTGTAGAAGGCACACACCAGCCACAGGGTGCTCAGGCAGGTAGGAGACAGATGGAAAGGGATGTCCTGCTCAGGCTGTGAGCCAGCCCTGGATTGTTGATGGCAGCGCAGGGATTGAGCCCTGAGCTTTTAACAAACCAGCTTTCACCAGAACATCATGGCCCAGCCTTCTTCTCCAAGGCCTGCTCTAAGCACAGGCGTAAGGTGTCATGCCAGAGTACCTCCCTGCTGGAGTCCTGATCTGCAGCCATCCCCACCCAGAGAAATGGAGGCAGCAGCATCCTGCTATGTGGGAAGCCCTGAAGAAGAAAAGGCTTGGCCAGGAGGAGGTCCAGAGCACACAGGAGAATCTTGGGGTGGGGTTTCAGGCTGACTTCCAGGTCCAGCTCTGGGCAGCCCTGGTAAATGCTCTTCACAGCACTGGGAGGAACTGGTGTTCAGTGAGCAGGGTGGGGTGGATGCTCTGTGCCAAACTCTCGCTTGTCTCCTTTCTCCTTAGGGCATTCTTCATTCATTAAACTTGCTACCAAGGCAGCTTTGGTGGAAGTAACCAGTTTCCTGAAAGTGGAGGCCTTTCCTGAGTGAGCACCAGTCTTGGGGTTTGGGTGAACTGTCATGTTTGGAAGACCAGTGTGGGGAAAGCAGGGAGTTTTGTTGTGTGTTCTGTTACCAGTGATTGTGGACAAGAATACAAAGCAACAAACACCACCAAAGAGCAGACAGCCAGTTTTAATTGCCTACCATCAGATACTCCTGGTGAGCAGAGCAAAGCTTTGAATGGAGAGCCCAGCCTACCTCTAATCTATGTCTTCCTCCTTCCCAGCTCTAAACATGGCTTCAGGTGTGTGGCTCCAAAATAAGCAGTTTAGGGTGGGTGGGTTTTTTTGCCTTCCACTTTCTTCAGTGCCCCAGTGAGCAGGGACTTGTTCCCAGGCAGCACCCCTGTGGCACGGCTGTTGCATGAAATAACAAGCTGGCAAGTCCTGACTCCTTATTTATATTTTCGTGAAGGTTTTTATCATATTTCCTGCAGACACAAACTGAGAGGAATGGGTGGTTCTGCTGTTGCCATGCCTTTCAGATAAAGGCCATTGGTTTTTAGCAAGCCTCACAGCTCCTGAGTTGCTGTTGGGTCTCAGTATATCCCCTTTTACTGCTGCACGTGACTGCTCCTGCTGTGCCTGCTGGAAGACAGGTGTCTTCTGTGCAAGGGATTTTTAAGAAGTTGCTTAGCCTGTTTACTTTTCAATTGTATAACCCTTGTTCTGGTTTTTTTTTTTTTATTCTTCCTATGCCCCAGAAACCTTTCCTTTTCCCTCCCCAAGTAGAGAATATTTACAGGAATCTGTAATTTGTTAATTGCAACTCCTTCTTGCTTTGCATGGAAAAAAAAATGCAAACTGCAACACAATGGAAGTGTAAACAGGAAACACACAAAAAAGGCTTCATTTTGGAGAGACATTCCCTTAAGAACACAAAACCTTCTAGGCCTGGAACGTCTGTGAGTCAAGTATCAATTGGTCTGATGTACCAGGAAAGGAAATGTTTAACTTTTTTATTTATGTCCAGTAAAGCTCAATGAAGCCTTCAGGGGAAAAAAAAACAACTGAGGATTCAAAGGGAAACAGTACGTAGGGCTTCTGGCTGTGTGTGCCACAGAGTTATATGGGAATGTTAATAGTTTATTCTCAGTAGTGTCTGTGGAATGTGAGTTTGTAATTTGGAAACTTTTTTCATGACTTTCAAATAAAAGAGAAATCTGGCCTAGATTTTTTAAGTGACTGGAAGTTCCCCCCCAAACCAGTGGTGAGATAGCCCACGGACAGTGTCTAGAAAAGGAGGTCCCTTAACGCTGTCTCCACTTGGAATCCAAATTTAATAGGTGATCTAGGTGATCTTATGTTTGAAAGTCACCATGTGATTTGGGCAACCAAAGGAATAATTTGCAAATTATCTATTAGCTGAAATATATTCACATAATCCGTACACTGAGTAACTGAACATGGTGAGTAAATTCATCAAAACTGAAGTCTGTTGGTGGCTAATTTGTGAATTGACAAAGGAGGTAAATAATTTGATGAGCATTTGGTTCCAAGTTGTGCACCTAGCTCTAGTGTCCAGCTGCAAAAGAGCAAAATGTTTAGTTAAGCTCAATATTGATGGTTTATCGAGATCAGATCTGTTTTTATTATTATTGCTTTATTTGGAAAAGACTTCAGAAGTCTTTGGCGTGTCTGGTTTTGGTTTTTTTTTTTTTTTTGTTGTTGTTCTTTTTAAACCCCTTTTGGCAGGATGCCAGCAGGTCAGAGGTAGACAGTTCACCCCTCTGCAGCTGGTCAGGCAGTTAACAAGCAGTTTATTTGGTTTGGAAATTCGGAAGGGTCCTCATCTCTGCTGTACTGTGATCCTGTCAGGCAGGACAGCACTATTCACCTCTGCAACTTGAATCAGGGCAAAGGAAGAACAAACTGGCAGTATGAGCTGTTCCAACCAACTCCTTTCTTCTCTCAGCTGCCAACCATGATTTTATGTTTAATTATTTGCATTACATCGTTAGGCCTGTGCTTGTACACTCCTGTGTTGTACAAGGCTAATGATGTAAAACCTGCACTAGGTTCAGACACTGTCCAGGCTTCCCTGTAGGGCATATGTGCTGAAGTGTTTCAAGTGCCCAAGGATGGGAAGCTAGCAAAATCTCCCCTGTCCCCTCCCTTTGGAATAGTAAGATATTTAACATATTCATTTAGTTTGCTTATTAAAACAGAATATTCTTCCTCAGAAGTACATCCCTGCACTGGTTGGAATCTCCTTTGTTTTCTGTGCTGTGCATCTGCAGCACATTTCTGAGAGAGACCCTGTCAGAGGTTTTCTGTGCTCTTCCCGCTGGAGCAGGCTCAGGCTGGGTGCTGGGATGGGCGGTTCAGGGGCGCATCAGATCAGTTATTTAGAAACCTCGAGTAAAGCAGAATGGCTCTCCAGAAGATAAAAGTCAAAGTATCTCTTCTGAAGGTGCCTGGTGATTACAAGCAGGTCTTCTCTGTTCCAGAGCCTGTGGTGAGGGTTGGGTACTTGTTACTGCCCTGATGTTATTTCCGCGTCCTCACGGCCTGGGTATACATGCATATTTCCACTTGCTCTTTTATCGTGTTCTCCTTTCTGAGCTTCCCTTTAGACTGTTGATAAACTGTCTGTATTGCTTAATGTGGGTGAGGGTGTTGGGTTTCGAAGGGTCTGGCAGGGTTTCTTGTGCAGTACCCGGTTGCACAGGAACTATTAAAGTGTGGTCTTGTGGTCTAACAGTCGGGCAGCGTAGCCTGCCGGTTCCCTCCTGGTCGGCGCCTGCTCACTGCAGATGCCAGCTGGTATGCTGGGGATGAAACTGGGAAATGATGTTCTGTGTGCTGATAGTAAACCTCTGAGAAAAGGAGGCTAGGAAGGCAAATGGGCAGTGCTGGTGGCAGAGCATGGACAGCCTGACTCGCACAGCTGCTGTCCTACACTCACCAAGTCCGGTTTGAGAGGATGGAGAGGGAAATAATTTCTTCTGTCACCTCTGTTGGTGACTCTGCCCTCCTGCTCTCACACAGGGCTGGGTGTGTAATGTCTGTGGAGGCAGAGCAGGGCAGGACAGCAGGTGCCCAGAATCCTTGCTCTTTCTCAATCCTGTGGCCAGACTTGTTGAGCTCAGTTCTCTGTGCCTGCCTTAACCTGGTGGAACTGAGGTCAAGGACTGGAGCTGGGATGTGTCCTCCTGTTCCCATAGCTAGCCGTATGCTGAGAAACCCAGGAGCCGATCATGCTCTGCTGCTCTGGTAGGAGATGCTTGCTCTTTACCCCTCTCTGGCGTGGTTGAGTCTGTCTACACTGAAAAGTGCTGTGCTTCCGGAAGAGGAAATAAGGACTCTGCTTCTGTGAGAGACTGCAGGGTGGCCAAACATCCTGAGCAGATAGAGATCGTGTAATTCAGGTGGACCACTAAACTTTTAGACAGCAATTAGGACTTATGCAGTAACTCTGAGTCAACTAATACATCTGGGTGTTGGCATAATTCTGATGGCAAATCCTTCCTGCGTAGGCTTCATGTTCTTACATTCTCCACTGGCCACCCAAGTGCTCCACTTGGAAACCTGATCAAAAGCCTGTGGTGATGCCAAAGGGAGATGTCCTATTGAATTCCCTGGATTTCCTTTGGTCTTCTAAACCTGCAGATGATCCCAGGCCGTTTCTTTGATGCCTTCTTCCCCAGTGGATGAAGTAATTATGACTTCTGTGCAGCAGGCTAATAGCTCCAAAGACTTTAGTCAGGCCAATTAACAACAACTGTGTTTTAATAAAAAATGTTCTGGTAAATCTTTCTGAATTGCAGCCCTAATTACTCTGCAGCCTGATGTGCAGCAATTGCAAAGCTAATACGATCACCTGAATCCAGTTAATGAATCCTCTGTTATGGCTTGCTGTGATTCACAAGATAAGTAGTGTTTCTTCTGGTGTCCCCTGCCCTGCTCTGTTCCCTGGTGAATATTTACACTTTATATTGCCAAAGGTAAGCGGCTATGTGTCTAAACTTTGAATGAATTAAGTTAAGTACATGTACGTCCTTCCTCTCATTATTTCAAGGAACTGTAAGGACTAACTGCTTTGGTCTCAAGGTGAGTTCATTCAAGAAGCCACTAGTAGCTGCTACTGCCTGATAGCTCTTTTCAGGCTTACAGATTTTGGTGAGAAATCTGTTGAGCCCTGTTCTCTGCTTCCCTGATAGTAGTTTGCATCTATGTTAGAGAAGAGTGTTAGGAGAAACACACTTCCTCCTTGCTAGCGTTTTAAGGTAGTTTGTCCTGCATCAGGAAAGAAAGAAAAGTAATCTGAAAGTAATTTGATTTGTTGGAACACTTTTTCTTTCTATTTCAACCCTTTTGTATGTAAACTTGCTTATGCTCTCTGGCTGCTCTCCCTGCCCCCTTCCTTTCAAAAGGAGAAAGGCATATTAACCCCAAGTGCATGTTCTTCCATTTTTGACAAGGTTGTAAGCTGATTATCTGTGTCTGGAGGGCTCAGGAGTGGGACTCTGGGCAAGCAACAGATACCCAATGGTGCTTTAGGTTTTCAGGTGCCTTTTTCTTTTACAGGTGGAGGGTGTAGATGGTTTGGGGCTTGCTGGCAGACTGTTGTGTTAAAGGTTCAGCCTCAGTCGGGGAAAGCAAAGGACTGTTTGAAAGTGGCCTTTCGAAACTTCCCTTCTTGTTGATTTCTTGTTCTAAATATACAGTGTTTCTTACATAGATTTATAGGATTAACTTCTTGTTTAGGCACACTATAAAATGTGCCTCTGACCATGTACCTTGTAAGTACCATAATAGCAAGGAAGCCTGTCTGACAAATTTAGTGGCAGGAAGCAAAGTAAACATCTAAAGGATGTAATAAAGAGATTCAGGTGTGTAGAACATAGCAACATACCAGAGGAAAGACTTGACACCAGCTATATTTCTGGTCCTGTAGCTCCAGTGCAGTCCTTTACTGGACATAATGCAATGAACAGTTTTTCTTAACTGCTCATGGAGCTGGGGCTTGTGTAAAAACACAGATGTGAGGCCTGGGGCTGGCTGTTCGCATGGAGCCAATCTCTCTTTCCCACTGCTCACACCGCAGCTGATTTCATATATGGGTCAAGCTAAAAAACTCCAGCTCACTGGGGCTGTTAGTGGAGGATATTGGACTGGGGATTTTCAGAGGTTTAACTCAATCTCTGTCTGGGAACTTGAAGACCTTAGGTAAGAGGGAAGAATGCTAAATGATTCAAGTGTTGCAGTAGAGAGAGATGAATGAAGTTACAAAGGAACTGTACAAATACTGCATGCTGGCAATACATTTCAGGCCAGTTGGTTACAGCCAGGGGGAAGGAATGACATTATTTTTAGAATTCTTTTTCTTTTAAGCAGAGTTTAAAGAGAGAGAAAAAAAAAAGGCTTGGGTGACATTTGGAAAGAGGAACAAAACCAAGCCCAGCATATCTGCTTGTAAACAATAAGACAAGAGGGGGAGAGCAGCAGAGGTGGTGCTGGAGGGTTTGTATTGCTTTCCTGGACACTAGAATTGCAGAATCATCTCGGTGGCTGCTCCTGCCTAGCTGGGACATGCAAAAAACCTCTCATGAGGGGCTGGATGTGGGAGGAAAGGAGTGCAGTTTATCTTGGATTTTTAAATGTTATAGTGTCAGACTTATGTATGTCTGGCTCTCCCCTGAAAGTTCAGGGCCTGCTCTTTGAAAGCTCCTCTCATTTCTGGTGGTTACAGGCATTTATCCTCTGCTCTCTGTGCTGGACTTGGTTACAGGGAATGCATTAGGAATGTGGGAGCTGGGTGGGTACTGGGTTTGAATGTCTATGGTAGGGTTTTTTTGTTGTTTTTGTTTGGTTTTCTTCTTTATGGAAGAAATGGGTAATGTTTTCTGGGACAGGAGATGGCCTGGTTCTGACCTTTGGCTCTAAGATACCGGATGCCTGGGCAGTGATGTTAGCTAGGTGGCTTGGGAAGAAGGGGAATGCTTGCGTTCCCTCTGTGCCTCCCAGAGGGTCAGATGGATTTTCTTGTGGTGGGTGGGAGGAAGTCACTTCTCACCTCCTCCTCAGATGGAGCAGAGGTCAGCCTGTCTCGCTTATGTTTCCCTTAGTCTCGCTGATAAATATTTGTATTTTTTGATGTTTTGGAAGCTGAGTGCAGGAAGATCAAAACTTACACTTGTCAGCTTTTGGGCAGAGTGAGAACTGGCTGCTTCCCACATATTGTCTGTGAGATTGCTTCACATGGCTGCTTTGTGCTTGGGCAGTGCCTTGCCCTTCCCTAGAAGATGCTCCAGGCCCTTGGGAGCTCTCCATGCTGGGCATGAAGGAGCATGGCTGTCTGCTGGGCAGAAGCAGGATGAGACTCCAGCAGCAGACTCTGTCCTCACTTTGTGTTACAAAGGCAGACAGATCCTGCCTAACACCCGCTTTGCCAGTTGCTGGTGCTGACTCTGTCCCACTTGACTCCTGCTTGCAGCAAGGCTGGAGGGGGAGCTGTCGCAGTGAAGCTCCAATCTCCCTCTCTCTGAACATACTGTAGGAGTTTTTGGCATGCCCCTGAGTGGGACAAAGATTTAAAATCCTTACGCTAACCTATGGGGAATGTATTCAGGAGGCTTTCATCTTTGGAAAATGCACTGGGTTCTCTGGATGAAAGAGCTATTATTTACCTATCAACAACATAATCCCCCTCCCTCCTACAGATTGTAGGCAAGCTCTCGGGGCAAACGGCACTGTAATTAAGAACAAATATTTACTATGAAGGACTAGCTGAGGCCTGGCTGGGCAAGCAGCCATGAGCCTTGTCTGAACTTGCCTTCTGTTTGTTCCCCTTTGAAAGCAAGGAGTCAAAGTCTTTTGTCAGAGGAGTGTTTGTGAGGCACAAGATGGTGGGTTGGGCCTCTGAAGCAGCCAGGAACCATCAGGCTGTTTGTTCCAAGCCTAGGAAATCCCCCGCAAGCAGAGTTACTAGCATCTAGAGGCGCTTCACTCTTCTGTTATGGTTTACTCTTAGGTAGATCTCCAAGAGAGAGTGGGTGCAGAGATAGACCCGCATGCGGGGACTGCAGCTGGTGCCGTGCTACAGGCAAGTCTGTGAAAACACTTTTCTGCTTTAAAATCATGAATTAATTTAGACTTTGTTTACATCTACTTTCCCTTTTATTTCTGTTGCAATTCAAGAGTTTAATTCCCAGGACTCAAGCCCTGATGTTCGGATGTGAGGGAGCTTGGCTGCTAGAGAAAGCATGTCCTTACAAAATTGCTGGGACTGTTTCACCACTCAAACTCGCAGCCTACTCACCTACCCTCTGCTACTCTGATCAACAGCAAGGAGGGGTGACAGGGATGTTGCTCATCTTCTGGCAAGGCACGGCAAGCTGAAATTTAATAAATAAGTCAATTGTGAGTAATAGAAACAATCGCAAGGATGTGGTGTGTGGTTCAACCAGCTATCACTGCTGTGGTAATGCAACAAGGGATGTGATTAGACTGGGAAATTGCTGTAGCACTACCAAGATTTACAGCATGAGTCCCACAGAAGGAGTAGACGTGGGAGACGTACACAGACATATGGAGCTTGCAAAAGGACTGAGCAAAGTGTCTGAACAAGGCCACACCAGCTTCCAGGGCACTGAGGAAGCCATGGCAGTAACTGGAGAGGTGCCCCGCAGCATGCTGGTGTGTGTGTGTGTGCTATAAAACTCACAGTTTCAACTTGTCAGAGTTTTAGAAGAATATGTCACCAGCTGGTGTCATTTAAGAGGGGTTTTTTGTTTGTTCCTCCTCCTTGTAGGGATAGTCATGTATTCTCAGCAGTGTAACGGCTGAAAATGGGGCCACTGATGCCTTTGCTCACAAGCTGAGCCTAACCTGCCTGGAGCTCTGATCTGAGAGAGCTGCCTTATATATTAGATACCTGGCTTGGGTTTTTAAACTAAACTCCTTTGCTCCCAGAGAGAAAAGTCTATTTGAGGCTTTAGTCTGAACGATATGTCTCCTTTTGTTTGGGAGCTTAGATGCAGCACCAGGGAGAAGGCAGGGGTTACCTAGTACACAGAGTCTTGGAGGGCTGGGAAGAGGAACAGATCTCAGCCATGAGCTGGGAAGTCACAAAAGAGCAAAGAAATGAACTAGAGTGGCTCCACAGACTTGACGTCAATGCTCCTTAAGAAGGCAAGAACAGCTTCAGCAGTGCCTCGTGCTGTGGCTTTATCAGTGCCCACCTCCTGCTTTGGCCCATTAGATGTGTGCGGGGAGGAAGGACCTGTGCAGCTGCTCGAGCTCTTGCACTGTGAGCAGTACGTTAATGCTGGCAAACCCCAACTAAACCCATGGCTTAAATGGAACAAAACTTACCACTTTTTGCGTTAAACCCACACCATCTTGGCTCATGAGTGTGTGTGTTTTTTGACTTTGGTGTCCAAAATAAATGCCAGAAGAGCTGTCAGGTCTCTGATTTGGCTTCAACAAAGTTGTCATCCATTCCAGTGTGTCTCATGCATATGGGCTGTAGGAGGGGAGCCCTGCTTTTGTCATCTTTGCCAGCGAGCCAGACATCTAGCCTCCCTCTGACAAGCCTGTGATAATTTTGCTGGATTTTTAGAAGGAGGGTGTGAGTAAAGCTGCCTGAAAGATGTGCCATGCTTTCTGAAAGAGAAGTAGGCATTGAAATTCTGGTCAAAGAGAACATGGGTTGGTTCTTTGAGGGAATGGTTCCTGTCTTGTTTGGTTGATTCCTGCTACTGCTGCTCTTTCATGGTCACATTTGCTCCTTGGCAGGTTGAGGGTTGCATGTGTTTGGAGTACTGTGTCCTGAAAAGGTGAGTTTGGCTAAAGAACATGCCTGCAAGAATTCTTTGGATGATGCCTTGCTTTCCTTGGCTACTGTAAGATGCTGAAGCAGATAAGCTACGAGACAGAGGTTGTGCAGAGACCTCTGACATCCTAGTGCAGCAAGCAATAATCAGGACCGGGAGACTATCTTTTAAAATTGCATTTGGAGTTTCGTATCAAGGCCAATTCTGTCCCTGGGACTATATGTACTGGAGAATTCCCTTATTTTTTTAAACTTACTATGCTAAAGAGGTGGTTGCTAAAATGCCTTCTACCTCTGGTCTTCTGTTGGTTTACAGACAAGTTTAATAATTATAATTTGAAAAGGACCTAAGGAAAGGACTCAAGATATTCTTTTCCATCTGACATTACAGACAGACTTTTAACACCTCATCTGGGAGGACTGCCAGTTGTGTGGGTACTTGTCTTTTGTGACTTATCAAACAGACCGGGTGCTTCCTAGCACTGCAGGTACACACACAATGTTATGATGTGGAGCACATAAAAGGAACCTGAGGAGACTCTGAGGATCCCCAGAGAGCTGAGTGGCAAAAGCAGGTTGCTGTGGCCAGCACGGTCCTACACGGTGCTGATAAGGAAGAGTTAACTTCTGTCTGAGCTGAGCCTGGAAGCAGAGGTTGGTTGGCTCAACACTGGAAATCCTCTCTTCATGCCAGGTGTAACAAGGATCATCTGGTAAAAATGTGTGTCTGCCTGAGACACAGATTTGCCTTAGACATGCGTTGAGCACGAATGGAGTTTGCTGTCTGCTGGAGGAGCCAGGTCCCCAGTTGAGCAAAGCCTAACGGAAATTGGATTCAGTCCAGAATGTCTGGATGGCATATGATATTTACTGAAATATGGCATTGCTTGTGTAAGCAACACACCCTTCTCCCTCACTCTGGAAACCATCTGGGCTTCATGTGTGAGCGGTTAAAAACCAGAGCAGGAGATTCTGTATGGCTCCCGTGGTGTGTTTCCCACTCTGGCCCCACTCCATAGGTGTCCCTGCGTTTGCAGGTATGGGAGTCTCAGCCATGCCCCGATATTCTCTCAACAACCTACTGGGGGTTTTCTTCCCTTTTTCTGCAGTGGCTGTAAACAGTAGGCTTGTATGAGGAGTTTGTGTTGGGCTTTACTAACAGGGTAAGAGGCAAACTCTCTTGCCTAGGCCAGGGTACCATCATTATCCTGACCAAATCTTCCTCCGTTTCTAGCTGGGTCCACAGTCAGTGACTTTATTGACTCTGCTGATTTTTATATCAGCTGGAGTCAAGGAGCCTGGGAATGAGGAAGGGATATTTGGCATGTCTGTGGACTTCCATAGCAAGTGTTGTTTTGTTGTTTTGGTTTTTTTTTTTTTTTTTGTTTTTGTTTTTCCAAAGGGAGGTGAGCACCTTTAGGAGAGGCTTGGGACTAGGTAGGGCTCCCTGTCCTTCTCATAGCCAGGCTGAGAAAGGATTTGTCCAATTGCTATGTTGTGAGAGCAGGGGTGACCAGGGGAGTACAGAAAATTGTCCACTGCCTGCCTGAAATAATGCGAGTTTGGCTGTGCTTCTCATTAGCTGCTGGGATGGGGTTTAGTTAAAGGTAGCACCTCTGGGGTGTGGTTAGGGTTTCCTCTACTGTTTTCAAGGCTTTCCTTGTAGCTTCCTTTCTGTGTGTGCACACTCTGTGGGTTTTGTTTCTTAAAGGGAGCGTCATATGACAGCTCCAGCATCTCTGATCTTTCTGGCAGACTGATCACTCTTCCTTCCTGAGCTTGATAAACAGTCCAAGAAACTGCGCCTGTGTGTGAGTGCATCTACGCCTTTCAGAGACCCACAACTTGCTTCTCCAATTCTTAGTGTGGTTTTTCTATCTTTCCGTCGTGGTTTCTGGTGCTTCACTGCTTTGCCTTCCTATCTTCCCTCCTGCTGCAGTTTATCTGCTACTGCTTGACATAAAGATGTAGGTCGTGCTGAAACAACCCATGTCTGAGAACTTTGACCTGTGCTCTCTGGCCTTGCACCCTGATGGCTCAGGATTTCTGAGGTGTTTAGGGTTTTTGGCACCCTTGACAAGACATTGCCGTGCTTTCTGAAATCACCCTGCTCTGTTGAGTGTTGGCAGTTTCTCTCTGCAGTGTGGATGCTGTGGCTCGCAGGTTACCCACATGCCCAGTCCAGGCAGATGCTGTTAGGCAAGGAAAGCCTTCTCTGTGTGGCTCTGCAAAGCACTCTTGCACAGCAGAGCTCTGGTTCAGAGTGGGACTCTGGCGTGGTAGCACAATGTGAATCATTCTCAGACTCCAGCTGTCTTTGGCCTAATGTGGCTAAAAGACAGAGAGGCACTAAAACAGCCTCTCTTGCTTCCAGCCCCAGCAGCTTGTGCTTTTGTGGCTAAAGGATCTGGCTCCAGCTGTGTTACCACTGTTGGGAAGTGGAAACGCCCTCTGTGGAGACAGCCATCAAGGCTTGAGGGGGTCTGGAGGCTTGATCTTTGCACCTCTGCTCTGAGAGGGTCTCAGGGACTGGGACTTACCGAAACCCCTTGAAGCTGTATAATCTCTTGGGCTGAGAGGGGTAGGTTTTCCTCAGTTCCTGAAATAGTGCCCGTGTTTGAGTCTCATTCTCCTCTCTAGATTGTTGCCAGGTCTGAGTTCCCAGAACCACGCGGGACTAGCCTTGTACTGTGTCTTCAGCTCTTCCAGCTGAGGCTGCCCTTTTCCTCAAGCACAGCTGATGCTTGACAGGTGATGTGTGTTCATCCCCATCCTCCAGGATAGGAGGAAGGTTCCCACTTCTGTGTTCTCTGCCTCTCAGAGCTTTGGAGAGATCCAGCAGCTCAGCGTTCAGCAGCAGCGTTTAAACAGGTCACTTCATACTGAGGTACCTTCTCTCTCCCCTCTCCCTTCCTTATTGCTGCTTTGGCAGATTGCCTTTCCTGATTGACTGCATTTAGATTCATCTCTGATATTTAATCTCCTCCCTGGAGAAAGATGGGCTGGAGAGATGCTGTTGCTGCCCTGAGGTAGGAATCAAGAGCTGTAGAGTGTTATTTCATTCAGTCCGAAAAAGCCCTCTAATAACACAGAGGACGTGTTGTGCTGAGTGAAAGGCGGCTTTGAGAGATCATGTAATCTGCCCTCGCCTGGCCTTGTGCTGTCTCTTGCTGTAGGACTGGAATCAAAATACCGACTCAGGTACTGCAACCTGATTGATTTGAGCAGCTTCAACCAATTCCATTTCTGTGTTCTGGAGGAAGACCTTTCTCTCCTCCTTCCCCACCCTGGTCAGATAACATCCAGGAAACTTGATGTCCAGATGAGAGGTTTTTTTTGCAGAGAGGTGACCCTGTGATGGAATCAGTCAGGTTTATAGCAAGTGGGGGTGGATGGGCTAAGGGTGTTGGAACAGGAGACTGATGGGAGGAAGCAGATGATATCATGGATCCCGTCTCTCTCAGCCAGAAGGGTTGTCAGGGTCAAAGGGCTGGAATATGGATGAGCAGCTGTGAGGCAGAGGCTGGAAAGAGCTTTTTTTGTTCGTGCTGAATAATGCTTAGTCCATTGGCTGACTGTGTCTAGCTGTAAGCTGTCCTATAGGGATGAGGGATGTGCCCTGTTGTCCTTCCTTTTCTGACATTCCTGGGACGTTCTACTGGGTTGATGCCTCTTAAGACTGAGCTGCCTCTGGGGCCACTCCCCTCTTAAGGGACTGAGGACACTGACAGATGATGTGCTCTGAGCTTTAAGGCAGTGGGCTTTGACTCTTCTCTCACCTCTAGAGAAGTGTTTCTCTTTCTGGTTTCTCACAAGAGAGGGGTGTGAGTACCGAGACTTGCTTGGGTCAGCCTTGAGTGAAAGAGTAGGGATCAGAGCCCTGATACAGGTTGAGTTCTGCCAAATGAGACTTTCTGTACTCCTCCATGTTGCCTGGGTCCCTTAGCAGAAAGGGAATGGGGTGAGAGCTCCCACTGGATGTGTTAATTTCTCTTGGATCATATCTCTCCAAGGTCATTCATTTCTGTTTGCATGCATATGGGTGGTGCTTCTGCCTAGCTGAGCTCTTGGAAGCCCCCCCAGGAGACAGCCCTCATGTGACTCTGAAATACAGAGATTTCATATGGCCATGTGAAATGCTACTCTTTAGCAGGACACAGCCTCCTGGGGCAGATCTGTGAATGGAGCCAAGTCCTCTTTAATTTCTTCTGACCACTGCTGCCCTAGTCCGGCTCTCATATCAAAGGCTGTTTGAGAGCAGGGTCCTGTGATCTTTTTTTGCTCTAAGCACTTGTTCCCTTTTGTTGACAGTGCCTAGTTTCTTCAGGGAATGGTAGAAGGAGGTAAGTGCCTTTCCCTTGGCTGTGGCTGTGCTCCCTGCTGAAGCTCAGTACAGTCTTCACTGCCCCAGTGGTTTGAAGGAAGCTGACTGCGGCTTTATTTACATGACATGGGTGGAGATATAATAAAAGGAAATTAAGAAGCCCACACTAACAGCAATGGCTTTTGTTTGTCACCAACAATACTGCAAGTCTGGCCTCCCTAAAAAGCAAATGCTGAATGGCCAGCTGCCATGCCACCTTGGGCTCTGGTTGTGTGCTCTTGTCTGGAGAGCGGTGCAGAATCAGATCCATTTGCTCACTGCGGGTCCTGCACCATAAGGTGGTGGGAATGATGTGATGCTCTGCCCCAGGAATGAACATTGAACAAGGCACGTGTTTAACTGTGGTAGGTCGGGCTCTCCAAGTGTTCTCAGAGTAAGACCCCCTCCTCTTTCCAGATGGTGAAATGTCTCTGAAGAGTTCTCATTCTGGATAGACTTTTTTATTTAACTGCTTGGCCTCTGCCCAGGGGAGTCTGTGTGGCTTTATGGGAAAGATTTTTTAGTTGAGCAGTAATGGCATTGTGCACATCTGAAGATGTGTACCCAGTGGATCGTTCAGCTAGGGATGAAATTGCACTGTTGACCACACATGTTTGTGCGTATGCATTGATTGCACTTATCTGGGAAGTTACAATCCTTACTCAGTCAAAGCTTCTGCTGTTATACATCTGCTTGTTATTCTCTGTTCGTGCTCTGCAAGGCTCTGTTAAGCCTGTTACCACCTCCTTCTCTGCTGCGTCCTTGTCTTTATCATCTTGTGCCTTGCACCCAGTTGGAAAGTGCCTGTGTCACTGGGCCATGCTGCCCAGCTGTGCTTGTGGGAAATAAGTCATTTCCTTGGGGTCTGGTGGCTAATGGTGATGGAACAGCAGGGCTCAGGACCCAGGCGTTCCCCTTGAGGTCCAGAAAAGATCACGGTATTCCTATGGCTCATTGTATGGATGTATATACTCAGTCTCTCCAGGGAGATAGACTAGGTCTGACTCCTAGGAGAAAAACTTTTTTACTCCTTTTTCTTCTAAATAGATGGGAGGAAGGTCAGCTGACAAGCAAGGAAGATCTCTGAGAATCAGAAGGTAAGGGCAGTAGAAGACTGGTGAGGACCTGATATTAGTCTAGGTTTGAAATGAAAGGTATTTTCTATTTACTACAGTGCTAAGACATGGAACGTCTTCCTGTAGGGGCAGAAAGAGATCAAGTTGCTCGGTGGAGAAAGTTTTAATCTGTTTTTGAGGAGAGTTGGTTACGAAATGATGCTGTGTGTGCTCACAGGGCTTTGACCTGGTGTTCTGGGAAGTTTTCCCTGTTGTGTATCTCTTCCTGTACACTGTGATTCTCAAGGTCTGTTTGGTATCTTGAAAGCCTTTTGGCTCTGCAGGAAGAGGAAATGCTGTGTCAATACAATACAAAAATATTGTCTCACATGCCAGGGTCTGATGGGTGGAAAGGTGCCCCCTTATCTAGGGAACATCTCTTCTGAGGTGCCTGGGTCTTTAAAGGGGTGTGTCACAGGTAACTGATGTGGCCATTTATTAATCAGCTGCAGAGTAGTGATATTGGGGGGCAGCATTAGAATTAACATTGGTGCTTGTATCCTGTGGGTGAATTTGGCTAATGCTGATGCATGACTTACCAAAAGTCAGTATCTCTGATAGCTGCACCCCTAGCTAGCTGAAAGAAGACAGGGGTACAGGGTTTGTATCCTTTAGGGGTGAAGAGGGGAAGGAAGAACAGCACGCTTAGCAATGCCAGAGTAGGGGACAAGCTTTCTTTTCTTTTGTTGAGGAGGACAGAGGAAATCAGGCCTTCTGGTACATGTACAGGGTGGGGTGAAGGGACCACTGGTGTATCTTTCTCTCTCTCTTCCTTACTGTGATGGCTTCGACTGCAATTGAGTGTACTACCTAGAGCCATGAAGCCTGTTGGAGGCTTCTGTCTGGAGACAGTTTGAAGAGAGACATTGTCTCTGCCTTTTCCTTGCATAACTTAGGTTTAGAAATGCTTCCCATAACACCCAGGGGGCTTTTTCATGACTACCTGTGCATATTGAGGTTGGCAAGTCAAAAGGAAGGTTGTTTGAGGATCCCATGCATTCACCAGAGTTACCATAGTTGCCACTCCTGCTCTAGCTGTAACAAATCTATGTGCTCACACAAGGATCAAGAGGGTGATCACGAGATGCATCGGAGCTGTTTGCCCTGGAGCTCTGTCATCGCAAGATGGGAAACAATTCCTTGGTAACACTGCAGGATGCGGTGTTACCTGTCATGTGCTGGGTACCCATCACCGCATGGAAGAGGCCGTGCAAAACACGCCTTCAGAGCTCTGGTGTGCAAGTGTGCTCCTCCCTCTGGCATCTGTCATGAAGGCTTATGCTTTGGCACTGTGCTAGGGGTGTTTCAGTCACACGGAGGAGGCGGCGTGCAGGAACAGTCTGGAACCAGTTGGTGGGTTATGCATGGCCCCTGCTCTGAGAAAGGTGGTGCGGGTTGGATGTTCAATATTCTGGGAAAGGATCCTTGTGGTGTAGGATTTATCAGGGCTTTTGGTAATTTTCCAGTCCTACTCTAAAACTTGCTGTGCGACCTTCAGGAAACTCACTGTTACCTGTGTGTGCCTCAGATCTTCCCCATTTCTGCTTGGCTGGATCAGTCCTCTCCATGGCAGCATCCTCTCTTGCTCGATGTCAGTGCTGTGGCCCTGAACCTGAGCACAGCCCTATTTGAGGTGGTAATAACTCAAAGCCTTTGTGGAAGTAGTTTTAAAATAAAAGGAGGTAGATTCAGACTTGATATAAGGAATTTTTTTTTTTACACTGAGGGTGGTAGAACACTGGCTCAGGTTGCCCAGAGAGGTGGTGGATGCCGCATCCCTGGAAACTCAAGGCCAGGTTCAATGGAGCTCTGAGCAACCTGATCTGATTGGAGTTGTCTCTGCTCCTTGCAGGGTTGGACTGGATGGCCTTTGAAGGTCCCTTCCAACCCAAACCATTCTATGGTTCTGTAAGATAAAGCTTCCAAGGGGTCTGAGCTTCATCTCATCTGCTCCGGGGAGGCACATTTGGGAGGGAAGGGGAAGACATAAGGGAAAGTTTTGGCTGCAAGATGGAGCAGCATGATTTTTTTATTCATCACTTTGCTGGCCAAGCAAGGCCCCGAGTGCTGCTATTGTTTCTTGGTCAGCTTCTTCCACTGGAAACTCCAGCCTCCTCCTCTCCTCTACCTTGGAATAATAACTACTGTCTCAGGACCTGCAGGAATGCCAGATGGAAAGTGTTCTGTTCCTTTCAGACTCACTGGGCACGCAGGGCTTGTTTACAGCATACTGGCATGTGCTAGTCGTTCAGAGAGTTGACTGGGCACTGCCTCCTCTGCATGAGCGGAGGGAAGCCAGGCTGTAGGACACAAAAGATGTAAAGGGGAAGGGATTTGCGTGGCAGATGAACACCGCTGAGGTGCCTGTGCTGGCAGTGCAAAGGTGTTCAGTGAGCACAACAAGAACAGGGCTCATCCCAAGCTGCAGGAAGACAATCTGCTCAGCCTTGTAACTATGCTCTTTTATCCAGGCCTCTCCAAACACTCACCAGACACCTCTACCTCAGAGCAGCCCTCAGGAGCAAATACCTCAGGGAGGAAAATTTAACCTGCAGCAAGTTTGAGGCCACAAAGCAAATTAGTGGCATGGTTTGTGATACCACCAGAAAGTGTAATTTCTCCACCCGTGCTTGGGCACTGCTGGGTACTGCTGATTTTCCAGGGACAGACATACATTGAAGGGAAAAAAAATATTCTTACATCTCACTCAGCAGCAGCCTTCTTCATATAATCACTTACAGTGGGAGGGCTTTCAGAAGGAGTGGGGAGCTGGCAGTGGTAGGAATGCCTACAGGAGAAAAGGCAGGGTGTGGAAAGATGTTGGTACGGAGGGGGATTAATATGAATGGCAGCAAGGTGCCCAGGAGGGCACTTGTGTTCACAAGCCTCTCACTGGGACTCCAGCAGCCTTTGGCAGAATTTTGGTAGAACTGGAGCAACAAAGTGCAGAGCGATCCTAATCTACAGCCTTTGTGGAAGTGGCAGAAAGAGGACTCGTCCATCATTGAACTATTTTGGAGTGGCACAGTTCTTAGGTAAGTGTTTCTGGAAATATGATGGGTGTTCCTCTTGCTCTGCAGGATCCCCTCGCCTTGATGATGTAAATGAGTTACATGCTAATGGCACTGTGGCTTGGCAGTGAAATGGCACTTCCTGCAGGGCAAGGGCCCTCTCAGCCTCCAAAGTGGTAGAGAGGTGCCTTGGGACATGGTGGGGAGGGCTTTGCAATAAACCCTGAGCTTTTGCTCAGCAGTCCCCTACCCACTGCGTTTGAGAGGCATATGCACACGTAGTGATCGAGGCCAAATGGGTGCTCAGACCTGGTTTTTCTTCACCTGCCCTGCCCTCAGGTGTTGGAGTGCGGGCTTGGGGCAGTCTCTGTGGGTTGGTGAGTTTAGGTTGGGTTCAAACACGGGGAGGGAATGAGCTCACCCATTTCTGCCTCTTTTCAGGGCCCTGCTCCGACAGGCAGTGCTGTGCTGTCCAAGCTCCGGAGTCCTGGTGCTGCTCCAAGGCCACCAGCCTCGAAGAGGAGAAGATGGTTTTGTTTGGTTTGCTGATATGAAGAAAAAAGTCTGTCAAAATAGGGATTTGGAGAGGGGAGGAGGGAGCAGGAAGTCTTCCTGTTGGCATTTATTAGAAGGGAAATGAATGTTTTATGTTCAGGGCCCTGCTGGACATGCAGTGCTTGGGGACAGTGGTGTGGTGAAAGCCTCCTGACTTCTTGAGCGTGGGGTGCGAATGTGATCTAGAATAAGCAAGAAAGGGCTAAATATAGAAGCCGCTGGCTCCTGTCCTGCAATGGCGGCTCTGCCCTCACTGCAGTCCTGGAGGCTGCAAGTCCTGCCTATTGTTCCGGTCACATTCTTGTGTCCCACGATGGGGCCTCTGTGATGGAATAAAATGAAGAGAAACAGATGGGAAAACAATAACCCAAGGAACAGGCCCTGAGCTTTGCTGGAAGCTTCCAAAAACCCATAAATCCCCAAATGCATTTGTGCTGGATTAAGGAACTGAAGCAAAGCAAGGGCCAAGTCCTTGCCTTCCGGTATCCCATGTGTGCTTGTTGCACAGAAGCAGCTCTGTATGGGGGCTCTGCCTTGCAACAAATGATTGTAGTGGCAACTCTGTTTCCTTAATATTTTATTTCTGGCTTCCCTGGCTGTCCTTTCCCTGTACTATCTCACTTTTCGTTGTGCAGGCCCCTGGGTAAAGTGACGGCGCAAGGAGCCAGCCCACCTTTCCATCCTTCTCATGTACAGCGGAGCTGACTGCAAGAAGAACGTCTGGAACCCCTGCAGGGCAGTGGTGCAGTCTCTCTGAGCTGCTGGTAAGTGCTCTGTAGAGAGGAAGAGCCATTAGTGACTGTGAGCCTCTCAAAAGGAGAGAGGGACTGACCTGAGCATGGAGCAGGGAAACATGACCTACCTGAAATATTATGCTTGGTGACTATGAAGGTGTCAAAGTAATTGGAAATCCTGACCCAGCCACAATTCACTTTTTGTTCGTGTTTGAAGTCGGTGCGTGATATTTTCCTCGGTAGGTTGTTATCTATAGTATCCCTTCTGTGAGCGTGTGTGTGCAAAACCCTCGGTGAGCAGTAGGGAGGATGGATGACTCTGGAGGTGAACGAATGAAGTTTGGTGCTTTTGGCAGAACTCTGCCTTACCTTGCAAAAAGCAAACCACTTTTTTACTCACCTACCTGTCTGTGAATTGGCTTTACTCACTCAGCCAAAACTGACAACTGTTTCTTTTCCTAATGGTTTATTTGCTGCTGTCTTTTTGAGATGAAGAAGTTCCCCAGGGAATCAGACCGATGTTGCAGCTGGCCCAGGGGAAGAGTGAGGCAGTGCTGTGGGGAGCAGGGGACAGGATTGGGGGTGAGATGAAATGTGGTCTTAGTTTGAACCAACCATCTTGTGAAACCTCATCTTTAGGATGTGGGGCAGGAAGAACTGCACACACTGAAGCTGTGCTGCTGCAGCTGTGCTTTGACAGCATGGGAACCAAGTCATTTAAAGCCAGATAGGGATCTATACACCAGTGATCATCCTTGGTAAAATTCCCCTTTTCTCCCCCCGTTCCCTTCCCCAAACACGTATTCTTTCAGTCACCCTCCTCCCTGATACGTTTGCTCGTACCAACCACTGCTCCATGTTAAACAGCTGTCACTGCTCTGAATGGACAGATAAATCCCTATGCAAGCAAAGAAACGGTGAAACGATTCATGTGCCGAAGTGGCGTGGTCTGAAGCTACTGAAACCAACAGCCAGGCTCACATTCTGTTTAATGGCCTCTGGATTAGGCTTGATGTTATTCAGGCAGTTGCATTTGCAGGATACAAGTTTTCTGTGTGGCTGGTCACGATACTAGGGGGTATTTTGTACAGACAGATGTGTACTCTGGGATTGTAATTACATAGTTTAGTAACTTTATTGTTCCGTGCATTTCAGTGGGAGATTTTTTTCATTGA
This sequence comes from Tetrax tetrax, assembly GCA_009806455.1. Classification (NCBI taxonomy): domain Eukaryota; kingdom Metazoa; phylum Chordata; class Aves; order Otidiformes; family Otididae; genus Tetrax; species Tetrax tetrax. Next base: position 148,708 of record WHYT01016695.1, read on the forward strand.
AATTATAGAGTGTTTATGCCTTTTTGTTCTTTGTCTACATGAAACCGCATAGGAACCACCAAGCTGCTGGTAAAAAGTGAACTTGAAATCGACACAGAACAGTATGTTGTGCACAGGAAAGCGCATTGCTTCCTTTGACTGAGTGTTATGCTGCCAAATTTGTTTCATATCCTGCATCCCCTGCTGTGCTGCAGCGCTGCGATGCAGCTGATGTGCTCTTGTGTCGCTCCTTCCACAGCTGGGTGTAAGGAGCACATCTAAAAAGCGAGTTTCAAAGGCGAGGCCAGTCAAGGGCAACTTGCGTCTGCTTCAGTTCATGTGTTTCCTTGTGCCACCTTGGAGGACTGTCCTTGGAAAGCGTGGTGAGGACAGGGAACTGCTCCTTTCAGACCTGTTGTGCTACAGGAAATGAATCTTCCTGTTTTGTAACCCACCTCGGTTCTATTTAGGGCGAGCCCTGCTTCCTGCTGAGAGCTGAACAAGGGACTGATGGAGGTGGATTTCATGAGGGACATGAAATATGTCCTCCTTTCTTTGAGCTTGGAGCCACTGAGAGCCTTTTCATGCCATCTGAATGGGATGAGGGAGGAAGCAGGGGAGGAGGAAAAAGACTCGAGGCTGATTTTTCTCTTTGAGGATCTGACTCCCATTCCTGTTGTCTCAGGGGAGAGTGGTTTACACCACCAGGCAATGACCTTTTCTCAAATGCAAAGTAAATATTTTCTCAGCAGACGAACCATTGTGAAAGAAACAGCAGAAGGCAGGGAGATGACAAGTATCTTTAGGTGTCTTAGGTCCAATACGGCAGAGCTAGGGTGGATAACACCAGTGAAGCCAGCAGGAAGAGCTCTGCCTTTTGGAAGGCCACAGTGCAGTCTGTGTAGAGGTGGGGAATGCAAAGCCTGGCTCATAACGTGAGGAAGGAGGAGAGAAAAGTCAGGGTCTTCAGTAGGTGTGAGCTCATGTAGCTCAGAGGTGAAGGAAGGAGAGAATCCTCCTGTTTGCCTTGTCTCGCTTCTGAGGTGTGTAGGCGAGAGTCATTTTGGTGAAAAGCAGTTACTGTTAAGAAGGGAAAAAACAACCCCAAACCAGCACGTAGTAGGGTCTAAACAGTTGAATCCTCAATTAATCAGCTGAACACATGGAAGAAAAATGTTTGGGCTTGAATGAAGTATCAAATTCCATTTGGGTGGGATGGCATTCAGTAATGCCACACTGCAGTGTTTTGTTTTGGAAACAAACCAGAGTCATTTAATCCTTTCTTAACATTGAAGCTATTCTGTAATTTGCAATTTGAAAGTGCAGCTTGGGGGAGCTGATTGCATTTCTCAGTGCCTGTTCCTTGTGCTACACACAACCCTGTTTGGGTTTTCTGTGTTCATGCTGTGAGAGCTGGTGGGAAGGTCTGCCTTTCGGAGGCAAGCGAACTGATTGATTTCACAAGCAAAACTGAATATGAGCAGAACTGTCTTCATCTTCAGAACCCTACAGAACCCTTGGCTCTGAGGAATGGTGTTAAGTCTCATTGCTGTCAGGGACCTGGGCTCTTGGCTAAGAGAGACCGGGAGTGACCGTGTGAAAGCAGGAGCCCACCTAAATAGCGAAGCTTGCATTGTATTGCATGTAGTGTCTGACTTGCAGGAGGAAGGAAAATGTCTTCCTTTTGTGATTTTTGGAAGCTATTAAAACTTGCTATAACTCAGCCCCTGGATGCCAGCCCCATTTTTGAATGGGGCTCTGCACCATCTCAAAACTAGTTTATCTTGAAGTGGGAAGGATTCTTGCTGCAGTTCCTCAAGGCCTCGTTGTGCTTGTCCTTGTACAATCATGATGCTTAGCCGGAGGCGTTCACTTTTTGGAAAGAGTAGTCAAAGGAGTGACTTGCCCAAGGGTGCGGAGGTACGTGGGGAGGCAGTGTGAGAGCAGACCGCAGCTCTCCTGTTGCTGGAGCCAAAGGCTCTGCAATTGGCCAGCTTCCTCCCTGCTTCCTCCTGGAGCCTAAGCCTGACCTAGCGCTTGTGGTGTTGATGCTGCTGTGATTCCTGCTTACAGCCTGGGGATGGCCAAGTTTGTTGTTCCTTTAGCAGTCATTTAGCTTCTGCAATGGAGAATAGATAAAAACAAGCTGAGACTTTGACTTACTCTATTGAACCACACTGTAATCAGCACAGTGCTGCAGGCATGTGAGTGACCCATAATGTTACCTTCAATATCATATTGGTGAATGTGTAGTTTTTTAAAAATAGGAGCTACTGTCCAGTCCATTCTACCCATTCCCATGTAGCAAACTAATCTCTTGTATGTGTGGCCGGAAAAGCAGCTGTGAACGACTTCACCAGATACAGAGCAATGGCAAATCCAGCTCATGATGTATGTTAGCAATATGAACAGCTTACCCCTTTCTCCTGCTCCTTGTCTCTCCTGAAAAGCGTAATGGAAAGTTAAAAGAATTATTTAACATATAATAGATATTTAAAGAAACACTTCTTCCTGTAAAGTGTATGCATGGTTATCGACATCGTAAGGGAAAGCATTTTGTCTTTCACTTCTGAATGATGGGAACTCATAACGCAGTAAATTACACTAATATAAAAGTTAATGTACTCAGCTTTAACACGGGTATTTTACTGTTATTATCACTATTGAAAGTGTCATCCATCACAGTGACATGCACCCAAAAAAAAGAAAAAAAACCCTGGTGTAGTTGCTCTTCTAATGCCTTTTTTATAACAGTTTTGCAGCTCTATATTATCTCCTATTAATGTGATTTCTCTCCTATCTATAAATTTCTCAGGATTGCCTCTTCCCCTCCACTTTCCATAATCACCATTTATGATCCAGACGCTTCCCATAAAACAAGGCTTTAGGTGACAGTGAGAGATTGATGCTGACCTAGATACAGGCCCACTCCCAGCTTTTTTTCTTTCCTCTCAGCAATAATGTGCTCATTACAGTGTTGAGGAGGCTTTGTTAAAAGGTTCAGCTTCTAGCAATTTGTGCTAAAAATAGTCTCATTAGCTGAAACTTTGCTGGATCAGCAAAGGAGCTCCTGAGGAAGAGGTACGAGGATGGACTCAAGATGTAAATAAACAAGAGGAAACTCCATCCCACTGCCCTGGCAGGCCCAGGATTAACTCAGACCTGCAAGGCAACACACCAGCAATGCTTTCTGTCCGCGGCTCTCTGCGAAAGAAGGCTTCTCCATCCTTGCTGGCTAGAGTTACCCTGTACCTGATGATTTCGCCCACATAGTCTTGGGGGTTTATTTTAGTGTTCCCACACCTCATTTCTGCCTGCCCAAGAAGAGCAGCAGAGTGCACTTGTCCCCTCTGCAGCACTCCCTGAGCCAGGGGCCGTGCCATGCAGGACACACCTGTGATATCTGTGGAAACCTGGGGCAGCTGCACAGGTTGAGGATCCTGAGGAGTGGCCAGGAAGTGCCCAAGGAGAAGGGAAAACTACTTTCTTTTCCAGGAGTCAGTTAAGCTTGTTTTCTGTCCTCCCATTGCTAAGAAAGCTTGGCCCCGTTAGCCGAAACTGATAAGGGGGCAGTGGGTTTCTGCAGCTCCTTGTTTGCCCTTTGCCAGATTTTGCATTTGCTCTGAGAAGGAGACTCTTCTCCATAGCAAAGGATGTCTCATTATCTCCTGTCCAAAAGGGAAATGCAGCTCATAGAGTAATTATTTCTGCCATCCTCGCTGCCTTATTTCTTACCATGTTAGCATATTCATAATTAACCACAAAGCCTTTTTTTTTTTCCTCCTTCCTTCCATTTCTTGCAGTTGTACTGCACTGAGCAACTGAGACGTATTTGAAACTGTTCTGCCTATTCCTACGTACCTTTAGCTGAGTTTAACTCTGCCCTTTAGTAAAAACCTTTAGTTTGGGGTCCAGCTTCCCCAAACAGGAGGCATGGGAAGGAGCTGGAGGCACTCTTCTCTGTCTGCTTGTTTTTGCCTCTCCTTTCTCACTCAGACTGAGACATGAGCCCTGTACAAAGACCTGGTTTTTTGGGGGAGACCTTTGCAAGCCATCTTTGATGAGGTTGTCGAGGCAGCTGGCATGAGCTGCCCATGGGCTGCTGCTGGGAGAAGCGTGTGACTGTCGAATTACAGCTCCATTTATCCTACCAGATTTTTGTGGAGTATGATTTGTGGTTCCTTCAGGGAATTTTCGTAATTTTTATATACATTGGTTTCTTAGTACTCTTACTTTGTTTTTGTCATCATTAGCAATGAAAAAATCAATGAGCCTATTTTGGTAGATGAGCTGTGCTTTGGCTAGTGAGGGAAAGGCTTACACTGAATGCCATGTTATTAATGAACCATTGGTTTGATTGTCTCATAACTGTCCTGGAACGTTGGTTATATGACCAATACATAGAGCTTTTGTGTGTGCGGATATATCCAACAACATAAGAGATGCAAAAGCATTTCTGAAGGCCCCTCAGTGGCCACCAGTCTGAACATCCTCCAGAACTTGTTGCTAATTCAATTTAGCTGGGACATTCCCAGGAAAGTCTTGTTTCCTCCACTGTTTTTCCTGCCTCTGCCATAGCAGTGGTGGGAGAACAGGGAGCTGCTGGAGTGATTACTGGTAATTATCAGTCATTCATGTGAGCCTGATCCTAGGGCTGCATCTTGCCTTGGGGATTGTACGTGACTTTGTCTGTGGCGGGCAGAGACAAGAACTTACGATGGCCATCCCAGGGTTGTGAAGGCTGCGGATACTTCTGTCAAATTGTGGCTCTTCAGAGCAGGATGCTCCCTCTTCCTCCTCCCCAAGAGACCAGGAAACCAGCAGAGGAAGAGAAGTCAGCGTTCACAGACAAGGGTCAGCATGGGTGGCCTGGGAGGCAGCTGGGATGCCCCTGTTCACCTTGGTGCTGTCAGCCCTGCTCTTTTTGACCAGAGCTGCATAAACTTGCTGGCCCTCAGGCTGCAGCCGGCGGGCTGTGCTGGAATGGGTCTGCTCTGGCCTCCTTGCCAGAGAGTCCCCAGGCCGGCTCAGACCACCATGGCTGTGAGGCCCCTTGCTGTCAGCTGCATGTTTGAGTGAGGGAAGATCTCTCCATGGAGCAGGACACTGAGCAAAGGAAGGAAACATCTGCAGGCTGGGTGGCTGCCTGGACTTCCCAAGCAGTTACTTGGGCTTTATGACAGCAGCAAAGAGTATGTGGTTACCATACTTGCTCGTTAGATATGGCCTCTCCACGATCTGCCATGTGAGCTTCTGAGCCCAGGCAGGAATAGTTACTGTTGCAGCCAGATGGTTTCATTTTTTTTCAGGGAGATTAATTAGACTTGTTTCTCAGATTGGCCCAGCCCTGGCATCTGAGAAACAAGTACTTACGGCAACAGATGAGCTGTCAGTTGTCCCCTCCTGAGCCCGCTGAAGGAGTTCAATGGAGCTCCCTCAGGCCCTTGGGACCTAGATGGTTGTGTGCTGACATATGTTACCTGTCTCAGTTCTTGAGGTGTCTGTTGAAGCTTGTGTGATGGGCATGTAGGTGTGTTCAGGGAGGATTGACAAGAGTTTGGGTATATTTTCAAGATCCTCAGCATCTATGAGGAACAGCTCTGCTGCCAACTTCATGATACTCCCTCTTCTTCCACGAAGGAAAGACTTCTGAGCCTGCCAAGAGTTGCCCAGTCGCGTGGGACAGTGGCAGGGATGTGACTACAGAAAAGTGCACATGCTTGTCTCCTAGGAGCCCCCATGGCTCTGCAGAAGTGCTCTCTATAGCTGCCAGTAAGTAAGTCTTTAGAGTATGGATTCTTTGGGTCAGACACTGTACAGCTCATGGCTTGTTGTGCCCCAGTGAATGGGAAATGGCATTTGGAAAAGCTGTAAACTTGGCTGTACTAAGCAGATGGCACTGAAGGTAAAAAATGGATTTGAAGACTATTCTCTCAAGCCATGGCTTGATTTGGAGATGTTGAAGCTTGCGTGATGGGCATGTGGGTGTGTTAAGGGAAGAATGACCAGAGTTTGGGTACAAATTCAGGATCCCCTGCCTCCACCAGGAGCAGCTCTGCTGCCGACTTCATTATGCCCTTTCTTCCTGCCATGAAGGAAAGACTTTTGTCAGGAGTACTAAATTAGGTGCTTCTGCCAAGCTGGAGATTTTATGGCAATTACTGTATTGGGAAGAAAGACTACGTAGTGCCCTTGGAGCTTCAGAACAAAAGGTTCAGTAACACCACAGCTTCCCATGTGTTTGTTCTGAAATCAGTGCCCAGTGCTGGAGCACATGGACCTGTCTGTGCAGTTCCTTACTCGTGGGCAGTGAGGTTTAGCTCCTTCCCTTTGTGCAAGCCTCCTCTTGTTTCCTGTACCTATTAGTGACCTTCTTGGGAGGGCTGGAAGCCCCAAGGTTTTCCCTTGAGGGACAATTGCTCATCCTTGAATAAGATGTTTACTCTTGCCTGTAATTGCATAGGGCTTGAGCAGCGCCAAACCCTAACTGTGCTTCCTTCCCATCTCATTGCTTTCATGTAGAGACATGGGTGTGTGAATTGCTTGCGGAGGTTCAAGTTGTGGCATGATAAGCTCCATCTCCAGGCACTTTCCCAATCTAGTTTGTCAGCAGCAGGTTCTGCTTCTTGCTGTCCGTTCATTGCAATCTCCAGTGTACATGAGGGTCTCCTGGCCTTCCTCCACTGCCCTACCCGCCTCTAGCTCACAGTACAGTGGGAACCAGTTACTGCTTATAAAATTGGAGGACAGACATCCTTTATTCCATTTTAAAAAATGTGGAAATTTGGAGCAGTGGAAGGGAAAGGTCCATGGATCTGTTCCAGTATTTATTTTGCTTATTGGAAAACAAAAACATTTACTAGGCTGCTTTCAGAAACCAGCAATCCATAAGCTTGGCTTTCATTAAAAAGGCACTCATTGTTTTTCCCTGAGGATTCAGTGACATTTTTCAAAATTTTCTGTGCCCAATAATTGTATTTTTTATCAAATTTTGTTCTGACTTTGTGACCACAATAAAGTTTAGGAAACTATTATTTATTATGGGTTTAAAAAATATTCTATGAATCTGACTTTCCTTGATTACTGGATCATACTGTGATTCTGCCAGTTGCAAAACAGCATTGTAAATGCTGCTTTCAGACTCTGTGGAATGTTCCCAAAGTGATTTGGAGAGCTGCTGTCTCTATCATCCATTGCTCAGCTTTTTTTGCTGTGACCCTGACGGAGAAACTTGTGGATAGATGCCACAGAGAGAGAAGGAAGGTGGTATCTGAGCTCCCTCTTCCTTCAAGGTCTGTCTCTTTCCTCTCTCTTCTCCAGAGTCCAGAAACAGAAGTGTTTGTTTCTGATGTTTCAGTTTCACCTTCATCAGAGCCCAGTGTTCATCAGAAGTTAGGGAGTAAAGTTCTCTCCATCTTTTTTTTTTTTTTTTTGAGATGTCTCTTCTTGTAGCACTTCAGATCTGAAAAATAAGGTGTCTTGGTGATGATGTTAAAAGGCCTCCTGCAAAGTTGGCCCTGATACATCCATATTAGCAGACTACAGAGGCTGTTCAGTATTTGGCATTCAAGGATAGGAGTAGGGGAAGAGGGAAGAAGGTTTCCTCTTGCAAGAGGATTGTTGGAAAATCTGTGCTTGCTTTGAAGATGGGGAGTTGAACTTTGGGGGTACTAGAGAAGATCTGGAGATGGGGAAGTGACCTACAGAGACATTACACGTCTGGTGTTTGCTGTAGCCTGGTCTCCTACTCCCTAAAAGCATGTGAGCAGGAGGTCAGGGGAATACCTAGAGGTCAGGCATCCTAAGGGTCCCGTGTCCCCTGAGCACAGGCCCAGTGAAGCCACCCCACATTGCATCAATGTAGATCATGTACGTTCATATTGAGGGGAAGCACCTCTTAGGTGGAAGGGGCTGCTTAGCTTCCAGGCTTGATTTGCTGCCGAGATGGGGAAGGTATGGCTGTCTTCTAGGAGCTGAACCATGGCTGTCGGGTCACTGATCAGCCCTCAGGTAATGGTGGCTGGAGGCCACTATTTACCTCAACTAATTCTGAGCTCTGGACTGTGAGTGCACAGTACCCATCTTATTACCAGTCAGCTGAGCCCTACAGCATGACCCTGTCTTTTGCTAGTGAAGCCCTCAGGTGTCCTCTAAGGCACCTGAGAGACGGTCAGTTGAGGTTAACAAAATAATCTCTGCATTAATTTTTTTTCTTCATCCTTTCCCAGAGGGGCTCTTGCCTTTCCATTCTCCTAGGACACATGGTGACATTTCATTCCTCTGAGGTCAACTGATTGTGGCCTTAACCTACGAGGGAACACGGATTCATCGCTGCTGCTTTACAGTGAGACTGGAAGATTTGTAAAGAACATGCCATAATTAATCCAGATTACAAGGCAGAAGTGTTCAAGTAAAGTCTATGATGCATCATAGGGGATGATGATGCATCAGAGGGACCTGTGAGCTGCTGTTAATCCTAGCAGAGCAGCAAGTGATTGTGTCGGATGGAAGACCACGGAGGAAAGAGCCTAAATGTATGTGTCTGTTTCCCATTTGTCCCTGCAATGGACATCTTAAGGCACAAAATTATTTTTAAAATCCAGCTTTCTTTTCAGTTTATGACCTGAATGTTCACAACTAGATATGTAAATAATGCACCAAGTACCTTCACTGTTCTCCTGCATGTTAAACTGCTGCAGCCAGTGTAATTGCTTGTGAATATTGTGTGCAACAGCAATGGAAAAATCAGGTTTGCTCTTTATTTATTGCATTTCATTCAGCTTAGCCACTGGAAGCAGCTTGAGTCAGCTTTGCTTCATCTCTCTCACACCCTTAACCCAAAGCTGCATTGTTTAGGTTCCTAGCAGAACTGGTTGGGAATCTTTGGAGACGATTATTTGTTAGTAAATGCTGCGTTATGTAGATGATGACTTTTAATAGAGGAATGTAAAATTTAGTTAAAATTTTTGTGGCTACCTCTTGTATACAGAGACAGCTGCTCACTCAGAGACCTGGAATCAGACGCTCAAGCTAAGATGTGAAAGCTCCTACTTCCAGATCCAGCCCCACAGATCTTCAGCCTCTGTCCCTCTCAGCTTTGAACTGTTGGCTCTTCTTAGGTAGACATGTGAGTTTGGGTATGCTCTAAGCTGTGGGAGCCCCTTTCTTTTTCTTTCAGTTTTTTTAAAAGGGCCTGAATTTGTGCCACATCAAATAGTTAAATAATCAGCCCCTGAAATGCATTGCAAAAGGGCAAATATTTTTCTCTGGATGACTTTTAATTCATGACTGAGAGAGAGGGAATCCATCCAAGATATTAAGCGGGAAAAAGGGTATCTGCCCTTGGATTGTCAAAGTTTCTGCCTCTGAGGGGGCTCTTTGAGACTCCTCTCAAGACCTGTCCACTGTTGCAGCTTGCAGTGAGCAAAAATGCTTCTTGCTGTGATTGAGCGAGCTGGGCCTGGACAACTGCGTGAGGTTTTTCAATCTGATTTAGCAGTTGGTAACCAGTGCCCCAAATCATGGCACAGATTGAAGCACCTAAGAAATCTGGTGGGATTGGGATAGGGACTGGTAGAGCATGGTTCTGCTTGGAAATTTGCTGACATGTGGGCAACCGGAAGCAGCGGTTTTCCTCAATTCCTGTATTTATATTTGGGCAAGGCTTCTGGTAGACAGGAGTGAGCCCAGCTCGTCTCAAGAGTGAAATCTTGCCTGTTTTATCTGTAGGAGGTAAGAGCTGTATCTACCATTTTAACTCTTTTTGTTGTTGTTGTTGAGAAATAAGTCTTTCACCTCCAAAACAGAAAAGCTCTCTTGTGTTTGTGTGTGAACACACACAAGCTGGAAAGGCTTTTCCTGTCCTCAGTGCAATTTGTAGGGAGCTGCCTTTGCTTGCCCACGTCCTCAGCTTCACTGAAGGGCTGTGTAAAAGGTCTTCACGTCTGACCAGCTGAGCTCTGATTTCGATTTAGGTACAGATTGTTTGAATTCAGGCATAAAACCTAGGAAAGTTGATTTTATTTTGTTTTTCCTTCTTAAGGAGGGCTGGGAGTCCAGGCTGCCAGAATTGATTTGACTGACTTATGTATCTTCTCTCCTGAAGCCAGCTGAGAGTTTTCTTTAATCTTTAAATCAAACCTTTGTGGTTAAGATTTACTGTGAGGAAATGCAAAAGCTAGTGCTCTCCATATGAAATACAAATTCTTGAATCTGGCTTCCTGTGCATTGACAGAAATGTGGAGCTTTCAGGTATGTTTACATGTACGTGCTGCGATGGTAGACAGTTCCAAATGATCCTGCTCAGAAAGGAGAGGTGTTGTAGTGTTTGAAGGCAGATCCTGTGAGCCTTATAGATTTATGGGAACAAGGGCCCTGAAGTGGGTGAATGGGATGGGTACCTATAAATGTAATAAGCTATCTTGCACGCAGAGTAGCTACATCTAGTGTTATAAATAACAGCAGCCTTTTAGGTTTCCTAGGAGGTCTGGCAGTCTTACAAATGAATGTGCTGCTAGTTGTCTGAGACCAGACATCAGGAAGCTGTCCATGAGTGCTGTTGGCCCACTGTCTCTTTTTCCCTGCCCCGTTCCCTCTCTATTGGTGGTGTGTTGGTTTTTTTGTGTTTTTTGTTTTTTTTCTGTTACTGAAACACAGACCCTGCCTGGCCTGCAATCTCTCACTGTTGCTTGCTGAAGATGAATGATTCATCAGGCCCAACCTGATAAAATTGTGCAAGGCAGTCACCAAAGTTAATCAGACCAAAAGGAAAGAGATGAGGGAAGGGAAAAACAAAAACAAAAGGCCCCAGAGCTAGTTCTAATTTTTGAACCTCCCTTGGGAATTTAAAAATGCATATGCAGTGTTCTCAGCCCGGGTTCTCCATCCTCCTCCAGCCTTCATTGGGAAATCTGAGAGCAACCCAGGCGATCGGTTTTGAAGTGCGACTTCCGATGTTGCAATGCAGAAGAGCGTGATTCAACAGGCCTCTGCCTGCTCTCCGACGGCTCATTCATGGCGCCTTATTTGTTAATAGCGCTGGGGAGCAGGCGGCTGCGGTTGCAACCTGCTAATCACTTCCACTCGGATTTGTTGTGTCACACCAGTGAGGATTGAGGTGAGGGGGCCGAGGAGCTGCTGACATGAATCATGCGGTGCTCTGCTGTGTAATTAGGAAGGAGCCCTGTGGTTCTCAGTGCACTGGTGAGATTTCTCAGGCCTGAAACATAATAAAGACTGCCACCCACTTTAACAGTGAATTAGCATCATCCTTGCTGATCCTGAAAGAGGCTGAGTACTTGCTGGAGGCCTGGTTCCTTGGGATCAGGGGGACCTGGAGTTTGGCCAGACAGGGCAGGGCTGATAGCTAGGTCACTGCCGTAGCGGGGAGGACAGATGTAGGAGGAGGGAGAGCGGCAACTCGGAGGATGCCTGGGGGTGCTCTATGTGTAGGGCATCACTACGTGGTGTGTGGCTGCAATAGTCCTGCTCATGTCCACCGTGTGGCTAAATGAGACAGAGTTGCACAAGCGGTTGCAATGAGGTGTGTCTCTCCCCTGCTTGTTTGCTGTAATGCTCAAGGGGTTCCCAGGGTGCTGCTTCTATGTTTGCATCTGAAGAATATCCTTTAGTTTCTCTCAGCTGGTTGCAGCGGTTTGGTTGGCAGTGGGGTGCTGTGCAGGACTCGCCAGTTTCAATCCCCGCGTGGCCAAAGACCCCTCTTGGCCATCTGTGTTGCTGGGGCTTAGCGAGAGAAAATCATCATTACAGTCATCTTTCATGGCAGTTCCTGGCTGTTCTTTGCATCCTTGGTGCTTTTGGCTTCAGGAATTGTGCCGAGCTCTTAGTGAGCATGAGGAAATGTGTTAAACCCTGAAACCTTCACACCACCAATGGCCTCATTCCAGGATGCAGAGACTAATTAGCCAGTGCGAATGCTTGAAGGGCTTTCATCAAATTATTCTGTGATTCTTTCTAGACTCTGAATCCACATTACAGTAGAGAGGCATTCCCTTTACTCTCTGTTATTTTAAGTTAATTTCAGTTTAGTTCAGTTGAGTGTTGGTATATTTGGTATTTAACAATAGTGTATCAAAACAACATTTCCACATGATTTTAATTTAGAATTAAATTGCTGCGATAGTGTCAGGAGAAAACCACATGCCAGACCCTCAGCAGCTGTGAATCAGCAACAATCCATTGATTTCAGCAGGGCAGCACTGATTTATTCCTGCCAAGGACCTGGTCCAGCCTTCTTTAAAAGGAAAACCCATTTCTTCACCCTGGTTACTGAAACATTGTGTTTCAAGATGGGATGTGTCTAAGCTGCCTCCTTTTACTTTTCACCACTTGGGCCATTTTGTTTGTTTTCCAGTACTCCTCCTTTTTTGCTGGGGCAGTGAAACTTTTCTTTTGGAGATAATGTCACTCTAAGCTCACAAGCCTTGGCACAGCTGCGTTTTGAGAGAACGTGTTTAATGTTGCACTGAACATGAAAAATGATATTATCTTCTGCAAAATAAGGCTTCTGGCTGTAATGTTTTTATTCTTGCACATCACCTTCATGCTACACAACATGGGAGGGGCAGTGTTTCCTACTATTTTCTGTTCTTTATATGATGTTTTAAGAAGCCAAGGGTTGATGTGTGATTGCACTCCTCAAGTCAGAGAGCACCTGAAGAGCTGGGTACCTCTTGAGACAAATAAGAGGATTTCAGACTGGCCCTTGTGGAGCTTCTCTGCAAGAAATACCTTTCATGGGCTAAATGAGAGTAACTTCGTTTTTGTGAAAAAGCATCTGCTTTCCAGAGCACAGTTGTATTTTTTGTTGGTGCTGTCAAATGGCTTTCTTTGAACACCGCAGATGGCAGCTGCATTATCCACTGTGTCCCTTCCTTTTGAGGGGAGACACGATGACATGTGAGAGAGGGAGCCTAGCTCTGATTTCTGGTCCAGACAGTCCCAGCAGCTCTTACGCCTGATTCAGGGCAGGCTCTTACGCCTGATTCTGTGTATCAAGATGGTCCACATGTTTGACAGAAATCCTGTTAAAGTTAGTGGCTTAAAGTTAGTCACCTGAAGTTAGGTGACATTGCAACCTCAGCCACCTTCCTGTGGCAAATAGAAGAAAGCCCTTTTTTGACAGGTAACAGGAAAAACAATGATGGATAATGTTATGGTTTGGGTGTAACTGCCGCCCTTCATTTACTGCCGTTGTAAGAAATTATTAATGCTCCTTTGTGGAATCAGGGAGCTGAAACAATGGTGGCCTCCACCCCAAGCACACGTCACTGCCCAAAACAAAGGCAGAACCCCAGCCTGCATAGGTGTGGACAGGTTTCCTCCGCTATCGGCTTGGGAAAGCCTGGCAAGGGAGGCAGCTGGGGAGAGCTCTGGGCAGAGAAGCATTCAGTGCTTTGTGGGCTGACTATTGGTGAAAAGGGAGCGGAAACAGGAGCAAACAAACTGAATCTGGCATGTTGAGGAGAGATTTTGTACCTCTTTCCTACAGGAGCAGGATTTCTGCAGAGAAATAACTGGCACTGCTGAGAGGCAGAATCCACATGGAATCGACCCAAGGCTCTGGTTATCCACTTGTCTGAAAGAAAGTCACTAAAGAAAATGAAATGAGTTGGAAAACAGAAGGCATTGGCAGGAGAACAGCCTGTTACCGGAATATATTTGTTATATAGCAGTAAATGGAGGAGCTTGATTTGCCTGGTCCTGTGCAAACCCCAGTAAGTGTTCACAAAGCAAGAAGTGATGACTGACGCAGAGCAGAGGGGCAGCAGGGGGAGAGTGCAGTGCTTTAAATCTCTCATTTTCATTTGACTCAGTTCCAGGATGACACAGTCCACCCTAGATTAAAAATAACTACAGAAAGGAGTAGAGCATTTATTTTTTTTTTAATCAAGCTTCAGGATATCTTTTGGGAGCATCACAGGTTTGATTCAGGCTCCTTATTTAGCTTTTATGCCGGCCTGTCGTTGGAATTGTACCATTGTGGCTGAAGTAACGCTGGTGACTCACAGCTGTCACAAGGATCTTGGGCTGCCTTCCTCATTTTAACATGAAACTGTAAGGAAGACTCAGCAGTATCCTTGGTTTTTTCACCCAGAGACGCTTTTCATCCAGAGGTCAAGGACAGTAGAGCCTAATGGATCAATACTGGTTTGGGAGCCAAGAGGTGTGACTTCTGTCTCTCAGTGTAATTTTTTGGGAGGACCGTTGGGAGCAGGGATTGACACTTGCTATGGCTTTCCATCACTTCTTTCTGTTGTCTTTGCAGGTGCATCAGTAGAAACACCTGACCACTGTCCTTTTGAGTCTGGTTTGTGAAAATATACATCCTGTATCATTGCTGCCCATGTGCAGATTTCAGATAGATTTGGCAAAGTGGAAGAGGACTCTTAAGATACTAATGTCCAGCTGTTGTTTTTTTTCTTTGTTTAATTTGTGGAAATAAGCAGTAGCTAGAAATAAGATCTAATTACTTCTTCACAGCAAGGTGCAGATTTTGTTGGAAAAGCCCCACCCTGTGCCCTCATCCCCAGAAGAGACAAAGTTCTGAGTGACCAGAGTGGGATTGTTACTGTCAGAGTACAGAGCTGCTTGATTCTGGAGAGCCTTGACACAGAAATCCCTGGAACATCCAGTTACTGCACAGACATCTGGATAGGTTTTCTGACTCTCTTATCTCCTATCTGCTTAGAATGGGACTGTAACAAACTCCCTTGCTTTGCACCAGTAAGTGTGATCTCCCACAGAGTCATCAGCTATGGATGGTGTGAACTGGTGTAACCACAGGATGAACAAACCTTTGCCTGTTTGTGCTACTGAAAGATCTGCCAGGTTCAGCAGGGGAAAGTTGGCTTTGACACCTCCTCAGTAAGGTCAGGAGGCAGCTAATGACTCCTTTCCCTCGTGGCGTGGAGCTCATGAAAACTAGAGCTGCCCCAGCCCTTTGAAAGCCGTGGTCTTCCTAGGCTCCTCAGCCTCCTGGCTTAGAGAAGGAGGACATATATGCAGCTTGGTGGACAAACTGAAAAATAAGGCAGAAAGGATAGGAATACCTTCTTTTAGGGATGGCAAATGAGGAAGAAGAGATTTAGCCCCAAATTTTGACTTCGTTCAGCTGGCATTATCTCCAAGTAATCCTGTCAACTAAAACCATGAAGTTAACTTTGAAATGGCTGTCTCAAAAGAGTTAGGGATTTGCAGACTCCTATTGCTAGAATTATTTGGCAATTTGAATAGCTTCATACTTTTTTTTTTCCCTGTGAATTTACTGTTTTCTGTAAAACTGAACTAATTACCCAGTTCTCTTATGGTTGGACAGGACTGACAGTGCAGCACCGGAGGAGTCAGAGGCGCTTCGCAGAAGTGAGTGGCTAGAAGCAGACAGGACTCACCCTACCAATTTTCTCCAAGCGCCATGAATGACACGGTAGGGTCTTTGAAATGCTGCTGTCATCTGAAGGGTGTTTCATGCTGCTGCAGACCAGAAAAAAATATTTTCTAGGAACTCAAGCCTGAATAATGTAACGAATCCACGTGTTTCTTGGTTTTCTTCTGTATCTCCTTGTGCTGCCTCACAGGACTGTATCTCCCCCACCCTTCATGGTGGCTGCAGTTATTCCCAGCGCATGAGCAAGGGAGTGTTAGACAATTCCTTGTAAGGAGCGGACACTGGCCTTACCTGCTGCTGCTCTGCCTTGCAGGAAGCATGACTCGCACAGATCCTGCTGCTTATCTCACATGGTGCTGAGAAAATGTCTTCATTTGGCAGCGAGGTAGGAGTGACCACTTTTACGTACAGATGGGGCTTTTCAGTGGAGGGCAGGGCTTTTATTGCTGCTGTTTGTGATGTGCAAAGCCCTCCCATCAGAGATGGGATCCTCTTGTGCTAGGCATGCACAGATAGAAAGAGATTGTTCTCAATCACAAAAAATGTGAAAATAGATAAGGGGAAAGCTGAGAAATGCTACAGAGAATCACTGACTGTCCCATGTCCTTTTGGTGGGCTAGTGATACGTGATCCCAGCAAAGTCAGTTCAGTGTCCACAAATGGAGTTTCTCAAGAGAGTAACATCCAGTGCTCCTTCAGCTCAAAATATCTGGTTTGGCACATTGCAATAGTCTCACATGCATTCAGCAGATGCAGACAGAGAAGATGGCTGAGCTTGTCATTGCCACAGTGGTTTTTTTTGTTCTCTTAGTTTTCTGAACTGGCTCGTGGAAGCACCTCCAGTGCCAGAAACATCAGCGTATAGAGTAACAGTGGAATCAAGACCAGCCCTTCTGACAGCTGTTAGATTAAGGCAGTGAGGTTTACTCACTCCTGCTGTCTCCTCTTCCCTTCGCAGGTGAGTCCCTGGCATCCCTGAATTTCTGCCATTTGCAACAGTCCTCCAGAGTGAGTGAAGAAGTAGAAACTATGCTATCCAGCGTAATCTGTGTGGCACTGTTCACCACGGCTGAAACAGGCTTCGTGAAAGCACATAAGCAGGTGGATAGCTCCCGAAGTGAAAGAGGAAAACAAGTCTAGTGTGTGTTTATGAAGGCTGCTCAGAGAAGCTGGCCATGCAGTTGGAATTGATGAAGACTTAACTTAAATCTTTCGTGGGTTTATTTTCTGTCATGGAGGAGGAGTGGGCTTCAGCTTGGGTTTTTTAATTTAGTTTGTGCTCTCTCTGTCCTGGGGCTGAGATTGCAGCACCTCCTCAGCACAGTACCTAAGGCAGCTCTTAAATTGGTTGCCAGGCCCCTGCAGTTCTCACTAGAGCTAGGGTTTCACCTCCTGTTCTTTTGGCTAACTACATAAGGTGGATTGAAATTGCAGTGTTTCCTTGCACACATGCTTTTTTCTTTCTGATGTTTCATCACATCTCCCTGTTTTCAGCAGGCTGTTATGCCTGATGCAGCATGGAACTTTGTAGGGGAAGGCTTTGTAAAGTAGTTAAAAATTTGGAAGTGATGGGTAGATTGCCCGGGGAGCTTGTAGTGTCTGTCTCTGGAAATTTTAGGAAGAGGCTGGCTATACGCATCAGCCATGCTACACAACAGTGGGGCCTCTTTGAAGATGGGATGTGAACTGCTTGTCTTTGCACAATTCCTTCGCCTCTGCTTTACAAACAGTGCTTGCTAAGATAATCGGCAATGACAAATCCTCATGGAATATTGCAGGTGTGTGAATAACCACCTAAGAAGTATTTGGAAATAGCTGCTCTTACTATTCTGGGTTTGAGCTTCCAAACAAGAGCTCCAAATAAGTAAGCAAGAAGACAACACATGTTCTCTTGTCTGTGGGTACCCTTTGGTGAATGGGCGTGAGCAGCAAACCCATGCATAAGCTGTTAGGAATCCTCACGGCCTGTGATGTGGTCACACCGAACCAGAGCCTTTGTGTTAAATGTGAATGCAATGACTTCACTTTCTAATGTTTGACTGGCTTTAGAGACCATCTTCCTTTTTTCCCCTCTTGTTTTCTTTCGTGAAGCCGGCATTTCTTGTTGGTTTGGGGTGTTTTAGTGACTAGAGAGAAATGTAGGCTTCTCAGAAGCACACGAGCTGTTTTGCTTTTCAGTAGTGTCCCTCCTATGCAGGTGGACAGAGAAGACCTGGGTGGAGAGAATCAGTCATGAGGCTGACGAAAGCCACAGACATGGAAGAGAGCCTCTGAAACCGAATGGAGTGGCAGAAAGGCTGTGTTTTGTCAAGGATTTGTGCATTGCATTGCATGAAATGATCCTGCCACCTTTTCTGCAGCAGGTAATTGCACGTTTTTTGTGTGCTTTGCTTGTTCTTTGTGACCCAGCCCTTAGCTCTTTCTTTGCTCTGGGTCTTTTGATTTGTTCTTTCTTGTTCTCTTCTACTCTTTGTGCATGAAGCACAAGCCAGAGGTGTCTGCTACCCTTTTGACATCATCTCAGCACAACTGATGATAGCCAGACTTTGAAACAGAAGCAGCTGCAACATGGGGCCTCCCCAACAGGTCTCCTGTCCTGCTGCCGTTCTGTCTCCATGCAGATATCTGGAGGAGCCAGCCTGCTCGCAATGCCATGGCTGCAGCTTCAGCCAGCCAGAAGTCTTCTGCAATTTGCCTCCTGTGACACTGAGTCACAGGAGAGAGGAAGGTCTTGATTCACTGTCTCATAGGAAGTGCTCTGGCTCCAGGCTTCCCTTCGTGTTTCCTCGCTTAGACACCAGATCAGCAACTTGAATAGAGTTCTTTGAGCTGTTGTCTACAGCTCACCGCCCCTCCCAGCATGACAGAAAATGTCCCCGTGGCACTGATGGTTGTTTCCTGAAGAAGTGTCAACTGTATGAAGTGGAGTTGGTTGTTTTGATATTCCCTATTCATGGCAAATACTAAAAATGCTTTGTTAAAAATCATGACTCTGGTAGCAATTTTTTTTTTTCTTTTCTGTTTTTGCAAACTCCATCACTTGAGTAGTGGGGAAATATGCATGTACAATAGAGAGGGTTCTTTTTTTTTCCCCACTACCAAAAGAAATGCAACATTTTGGGTAGGGAGGATAACTTCCCATTGCTTTCATCAGTAATTAAAACTTCAGGAAAAGTATCTTTTTTTTTTTTTTTTTCCCCTACCATTTGGGAGGAAATTTTCCACTTAGCCACCTTCTTGGAGGTGCTGGCCAGCTCTGCCTTGGGTTTGGTCCAAAAGTGTCTCTGATCTACACAACTGCCCTGGAAACATCTCTAGAATAGTGTTTCCTGTGAGATTTCTGCTTCCTGCTGGGCTGACAATACAGCTGGGTTCGGTGGGATTTCCCCTGGGGTGAGGGGGACATGATGTAGCTGCATGGTAACTGAAGTCCCAGGCTCCTCCTGAGCAGACGAGGAATCTGTAAAGACCACAATCTACTTAAATACTTGTGGTTTTCACACTTGGGGGTTTTACTAGTGGGTATTATTTTAAATCCTTCATGGGTGGAAGGCAGCCTTTAGATTTGTCAATTTTATGATAGAAATCTAGTGTTTGGAGTATTGTGCTGGGACCCCATAGAACTATTTTGGGAAAACTAAAAGTGTAACATCGGCCAATGTTGTTTCACTACTTTATTGCTTCTTTAATCTACTGTTGGCTCGCCTGTGGCAGGTAGTACAGCCAGAGGTACACTGATAGAGTCACTCACATATTGGGTGCTCTGATGGTGTTAGGGGCCACTGGATGCCCGTCTGAGACATACAGGGAGAGGACAGTTCAGACAGTTTTTTTTATTTCCTCCCTTCCCAACCAAAAAGCTAGAGCCCAGTTGTGCAGAACTGGGTTGGGACTCAGATAACCCATTAATTTTACATCAGTGCACCAACCGCCATTTGAAGGTAGTGGTTCTGTATCATTCAAGGTGGTGTTGAATCCCTAAAACCTCTTTCTAAATCCCTGCTGCCTCCTGTCTCTCTTCCTCAGATCTGCTGTGTTGCAGACCTTGCTTCTGTGGAATCTGCCAGCCTGGAAGGTGCAGCCTGCTGTTCAGATCGTATTTACAGAGGGCTCATGCTAGACTTAGAGCCATATTATGTTTGTTCCTCTGTGATGCTTATATTTGTCTTGTACTTTGTCTGGGAATTCAGATTGTGTGTCTTGGCTGGACTCTGTCATATATGTTTAATCCCATCATCTTTGCTCTCCTGCAGGGACTTGCTAGGGAACAGGAAGTAAATGGAGCGTCTTGTAGAGAGGACTTGTAGGGAGAGCTGACTGCCAGCCAAAAACCCCATTAGGCTACAAAAGCAGCTGTTTCAGCCCAAAGAATTTGTAAGCAGAATTATTTTCTTAGCACCTCATCATGCTTCCTGCAGGAGCTTGGGCAGTCAGACAGGTTTTCCATCCTGGTTTGCTAGGAAACATGGGGTGCTTATTTAGAGAAGTTGTTGCATACTACTTGGTGATCACATGGCTGAGGGCTGTACATGGGTGAGGGGGGAGAAAAAGTCTCCAGGTGTGAGAAGGGGAACACTTGGCCCAAATCAATACTGGAGGTTTGGAGTCAGGTTTCAGCCTTTTTCCTGTGCCTGCTAATTCCAAGCCCCAACTCGAGCGGGTTTGCTCACTTTTGCAGCTGGATCTGGAAGATAATCTCTGTGTGTGCATGCCTGAGGTGCAGGAGAAAGCAGGAATTTTCCTAGGCTGTGATGCACAGTCTATCTGGAGGACTGGCTTTGTCCTGGCTCCGGGACAGGGTCCTGTCTGGAACCTCTTCTACACTGAGAAGTACCTGGAGTTAGAAAGAGGGTTTGTCATTTGGGAGAAACTAAATGGCACAGGAAAGGAGAGAGACCTGCTTCCTGTATCTGACATACAGGTCCCACTGTCAATTCCCTTATGGAAAAAAATTCTCCAGATCTTGACAACAGACATACGGAAAACAGATTTGTTTGATCTAACAACACAGCCAAATGTAGTGGGCTGGTTCCCCTTTGCTCTTCGTTTCCCCACTGGCCCGGAGTGGGGAAATTCCTGATCTCAACATTCAGACATGTCCTCTTTGCCAAGTCTCATCTTGCCAGCGTGGCTTGTGTTGAGGCTGTGACTGGGAGAGCAAAGCCTGGCAGTGATTTTTCTAAGACTGTAGCAATCCTTTGCTGGTGTCCAAGGGTCTGCTCTGGAGCTGCTGCTTCAGGGTGCCAGTGTGGAGCAGTAGGGGCCTTCTGGGCAGGTCCTGGCCGGGGCTGTCTGCCCTCCCCTGCCCCAGGCGTTCATGCCCTCATGGAAGAAATGACTGAACCATGCAGAAAGCAGCTCTGACACAGTTTATAGCCCAGTGTGTTAAGATAATACCAATTGGTGCTGCTTGGCTGCATCGGCTGCTTCCTCTATGGTGGTGTTACTGTGTGGGGAGACAGCCTGTTCGTGATGCTGCTGTTACAAATATGGTTTTCCACTGTGATTATGATTGGCAGTGCTGTCCTGGAGACAGACCATGGTACCACAGTTCACAGAGAGATCTGGGTTCTCCTTTTCTGCCTCTTTATGCCCATGTAAGGTCCATGGGACTCTAACGTACATTCTCAAAATTCTCAATTTACAGTTTGGTCCCAGCTGGCTTTGTTGTGCCCTGCATCAGCCTCCAGAAAGCCTGTGCCATGGGACAAGAGACCTTTCAGCTGGAGAAGTCAGTCACTGTTCAAGCTTGGCCCGGGTCCTTAGGTAAGGGGTAAATCTGTCTTTGTGTCTCAAACACAGAAGTTAGCAGTCAGTTCGGGGTCGTGGATGGCACCACAACCATGTAGTGCAGAGCTGCTGGGGGTTATGTGTCCTCCCCCCTGCCCACATATGTCTCCCCTTGGGGAATGGTTACAAAATTGTTTCTCTGCAACTTTGATGGCACTTGCTGGCTTTCATTGCACTGCCTTATATTCATAACTTTGGTTGATGATGGCAGTAATTCAAGAACAACGTTAGTAGTAGTTAACTGCTACCAGCCTTGCTGGCTGGCTGCTTCAGGCCACCATTTCAGAAAGCTCCAGAAACAGGGTGCTGCGGGATGTTGCTTGTCCTGAGCTGAGGCTTTCTTGCTATAAGCAAGCCTTTATTACAAAGCAAATGTTACTTCTACACTTGATTGTCTGAATTCTGTGGCACCCTTACACATGCAGGAGGATGCAGTGTACTTTTCCTCCTGGCCAAAACTGTTGAGTATCATTTGCTGCGTCAGCCTGAATGCAGGGGTGAATTTCATGGGGAAAAGTGATGCCTGTGTATGGATGAAAAACAGATGAAAGCATAATATGAGCCAGCAGCTAGAAATTAAAGTTAGATAAATGTAAGCTAGAAATAAGGTACATGGTTTTAACTGTGACTATTTAACTCTGGCACCAATTACAAAGAGAGTAGTTCTGTCACTTGAAGCCTCTGAAGAAACCATGTCATGCTATCTCAGTCAGAAGAAATTTGAGAGATCAGATGAAAGTCAAGAACGTTTTTATGCAGGAGACTAATATGAACACTCCTGCTGTCCTCCAAAGATCTAGTAATCTAAAAGCAGTCATTTAAAGGTACTCAGTACTCTTTAGAACAAATATTGCTGTCCTGCAACAATCCCCCTTTCTCTCTCCTTAGTGCTGTTTTCCTAACACGTTACTCTGAGCTGGTAGCTGACAATTAAAACCAGTTGTAAGCTATGTTCATTGAATGCCTCGGTATGTCTGCATAATGGGAGTGGTAGTGAAGGTCCAAACTCTTTCTTGATTTGACCTGAGATTTGGGAAGTTAGTGGTTTTAAATCCTTGTGATCCTTGAATGGCTTTAGGCTATGAAAGGAAGTCTGGGCCTCCTAAAATGCCTTGCACCACAAACACAGCCTTACTGTGAAGGACTGTGTTAAAACTTCTTTCCTAATTGAGTTTTCATTTGCTGGATGCCTACTAAGTATGAGAAACCTTCAAAATTACTCTAAGTGCTCATTTGTAGTTTTTTAAAATTTGATTTTGTGTGTCTCTAATCCTATTACCTATTTTGGGCTTAGTAAATTGTAGAAACCTCCAACTATTTCCTTTGACATGCTGAAGTTAAGGGTGATGTCAGTGTTGTAATCTAATATCAAAGCATCACAGCGCTAAGGGCGTGTTGATCTTCTCAACAACCAGTGGACTACTCCAGGCTAACCAAGGGGTGATAAAATGTATCTCCACTTAACAGCATGCATCTATGTAGGAGAAGTATCTTCCCTTCCTTGACATTAGTCAGGAAACCTCTCTGGCCTGCCCTGAAGGGGTGGGGTCCCTGAAGTCTGTGGATAGCTGGGGAGGTTGTGGTGGATGTTTCTGTCAAGCTGTATTCTGTAAACACACCACCTTCTCCACCCTGTCATTGCCCTGCCATCTCCTCTCTACTCTTCCAAATCTCTTCTGCGTAAAAGAAAGTCACAATTGCAAGGGAAAACTTTCAAATTCCTACATGCTGCTTATGCATGCTGTTGAGTTGACCAAATGGTATTTGAAAAGTGCTGAGCATCTCTGAGATCAATACAACAGATCGTGAGATCAGCTAGATCTATGACACCCTCGCAGAGAAATGGAGAAATGTTGGAGGTCAAAGGTTTGAGTAATAGGATGAGGAAGTTACAGCCTCAAGTCTGAGTCATGATCTTTCATTTTGCTCTTCTGAGAAGGGGATCTTTGTGCTTTTAGAAGAGCATTAGTTTTGCTTTCTAAGTGTTCCCTTTTATTTCAAAGCAAGCAAAAGCAATTGTAAAATAGGAACGTTTGTCTGTGTTTTCTTTCTCTCCTTTCTGTAAAAGCCTTGTGAAAGCACAAGCCAAATTCACTTCTGGAGATGTAGGGCTAAGTCAGAGAGTTGGGGATATGGTGCTTTCACACCTCAACACTGAATTTTGGCCTGCTGTTGGCAAGTGACCTCTGTCTTGCATCCTGCTGTGGGTGACCTTCCAAGTTCAGACTTGGAAGCTTCCATACAAGGAGCAATGGAGCAGTCTGGGATACTTCAGTCTGGAAAAGGGATTATTTGGGGGGAAACATGACAGAGATCTACAACATCTGGAGTCGCATGAAGACAGTGGATAGGGACTGACTGTTCTTGCCTTTTCATATGCAAGAACTGGAGGCCAGCAAATGTGGGCAGTGGGGTCACATTTCAAACAAATGAAGAGAGGTGGTTCTGGATGAACCATGTAATGAAGAGGCCCAAAGAACTTCTTGTCAAAGGGTGTTGTGGGTGCAAGGTGTATACTTGTGTTCAAACGAAGACAATAGTGTTTGAAAGCAAGATTTGTTAGAGATTGCTAAATAGACAAACCATCAAAGGCCAAAAAAAGTCTCTTCAGCTGAAAATAATTCAAGGCTAAGTAAATAATTTGGATTTGGGGAGTGAAGTACCGTAAATTTTTGGCCTGTTCTTACTCTTTCCCAGGTGTCAACTCCCGGTTTTTGATGGAGACTGTAGTGGGCTAGGTGGACGCTTGGTGTGGACTCATATGGCCGATGTAGGAGTTCTGAGACAGTTAAGCCTGGACAATATTGTTAAGTTTTATAGTCCCTCAAAGGAAGCATCAGCACAACTAAAGCTTTCTAGAACTTCCCAAGGACAGCTGATCTCCTTAGAAATGGTTTCCAGGCTATGTCTAAATTGTCTGCAGTCTCAGTGATTATTTCCTTAGTGCCTTCCCTGACCCTATAAGCAATAAATGAGAAGGACTCAGCTTGCAGAGGGAAGTATCCCTTGAGTTATGAGGACTAGGAGGAGTAAAGAGTAAGTAAGTAAGGAGTAAGGCACAAGAGGAGACAGAAGACAAAGGGGAGGTCTGGGTAAGGGTGCTACAGTGGGACTTTGGAAACATAACATTTGGCAAGCTGTGTTTTCTTGGAAAGTTTCACCTGGCTCCAGGTGGCTGGGGGAGCTGGGCAAGAGTCCGCACAAGCTGGACTGGGCTACGGTAGGAACTGGTGGTGAACAAAAGCTCTGAGCTGGAAGGTCTGGGCATGTCTCATTAATCCATTTGCTCTTGAGCGCAACCAACCCAAAGGAGTGATGCTGGGTGTTGGGTTTTCTCAGAATGGGAAGCCAGGCTCTCTCCATATATTGGTATGAGCAGATCTGAGAGCTCCTCAGAGGGATTTTTGAGAGGCTGCTTCGTGTTATGTCTACGTGGACCAGTGTCAGGGAAATGCGTATTCCCAGAACTGTTTTTTCTGAAGGCAAAACTGCAGGACTTTTTTTCCTTTATTTTTCACTTTAAAAAGACTAACTTCATAAATTTTGTACCTGGCAGAAATTGCCTCTCCCTCTGTGATGGCTAGAGTATGCTTTTGCAGCCAGTTCTGCGTACACAGGGAATTAGGGAGCAGGTGACTTCAACTTAACCTTCCCTCTGAGCTTGAAGAACAAGCCAAGGCAATACAAAAGGGACCTTATAAGAGACTTGTGCAGCTGCACAGCCCTTATATTGGCCCCATGATCTGTTTATCTTTTGCCTTCAAGGAAGTGTCAGAGTTAGGGGAAGCTCCCCCAAGTGGAATGGCTTAAAAGACCGTATCCTCTGCTGGGAAGTGCACATGCTTCTTTCTTTCTAAGCCATTTGATATATTTTTCCTCTCTTTCCTTCTCTTCCCCTCCTCCCCTGGCAGCAGGGTCTCTGGCCGTTGCATGCTTTTCATTAAATCTTTCTGATTGTAAACTTGTATGTTCTGACACAGGGTCAAAGAGTACCATAGTAGGGATAAAGCTGAGCAACAGAATGAAAGCTTTTTCTGGTTTTGATTACTGGACATCTCCAGTTATCGTGGAGTGCGTTTTTGGCTGGGGTCTGAAGACTGAGTTAAATATCACTTGGAATGGAGTGTACCATGATGCTCCTGGAACAATGAACTTCTGCTCCTGAAATATGGAGCCAAGGGGGTGGGGAGAATTGTGTCTTGGCCAATTTCCAGCCTCTCTAATGCTACTGTCACTCTTATCCCACAGGTTCTGCTCTTGCAGGATCCATTGGAGGAGATTATTTAACTTCCCTTGATGATATGAACAACTGCCACCGTTGTGCTGTTGGGTTTAAGTTGTTTGTCTCTAATGAAAGCCCCACGCTTAGCAACGAACTCAAATAACCAGTTGCTTGCTCAGCTTTGCAGCTCTGTTATCTAAAGGTACAATCACTTCCTGCATCTTTGTTTGTCTTTGCCTCCGTGGGCTCTGCTGATGGTCTGGGATGTATGGGTCTGCTCCTGCAGCTGCTTTTCTCTGCCCCAAGGCTCATCAGCATGCAGGGAGGAAAAGCAGTTCCTGGCTATTGCTGCATCGTCTTTCGATGCCTTAGACACAGGCTGCTCTGTAACATGGAATATTGTTCCTCTTATTTCTGAGGGGGGAGCACAAGGAGCCTTGATGTATATTGTGAAGACTGGAGTTTGCACCTAAAGGGGACAGTGGCAAAATCCATCTGTAACCTCTGGATAAGTGCAGAGAGACAGAGGAGGTGTAAGTCAAAGGGGACTGATCCTCAGTTACCCAGTATGGCATGGGACTGTGGGCATCCCTCTTGGTGGCTGGCTGTGACACTGGCCAAGGCTGTGGACGTGAAGTGTCAGGGCCCTGAGTGTACCTAACAGGACATAATTGCCCTGATAAGCCTGCCATGGGGCCTACACCCACTCCCCTACCCATGGCTCAGGGGCTCCATTTAAGCTCGATCCATGACTTTCAGTGGCTCCCTGACCTGTGTAGGTGTACCTGTCTCCCACTCCATACAGCCGTGCCTGTGCCTGGCCATGGACCTCAGACTGGGACCCTGACCCATGAACTGACTTCCTGGTTTGACGTTGGACCTGCCCGGCGACCACTGGACTGTGTCTGACCCTGGTTACTGTCATTGGAGCTGACTCTGACTTGCAGTTGGACTTTCCAGCTTGACCTTCCTTATCGCCATGAAAGATCTGGGCTCTTGGTTGACCCTGGGTGCCATCTTCAGGCTTTGCTGCTGGTCTCACTTATGTCCTGTGGGACGGGGCCCTGGCTGGTGAGCCCGGTCTTGCTGGCTGAGTTGTCCTCCTTGACTTCTCATTCTGTGGGGAACGGCTGGCCCTTCCTGCTCCGTGACCCTTGAGAGGACTCTATGGAGGGGTGATTCTTTGGAAAGACTCATCTTGGTGTGAAACACTTTCTCAACTAGTAGTACAGCAAAACAACAGCATGTGGCTTTGGGGATATCCTGTCTCCCCACTGCGGAAGGTGACACCATGCATCAAAGCTGTGCCTTCCTTCAAATCTCCAGTGTGGTAAATAGGTTCTCACCAGCTCATTCATTGCAAAAGTAATTAGCATTCTAGCCGTGAGATGTGATGTAGTTCTTAACCCAGCAGGCTGGCCAGGTAAGAGCTTCTCTCCAGCCTCAGGAAAGGATGTTTGGGGATTTAGGGGGTTGTTTCGTGTTTACTTTTTAAGCTGATAATACTTCCAGTGTTTTCTGTCGGGATCAACAATCTGTTCTGTACTGTGGGGTTTGCAACCTCCCAGGATGAGAAGAGAAACCACTCTTTTGCAGAATCTTTGCTAAACAGGTTCCCTGAAAATATGAGGAACTTGTGATTGCTCACTTGTTGGAAGCAAAGATCATGCCAGATGCATTTACAGAAAAGAAACAATAACAATCAACAGTAGACAGGAGGAAATGGCTCCTCCGAGAATAGGAGCCAGACTAAGGCAAGAAAAATGCGTGGGTTAGATAAGTAAGTTTTATGAGAAGAGAGGAGAAAATGCTGAGAAAGCAGGGGTAGTGAAGGAGGGACCAAGGGGAGGGGAGCTGTTGCTGTCTCAGGAGGATAGAGGCAGCTGCACAGAGGGGACCAGCCCTCCCAAAGAGGTCTACGTGGGGCTCGCAGTGCCAGAAACCTGTTTTCACCTGTGATGTGTACTCTTAATTCAACACTGTTTTGTACTGAATCCCTCCCGCTCCCCTCTCTTTCCTCGTGAAGCTCGTCTCAAGCGAAGGCAAATAAAACACATTTTTCTCCTTTTCTGTGAGGCTCCTAACTTCACCTGTGGTTGCAGATATTGGAAGTTTCAAGCTCTTGCTAACGCTCAGAGATTTACAGGAAAATCCTCCCACATGCGCTATGCACCTCAGAGGGCAGAGTGTAAGGGCTGTTCTGGGGATGGCTGAGAGATGTCTGTGACCTTTCAGAGATCCCCATTTGTTACTGAAGGGTAAGGTGGGCTAACTGTGTTGTCACTGGGAGCCTCTGCTCTCTTGTTCCTTCCCAAACAAAGGGCTTTGGGTGACCAAGGAGCCCCTGTTGTGTTTGCATGCTGTAGCCCCAGAGGAGATTCACTGGGTATACTACATGCAGCTCCCAAGGCACAGGTCCTTGTCAAGGTAATAATTCACACCACGTTCCTCTGAAGCTTTTCTGACGATTGTGGAGACAAATCAAGGGTGAGGAATCTTATTGTTGCAGAAAATAGAGACAATTGTGGTTTCCCCACACAAAGTCACAGAAGAGTGCTTGTGTTGCTTGGGATTTGGGACTGGATTAAACTGGAAGTCTGGAACTGGGGAGATGGGAACAACTTGAATCAAAACTGAAGAAAATTTTCCAGTGATCTCTTGTGAAACATAATTCACTTGCCCAGCTAATGGGTGTTGTATGACTCTTAATTATTGTAAAAGCAGAATGTGTTCCTGCTTCTAAACTTAGTTTGCTTTTTTTCTTGCACTTTATTGAGTGCAAGAAAGAAGATCTTAAATCTTCTCTATATTATTACTATCACTATTCTGCCCAAGTAAAATGTAAAGTAACACAACCCCGATCTGATTATAAATAAGATCTTAAAATTATTCCTAGCTTATCTCAGTGGGGACTGCATTAGAGCTGACCCGATGTTGGGAAAGGACTTCCAGCTGTACAAGCACTGCAGAGATCTTCTATCAAGGCTTGTTCCTCCAGCCTGGACTGTCCGCAGTGTCATCACAGGGGAAAACGATGTTTATTAACTTGCGTGTGTACTGCCAGGTCAAGGTGGATCCTAAGCTCCCTGTCACCTCTAAATTGATGTGCTAACATGTCTACAGAGCTCTTGCGTATACAAGATATCACCTGTTACCTGCTAACTGAAATCAAGAGTATGCATTTATTTTCAAAGAGTTAATAATCACTCAGATGTGATGTTCTCCTTTGCTAGGCTGTCCTGAGCCACTGTAGCAGGTGTTGACCTTTTGAGGAAGCTCTGCTCTGCCATTTCATAAATTAAGGATAGCTACGTATTCAACTAATTATTCCTTCAATATACATTTTATGGTGGATGCTTCCTTCCATGCGTCGTGGATACATGATAATAGCAAGTTCATTGGGAGGTGAGCTGGGAATTAGTAGCTCCATGGTGGCCATAAGCAGTTATTTTCTTCCTTATTTGACTCTGCATGATGCTATTAACCCTGATACCTATTCTCTTCCTGGGATAAACTATAACCAGAACATGAGGAGTAGGAATCCTTTCTACTGCTTTTGTGTGAGCCTCAGTAAACTCTTCTATCTCCTTCCTTGTAAACGTGAAGTAGGCAATTAGTAGAAGTAACATGCTTCTTGAGTTAGTGTGCTCAGTGGCTTGACCTGGAGACTTCTATGTTCTAACCTTCAGACAGCAATCCTTAGCTACAAGTTTGGATCTGTTACAGAAGAAAGTAACAGGTAGCTGTCCTCCAAAATGAGCTGCAGAAAGTTAGTGTAGCTATCCTTTGCAGCTTTTCCTTTTTGAAAAAAAATTGTCATCACTGATTAAAGATTGCTCTGAAGAGAAGGATTTGCTTTAAGATGGCAACCACATTTCTGAATACTGTGAAATGTTGGAGATGGAAAAGTACATAAGGAAAAGCAATTTTACAACCCTAGGAAGCTTGATAACAAAAAATATAGCAGATGTTGCAAAATGCTGCAGCTGAGAGGTGGCAATCAGGCTTTTCCAAAAGTAAATTTGCTTTCTAGCTGGAAGGTGTCACTGGAGGCATGATCGCAGTCTCTTAACTGAATGGATACAGTCTTCCTTCCAATATTGCTGACTGGAGCTTTGCTGCTCCCCTTGGCTTGTTCGGTGCTAGAGGAAGGAGGGGGCCAGTGGCCGGCTCTTTTCTGTCTAACAGAAGGTGAATTCTGCCAGTACTGCAGGGTGAAATACAGACGTTAGCTCAGCGTGTGCCTGGTTGCTTTATGGGATCCTATAGAAGCGATCAGCATTAACGGGGTATCTGGCTGCAGCCCAGAATATCTAAGGGTGGTGGTTCCCTCAGAACATCAGTAGGAATAGGCTGTGAGACAAATACTTTGGAGTAAGGGAAAAAAAAAAGTCAAGATAATGGGAATGAAACTTTAGTCTTCAGCATGATGTGATAGGAACTCTGGGTTGAAATCTGCTGCTCCTCAGAAGCAGAATGGCTGGTTGATCTCTGTTCTTATCTATAAGATACGTTGTCAGCTTTTCCACTGACCTTCTCATGGCTTTTTCAGACAGCTGGATCAGCTTGTCTTCTGCTGGAATGACCTATTATTTATCAGCTCATTATCAAAGAGTTTACTAAAAGCTTATGCCAGAGGCCAAAGAGTCACTATCCAGCAACATCTGCACTTCCTCCATTATCCCTAGGAGGTGAATTGTATGTGGCATTTGGCCCTTGAAGTGACCTGAGCTTGTGAGAGGCAAGCACGTTTCATCTGTGAACTCAAGACACAAGGGAAGTGTGGAAATGGCTGTCTGCCATCATTTGGTTGATTCTGAGTAGGAGGTTCAGTGTTTGCTTGCTCACGGCTCCCATCTCTTCTGCTATCCAGCCCCCCTAATAAACATAAAGCTTGCAGTGGTGTTGAGGTGGGAGAAGCAGGTAGCTGACAGGCAGTGAGAGGAACCTGTATTCAACTGTCTTACCCCATCACCAAGAAATACTTGAGAAATAACTCAATGGCACAGCCTTTCAGGGGGATTTCTGTAGCTCTTGCTTGGTTATACACAAAGGACTCATGAGGTGAATAATTCAGAAACAGTCCTGACAAAATGGAAGCCTGAGGCCTGACAAATATGCAGCAAATGTAACAACTGAACAGCCCAGGTGATTGCTGGAGGGAAGGAGCTGTGGCTTGTTATCTAAAAAAGGGAAAAATTATATCCCAATATAAGGGATGCTGCTTTGAGACATTCATCTTCAACCAGAACCAGACATGCGATCAGAAAATTATGTTTGTTTCTATCTTCCTCATCAGTCATTTAATGAAAAATAATTACAATGGATCGATCCTCTTGAATGTTTTGAACTTATCATCCCAAAGCCAAAACCCATCAGGACACTGCTGCTGCTTTTCTCTTGTAAAAAGGTCACATCGGAGTAGACAGTCAGTTGTTCAGAGCTGAGTGTTGGCAGAAATAGTCACTCACATTCCCAGCCAGGATCTCCTCCTGTTCGGGCCAGTCTTGTTAATGTTAATAAGCTTCTGAGAAAAATCTTCAGTTGATTCCTCAGGATGTGCTGATTGGTAAAAGATTATGAAAGAGGGGATGACATATTATGAATTGGACAATTCTATTTGTGTAAAAATCTGCATTTTTTGAAACCTTTGAATGTTGCAGAAAAGAACTTGAATCTTCCAAGTTCCACTTTTTTTTTTTTTTCCTGAGAAAAAAAAAGTGGAATTTTATAAAAGAGAAACTGTTTCACAGGAATTGATTTCTCTGGTTCCTTCTGGGTGGGAAGGAACTACAGTATCCTGTGACGCTGAACAAGATGTGCTAATACAGCTATTAATCCCTTATTTCCCTTTGTCCCCCAAGAAATTTTTACCTGTTGAAGGATTGAGTAGACTATTGAAATGCTCCCTTTTGGCATTGTGTAAGTCCACAGGAGCTACTGAAATGGAATTGAGGTTCCCAAACCATCACCCAGAGGAGAGAGATCTTGAGTGATTGGTTTTTGTTAAACAGAAAGAGAGAAATGGGCTGAAGTTTTGGTGCAGGCGAAAATGGGCAAAGTGTCTTGAGAATTACACTTGGTGCTTTTGGACGTGGAGAGGCACCCTCTGTTCGTTAGCAGCCTATAGAGTATTTTCCCAGTGAAACACCATGGTTGGGGCATGGAATATAAAGTTAAAGAAACACAAATAGGGATGAGACTTATTACTGGCAGGAAACCATGTTTCTGAGGGCTTCTGGGGAAAGAGCATCATTTGGTTATTGTGAAAGAGCAAAACTGTCTTATTTATGCACCAACCTTTCAGAAAAATGATGCCATGTCAAAATCCCCCCACATTCTTTTTCAGTGCATTTGTTTTCTTTTTTTCAAGAGTTTTGGGAAGTAAGATGTTGTGGTTTTCATTTCTTAAAGCTGTACTGCCTGTTTGGATGTTTGTCCCACATGGATCAAAATCGTGAGCAAGGAGACTAGTGTTCTTTGTCCATCATCATGTAGTAATTTGCTGTGCAAGACTTGCTTCTGAAGACAACTGGAGAGGTCTTCACCCCTTTCTAAACTCCTGGAGATCTCTGAGCTCTCAGCATCCCCTCTAGAAAAGGCAGTTTGGAATGTAGATTGTGCAGGTCAGGGTTTTTCCCCCTGTAGCTTTTATCAGAATGGCATTTCTTTTGTGTATCACTTTTTATCTCTACATTTCCCTCTGGTCTGAGATGTTCCATTGCCATCGTGCTCTCAGAAGCATCTATGTAGTCCCAAGGAAATTCTTTCCAGTCCTGAGATAAACCAGCCTAGGACTATGTGGTCAGTGAAACAGCCATTACTTGGTCGTGGCAGCAGTGTAGATGTCTTTGACAAAGAGATACTTGCTCTGAGAACCAAATACATTCTCACCTTTGAAGCCCAAGCAGCTCTGTCAGATTCAGTTAATTAGAAACACACAAATACACATGTTCTGGAGCGGCTTTTTGCTGTTTCTTACTCAGTGAATGTGCTAGAAAGTAATTTTTATTGTAATGCTGACTTTCAAATTGAAAATTACAATTGTTTGTTTGTTTGTTTTTTTGCCAGAGCTGGGCTTCTAGATGATGGGAGGTGTTAAATGCACCAGGTGTTGCTGCATGGCATGTCACCCTACCTCTAGCTCCAAAGCCAAAGAACCTGGTCACTAGAATTTCCTTTGTCTTAAGAAAACTGACTAGCCTTAAAACTGTACAAGAGCTTGAAATTGATAAATAATATTCCAAATAATCCCAATGCATCGTTGAGTGGATCACTGATGACAACCCACAGAGCTAATTGTACTGTTCAATTATGTCAACAGAGTTTCAGGGGAAACTGATTAAACTACAAGTCCTGTGAGCTGGGGACAGCAGCTCTGGAAAATGTCCACCATCTGGAGCCTGCTTGTCTCCAGAGCTGCTTTTCTGTTCCTGGATCATCAGTAGGTGAAATATTTTTCCTTCCTGAAATTCAAATGGGGAAAACGATAAGAACTTGTAAATTCTGGCTTCCAAAATATATTTTGCCAACTGTGCTGAGCAGGAATTTGCAGCATAATCACACTTTTGCTTTTGGTGAAATAGTGATTGTGTTGTAAGGGAAAGGTGAGTGTGTAAGGCAGAGACAATACTTCATTTTGAGCTGTCCTTCCGCAAGGCACTTCAGTTGCCTTAAAACCTTTGGATCAAAAAGTCTGAAAGAGCAATCTGGAAGATAAAAGAGAGCAGGAGAAATACAGAGCACCAATTGCTGGGAGTGGTGGAGAAAAACATCCTTTCCACTGTCCTGGGAAGCCAGAAAGGGTGAAGTGCAGCTGCCCTGGACAATGTCTTCTAGGGAAAATTCCTTCTTGGCTTGCAGTTTGGCAACAGGAGACAGGTGAGATAGTCCTCAATCAGCCCTTGAAGGAGGAAATTGAAAGCAGAGATAGGAACAAGCTGTGGGCAGTTTGAATTGCTTTAATTATTCAGTTAACTTTGCACTGGTGTGAGTGATGAGAAGATGGAGAGTTCTGATAACGTAGTGAACTATTACTAGGGAATCCTCAGGACTTTCAGGACTTTTTGATGACTTTCCTGATAAAAGGGCTGTTACTGAAATGAAGACCAAAATCATTGTAGGAGCCCTTCAAGTGCTGAGTTCAAGAAAGATGGGAAGTAATTCTTGGGAAGGAAAAGTTTCCCTAAGCTCCTAGGCTAACCTCACCTGGGCTTTTCTGCTTGCTGGGTACAGTTACTCTTCTAAAGCATTTTACTCCCTGGTTGTGTGGGGTCAACCTGGGGTTCCTTACGGGCTGCACCTGCTCTCTAGTTTTCAAAGCCATTGCACAGAATAATGCCGGTGACTGGGGAGAAGCACTGACAGCGGATGGTTAGGAGATGTTGTGAGCCTGAGCAATGACTGTGCCTGGCTTTGCCAGCCCCGCAGCCAGGAAGAAGGGGACAAGATGAGCCTAGCCGTGGGCTGAGCTGCTTTGCAAAAGCTTGGGCAGACACCTTCACTTCTTGCACAGCTAGGGATTCCCTACCAATGTCCAGATTTTGGTCTCGGCTGTATATGTCAGGAGAGGTCTGCATGCTTTATTAATGGTAGGGAGGATCAGGCTTCCCTTGCTCTACGGTGTGGTGACCCAAGACCCAGGTGCATCTAAAGAGGGTTGTCTAGAATGCATATGTAAGGGTACTTGGAGCCCTTAGCTTTGTGAATAACTGCTTATAAGGGCTTTAGAAATGCAGTGATGCTGTCAGCACTGCTGTATGCACACTTTCCTCACTCATCTTTCTTTCTGTTCTGTTACAGAAAAACATAGAAGTAGCCATAAAGCTGTGCTTGAAATAAAGCCAGATAGATGATTGTGTGGCCTCAGCCACCTGGTGGAAGGCAGGGTCACGTAGGTTGACTCATCTGTGCCAGCAGTGGGACCCACTAATTGCAGTGGCAGGTGGTAACTGTTAACCTTGATTTGGTGCCTTGAGGAGCTGGGGAAGAACTTAGATCGAGGCAGAGTGGGGAAGAAGGGCTCTCTGAAATGAAGTTAGAGCTGTGCTCGTTGAACAGGTTTGGAGTTTCTTTGCTTTGGGAAGCTTGGTCACTTTGCAAGTGCAAGAAGAGGCGAGAACGGGGAGAATACACTTGACTTCTCACACATGTGGTAGGTTTCTACTATTTTTATTTTCCTTCAGTGTTGGAGACTGGCAGACCCTAAACAATGTAATTCTGTGGGTCTGTGTGTATGTTTAAAGGCTGGGGCCAAGCTGTGAAGGGGTCTCTCGGGGAAGAGTATTTTTACTGAGAACTCAGTGAATAAGGAGTTGAGATCTGCCTCAGGGCCTGTGATGTGCTGGGTGCAGCATCACTGGGAAAGCTCCTGAGTTAAAGATGATTGTGAATAAACAAGTGATCTGGGTTTTATTGACCGGTTATCTTACATGTATCTGAGGAAGGAGCTCTCTTTCTTCCCCAAGTGTAATGCCCTGTCTTTGGTGCTTGCTTTGGGACATTTGCTCTGGCTGTTCAAATAATAGGTCTGTTGTTCTGGCTTTTTGTTCCTGATTAGAGCTTCTCTGACCATGCTTTTGCCTGAAGTGCTTCAGGAAACTCTACAATTTCAGCTTGTGTGCATGGGCTTGAAGAGGAGAGTGTTGGATGTTGCTGGTGGAGGGGCAGGCCACATGGTAGCGGGGAGTACAGTGCAAGCCCCTGCCCAAACACATCAGTAGTGGCTGAAACCAAACCTCTGAGTTATCTGGGTAGCTGTTTACTCACAGGATGCATAGGTCTGTAGGACTATAAAAAAAATCCTGGAGACACAGGAGTCAGCTGCACAAGCTGTAAGGGAGCTGGAATGCAGGAATTGAGAGCTGAGTAAATTGTTGCCCTGGAGGGAAATTTGGAGAAAGGGAAATAAGTCATTTCTGCAGGTGGTTTTGGGTCCTGTCCCCTTGTAAAGTGCTGGCTACAAAGAAACCAGGATGGTAGAAGATGATAAGAGGTAACTGCCCAGGTCAGCAGGGGAATTGCAAACTCAGGAGCCCCAGTCTCATGGTACTAAAATCCAGGAGCAGTAAAACAAGGCCAGGTAGGAGAGAAGCACAGGCTGCTACTGGGATCTGTTTATAGCACTGTTAAACCTGTGTGGAAACCCTGCAGCCAAAGAAGGTGTCATTCAGGAGGCTCAGCAACATGAGCAGAGTTTGTAGTCCCCTTACTTGCTTGTTTGGAAGCTATCTCCAACACAAGCTGATTCAGCTGACGGGCGACTGGCTGAGGAGGTGGGATCAGACTGCTTTTAATTGAAGTTCCTAGGTCTGTTTGAGTTGCTCAGCTGCTTGTTTCGGTGATAAATTACAGCATGTTCTGATAATATTGTATAGGCTTAAGTGTTGGTGGGTCAGTTGTGATAAAACATCCCCAGAGTACCGGAGAGATGATGATTAGGCAGTAGCTTGTAACTAACCTAAGCTGTGTGTGCTGTAAGTAATGGATCAACAACAAAAATAAGCAGCAGGAGAAGAGCAGGCCATGAAGAGAAATGTTCCTGGTGAAAAATGTAAATTTTTTTTTTTAGCAGAGCATGTGGAGAATGTGGGTGGTTTGACTGGAACATATTTAGAGTTTTGTCCCTACTGTGGCTGAGGGAGCAATGGGTGTACCATACTGCTGTGCAGCAGTTCCTCACGGGCATGGCTGTATGACAGATACATGTACAAGCCACCCTTAACGTGTCCATTGCTCTTAAAATAATAAATCTCACTTACTGCATCATGTTCCAGTGCATTGCAGATCCTGCATAAAAATCAGGAGAGAAAACAAAGATGCAGAGGAGGGCTATCATGCCCTAGGGAGACACAAGGTCTCCCTGCTTCTTAGCCACTTCTGCATGGTGCAAGGACTGCCCTGCTTGGCCCACCTCGCCGCTCTGAGGGGTTTGCTGGTGTGTTACAAGTTCCTCAGGAGCAGCCTTCTAGACTTCAGCAGCCCAGCGTGAGCTATTTCCATCCTTCTCTGCGGTGTAGCAGACATCTCTGGCATGACTCTGAGTCAAACTCTGTCAGTCAGCCGTCTCAGGAGCACATGCAAATCTCATTTAGGCCTTTACAGAAAAGATGCACAATTCCCTTAGTGCTTGCATAGATTTTCCACAGTGTGGTATTTGGCTACTTAGTCACAGAGTTACCTTTGTGTTTTAAGAATAGATTTAACTACAGTCTCCGTGGCTGTACTGCAAAAGAAAGACTTTCTTTGTCTTAGCACAAGCACCTTGGTAGGAGTGTTAGATGTGCCAGCAAGTATGTGCTTAATTAAACAGGCTCCTTAATAGGTTTTGTTATCATCTTGGTGCTCTGCACTTGAACCGTGTCTCTTAAAGGACTATTTAATGAATTTCTGAGGCTATCTGACAAGTAATGTTCTTTGCTTGCTTGTTATGTAAAATTCATTAATGTCTCCCTTTGCATACATTGTTGAATTACAAATATTATGACTTAATTAGCTTATTGCAATTTATGAGATGGTGGAGGCAGGTTTTTTTTTTTTTTTTTCCTACTTACTGATCTTATGCAGAGCTAACCTATTTAAAACAAACAAACAGAAACTCAAGTTGTTTCGGTGTCCCTGCTGAGAAATACCTCCCCTTGACCCTCACCACCTAGGGACTTTTCCATAGCTTGCTAACCTTTACTGTTCCCATAAAAAAGGAGAAAATCTGCTAGCAGTAAGCGAAGCTTTTATTTTAAGGCACTGGCAGAACTCAGCCAACCTCATTGCTTTGAGCACAGAACTCTGAATCTGTATTTTCTTCTTAAAAGCAGGTCTCTCTAGTCCCTCTTTCTTTTGAGTCAAAAATAAATATTGGGGTTAATTCCTTAGCTGGTGTAAATTGAAATACTTCCATCAGCAGCTCTGAGAAAGGTCCAGAAAAGTACCCCAGCTGTTTCTCCTGTGCTTCCTTGGGAGTTCAGCTTACTCACGCTACTAGGAAAAAAACTACCTGTCACGGGCAGGCACAAATCTGCCAGGCTGTCCATATCTGAAATGCCCACGCTAACAGGGGTGGAGAAGGCTTAGTATATGGCAGCCGTGGGCCAGAAAGGGCACAATGTCTCTTAAAGGTCTTGCCTAGTGCAGGTGACTTTAGATAACCATCAGAGTGAAGTACCGTGTTCAGTTGTACCTTCTGTTGACATGTTTAATTTCCTGTATCTTTACAGCTGCCTGGTGTTACCATCCCTCCAAGCTATTCAGATCTACTTTCCTAATTGGAGTTTTTGATGGATGGGGAAAATGTGCAATGGGACAGAAATCACAGATGGTTTCTGCAGGGTGACACTAACTGTGGTGCATCCTGGATGTGTTGGGTGTCTTGGTACCCACTCCCTTGCCATGCCACAGTGTCTGGTTTGCACTGGGGTGGAGATGAAGCAGTCTCAGCCCAGCAAGACAGGGACTTAACTAGATTATTTGTGGAGGAGGCAGAGGTGAAAGTAATAATGATAGCTTGCCCAGAGCATATAGGGAATCTGTGGTAGAGAAACAAGATTCTGCCCTGGATCTTAATGGGAAAAGCATCCTTTCTTCCATGTGTATTGATTTTCAGACTCCTTCATGCTCCGTTTCAGAGCCTTACCTCATTATAACTGGAGAAAAGTTGAGGTGCTGCAGTGGTCTTTCTCTTTCCCTTCCAATCTCCTTCTCTTCTCACAGCTACAGCTTTTGCTCCTTGTTCTTATTTCCCGCTATGCAGTGCACTGAACTCCTTTGGAAATCAGCTGCTGCTGGTGACGGCTGGACCTGTTTGGAAATTGCAGCCGCAAAAGCCAGACTCTCCAGTGTAACAAGGCCACTAAACCTTCTGTGGGAATTTTTAAAGCTGGCTTTATCTGTCCTGCAGAGAAGTACAGGGGGAAGCTGTTGCACTATTGTTGCACCATTGTTCTTCCTGCTGATGACACAGACTGGAATTGCTTCTCCTCAAACGCTGCCTGCATTGGGTTGAAGCTCAGCTTTGTCTTGTCCTAATCCCTCAGTCAAGACCACAGCAACCGCACTAAGTTAGAGCAGCCCTGAGGCTGTTCCCTGATTCCAGCGCGTGCCACCAGCAAATTGCTCAAAGAGATCACATCTTTGACTAGACTCTGACCAGTGTCTCAGCCTCAACCCAAAATGTAACCACTTGGTCTGGGAGCAGCCCAGTTAGACTTGGACTTAACATAAACAAGTGCTTAGAAAATGCAAATCCTTTTTCCCCTACTTTGATATCCTCCTCCTCTGTTATTTAATGTTTCAGCATGTGATTGTAGGTACTTCTGAAACTTCTGGTTTTGCTGGAAAGTTCCCAGTCTCTCTGGGAATTACAAGTGTTCATGCAGTCTCATCTTTATTTTTGGATCAGAGGGATGGATTTGAAGGGAAGAGGAAGTTTTCTCGTGCTGTAAGATTTTCCAAGAATTTTTTTCAGTGTTTTCCTCTCAAACTGGGATGAGTTTTACTGTAGTTTTGTGTTTCCTGGTAATTGACAAAAAAACCCCAAACTGGTTGGCACCAGCAGAAAAGGCGCATAAGGTACCCAGACTTTCTAAACCAACAATGTTTCTGTCCTGTTCTGAAATGCCTCCCCCTTCCAAATGTTCAAGTGGGAGATTGCTGGAACTGGTCTGTTCCTCTAGCTGGATTAGACCTCAGTGAATCAGCACTGTGAGAAACCTCCTCGGGAAATTCCTGCTAGGCTGTACCCTGGCATCACTCGCTGACTAAGTTGGGAGCTTCCTCAAGTGGCGTGGCTGCACAGGGCAATAGGTCAAAGCCTTGTGCTGCAATCCTGGAGCCCAGCTGTGGCTCACAACCCCAAGGATGGGGAAAAAGCCCTGTACTCTCTTAAACCCCTTTTATCCTCCAAAAATTCCTAGAATGTGAACAAACTCACCCCTTTGATGCCTGAGGGGTCTTCCTGCTTAGGGAGAGGTGACTTGAGTGCAGTGCAGGGATTGTTCAGGACAGCAGTGGTAAAGCAGAAGGAAAAGTGTGAGGAATGGTGGTGCACTCAGGTCTAGGCCTGCCCGCGGCTCAGTCCTGCTTTGTGGTGTTGCCAGCTTGTAATAAAATGCTCCTGTATGCTGCTGACTGTGGGTCTGGGATAAGAGTGTGCTCCCGACTGCACGGAGCTCTAGGCTGCTGCTCTCCCAGGAATGTCGGTGGATGCTGGGCTGCTTGAGAGCGTGGGGCACCAGGCAGCAGTGCAGGAGCCAATACATGTATCTGTGGTCTGCTGACCACTGAAGAGCCTCTTGGGGTATAGAATGGCTCCCGAGCTGCAGAGGGGACAGATGAAAAGCCTTTCCTAGAAAACACTGTGGGGGTTGTGTAGCTCAGGAGCTCACCAAAAGTTGCTGGAATAAACTGGAGAGCAGCATTCATCCCAGGAGAGATTCTCCCAGGCAGTGGGAGAGTGACAGAGAGAGAAGCCTTTGACTTCTGACTTGGCTGCCTCCAAGACCAGATGTGGCAATTCCACCTGTCTGATTTGGCTCAGTCCAGGACAGCTTTTAACTGATGAAGAGACAGAAAACAAAGATTTGTCAAAGTTGCTTTGCTTGCAAGAAGCAGAGCTGGACAGGCGTTTTGGTCGTCAAGAGTTCCAGCTCCCTGCCTGGCAGGGTGTTTGCTGCCTGCAGTGCTCCGTAGTGTATGCCTGTGTGAAGGTTGTTCTGCACATACTGATTTTGAGCTGTAGGTTTTTCTTCTAGGAAATCTGTATGTGGCTTTGGAACTTCCTGGAAATAGTTTGTAATTGGAAAACCTCCTCCTGCCATATGGGAAGGAGCCTTCTCGTTTTGTACCCTGTGAAATATATATATATATTTTTTATTTTTTTTAAATGAATTTCTGATGAGTACACAAGCTTGGAGTTTTTAGGGGTCTCAATGCAGTGACTGCATCTCAGTGTGGGTGTGACATGGGCTCTCAGATGAACCTGGCAAAGGAGTGGAGCCATGTTGGTCTGTCCCTTGTTTGGTCCAGAATCGAAGGGACAGAAACCACCAGCATGGTTAGGTACCAGAGCTGCTGCTGCAACAAAGTGGCACAAGGTTGATATATTAGACAAGCCACAGATGCCTTGAACCAGAAGATTCTATTCTGAGTAGATGGCGCAAGTCATCTTCCCATGTCTGGAGCCCACAGCTGGCCCTGTGCCACTGCCTTCATCCTTTCACTGCTTCCTGGTTTCCAAGGCCAGTTGTGCTTGGTTGAGCAATGTGTAACAAGGGAATGTCCAAAATGATTAATCTGTTCTTAATGTTCATCTAATTGGCTCCAAGTTGCCCTCCACCCAAAGCTGTCTTTTCCCTTCAGCCTGAGCACTCTGCACTCTGATTTCTGTGTGTCTCTAATGCAGCAGAGCTAAACTCATCTGCATGGAACAAGTATTGGGGGAGAAGCAAGGCTTCAACAGACGTCACTTTTTTCCAGCTTCCCAGCAGTAACACCTCCTTGAATGGAGACTCTTACCTCCTCAGCAAACAGTTCACACTGGCATACCTTGATGTTTGCAAGGAATGAAAACTGAGAGGTCCCAAGGGTAAAGCAGACTTGAGGAAAATGCTGTCAGTGTCACAAAATCCCTGCCCCTTCTGAGGCTCTGCTGGTTTTATGAAACTGGATATTGGTTGTGCAATGTTCTGGTGTCCCGTGTGTGTATGAGGGTCAAAGCAAAGTGATTAAATGATGCTTTGCATCTCAGAACAGGAAATTGCTTTTTTTTTTTTTTTTTGGAGGCTTCAGGTGTGAATTTGCAAAAAAAACAACCAACCCAATAACTTGCCCAAAATTTCTCCCAAGAAGGGGAGTTTGGCTAGAGAGGGAGGGGAAGACTGGATAATTCTTTTGTAAAATTCAAAAAAAAATTTTTGCCATGACTTAAATCTTTTCTTGCATTCAAACAGTTTCCTTTTCCCTTCCTTACCTGAGCAGGTGGGAGGGAAACACAGCGTGGCGGCAAAAGGAGGTAAGTCTGAAGAGGAATAACTCCTCTCTATCTGCAGTCACTATGTGCCAGGCAATTGGCCAGTATCACCTGTACAACCACTGGTGTCCATCTGGCATAGGAGCAGCTGAGTGTCAGCCCAGCTGAGCAGGTCTCCAGGTGCCAGGTGTTTTTGGGTGGCATCACATATTGAATTTTTCCCAGAAAGAGAGCATCTGTGTGTACACATGCTGAATAAACAGTCATTCTCTCTGTCCAGCCCCATCCTGTCAAGCATAAGGTGCAGATGCAGGATCCAGCAGTTCTTAATTAAGTCTTTCCCCTCTTCTTTTGCTGCCTCTC
Organism: Tetrax tetrax; assembly: GCA_009806455.1. Classification (NCBI taxonomy): domain Eukaryota; kingdom Metazoa; phylum Chordata; class Aves; order Otidiformes; family Otididae; genus Tetrax; species Tetrax tetrax. The sequence goes on from WHYT01016695.1 coordinate 190,429, forward strand.
CTTTACAGCTGTGGCTTGCAAGCAAACCAAGGCCAATAGCCTAAGCCAGAGTCAAGCAGCGTCAGGCTGGCCCAGTTCTGCCTCTTGTGTTGACCTGACCCATGCCGAGGACCCGCACCCAGCTCTGCCTCCTCATGGACTTGCTGAACTCAGGAAAAGAGTTGCTGTTACCTTTGCTGAGGCAGAAACGTGATCCAGAACAGCTCGTTTGGTCATAGGGGAAGAGGGGTGTAAAGTAACCAACTCTTGCTTATACCCATGCTCCGTAGATATTGTGAAACTAAGTATGTAAGGAAGAATTAGGAGAGGGTAACTCTCATGCCCATCTCAAGGGTGGCTGGTATGGGCTCAGGAGTGCTGGAAGAACACCAGCATGTGACACATCAGGTGTACAGAAGGGCCAGCTGCTACTAGTTGTCACTGGTAGAAATACAGGTTTTGGAAATGAAGCTCTAGCCATCCTTCATATTGGAACAACTCAACATTTTTCTCTAAATCCAACCTGCAGTTTCAATTTGGGGCATTGTCCAGTGCTGCTTAAAAACCTAGACTGCTAGAAGAATTCAAGAAACCGAAACTAAGGCTATAGATAAATGCTTGCCCCATGTGTTTTTAGTTGAAAAATGCTTAAGCAGCTCTTGATTCAGTGGAAAACCCACAAAATTGATTGCTTCTGCTGTATATCTGTTTCAAGAAGGCCCTGACTCTTTCCCCCCTGACTGTTGGGGTGCTTCCTGAGGGCTTAGGTAGGAAGATGAGAAATACTATTTCTGCAGGAAGTGTGTGAGCAGGAAAAACCAAGTCTCTAAAGTGTGATTATGGGTTGATGCCTCTTTTGGGCCCTTGCACAATCCAGACGTGGATTTGAGAAACGGATCTCTCTTGAAGGAGGCCTTGGAAACTTGAAAAAGCCCTAGGATGGGTTTTTCAAGTCATAGAAGAATTGCGATTTTCCTGCAGCAGCATAAAACATCTGACTCCTACTAGATGCTGCAGCTGTTAGCTCAGTGACATGAACCATCCAGCTGAAGCATAGAGCAGCGATGATATAACCTGTGCACTCAGTTCTGCACCTGGTTTTTGAGGGGCTTGTTTGGGTTTTTGTTGAAGGAAACGGAGGTGACCTTAGTGTTGTCCAGATTCTCCAGCTCCCATCTGCTGCCCTGGCTCTCATCATGCTGAGTTCCCGCAGTGCTGGCTTTTATCATCTTTCCAGGTTGAAAGAAAAATATGTATGCTTGATTTGCTCTCCCTCAGAGCCGAGGCCACCATGGTGGTACTATAAGGGAGGGCACTGTGCCATGGCCCTTTTCAGCTCTCTGGCTGGAGTGCTGTGAGGAGTCCAGCAGCATTTTGTTTGTGAGAGAAATCCCTCTGGCATTCTGTGTTAGAGCTGGATTTACTGGAAATGAGTCCTTGATGAAAACCTTCCTTGCACAACACTTTTCCCACCTACGGGCACTGGTGACTGGCACAGTCCTAAAGCCTTCAACAGCCAGCTCTTTTGTAGATGTCTGGCAAGAAGGCTCCAGAGCTGGAGAACAAGACTTAACTCAATGCGGCTTTCACTGGGGACGGCGCTCTGGGTCTGGGTATCAGTGAGTAGGTGATGACCCTGCAAGGTCCCAGTCCTGCTCACTGGTAATAGCTCCTTGGGGCCATGTTTGTAAGAGTATTTTTGGTAGAAGCTTGTGGAGTGATGACTGTAGATAGCTGAATTTGCAGACCCGGATCTTGAGAGTTTTGGGGCGGAGGGGTTTTTAGTTTCTGTTGAAATATGGAGATGCTCCTTCAGTACTACTCTGGTTTTCAAAATGGTTAGTGTTGGGGGACGAAAACGTATATAGAGAAGAGGCTATGAGATTTTTTTGTATTCTAACAATCTTGTGTAATTTTGGGGAAGTCTGCAGTGGCTGTTTGATATTCCTGCTTCCCATGCCAGCCAAGACTGGCAGTGCAGGTGTACATCTGTGTTCCTGTTGACTCAGCCCCCTTTAAGTTCCTGGTGAAGGCTTCAGTCTCTTCTCCTTTAATTGATGTGGTTTGCTCTGCTGCAGACTGTGTTTACAGGCTAGATTGTGACTTTGGCCCCAGCATGTTACTCATGTCTACACCGATGAGCAAGAGACAAACCTGAGCTTGTCTGCCCATCCAAAGATGAAGTTGAATGTCAGCCAGACACCTCTTAGCATGGAGTCAGAGCAGAAGCAACTGCATGCCAGGCTCTGTCCAGCTCCACTCACGACCCATGGAAGTACCTTCTGTAGCTGAGAAGATGGTTGCATCCCTGTTGCACATCATCCCTACCCCCTGAGAATACATTGCTGTGCAGTGTCCCTGCGTACGGTCGCTTGTCATTAAATCCCATCCAACAGTAAGCAGGTGTTGGGGACTCACAGGTTTCTGGGCTCGTGGCATGCTCATGGGCATCAGGAGCAGGTGCCATAGGATCTCTGCTCCTCAGGATAGCTTTCAGGACTCAGGTGTAAAATGAGTGTGCATATCCTAATCCACAGTAAAACATGGTGTCTCAAGAGGGCTGACCTTTTGTAGGCGAGTAGCCTTTGGATTTAAGATCCTCCAAATAAGGTGGAAAAGCCAGCTGTACTTCTAGGTCAGAATGGTTGTTCCAGACAGGTAATTCTGCACAGGGGCTATTATCACCTTCAGCCAGGTGGGTATAGGTGTGGATCCTCACTAAAGACCAAGCAGCTTTATACTGTACTGACAGTAAGAGTATCTCAAAGCTAGGGAGAAACCACTCCTTACTCCTCCAGCGTGGTAACTGGTTTTTGAGTGAGGAACCTGAGATACAAAATGCACAAATTTAACACTGAGATGGGATCTATGTAGTGAACCTTGTAGAAGTGCATCCGCTGGCCTGGTGTCTGACTTTGACTTGATCTTCTGAACTGGGGCCTGGATGGCTTACCAAGGTCTTGAAAGTACAGCACGGGTTGCCTGCTGAAGAGACTAGCTGGTGACAAAGGGAAGGACCAGCCCCCTCAGGCTGGCAAGGAGATCCCCCGAGAAGCATCGTGCCTCAGAAAATGCCAGTTGTCTGAGAGAGAACAGTTTCGTGGGAAAATGTTGGTTTTGATGAATTTCAGTTGCTGAAAAATATTGGACAAAAATGTTTTGAAAACTGGTTGACCTTTTCTAAATGGCAAAGTTTCAATGCTTTTAGGTCCAAATGCTGCTTCATTTTGATAGCTAGCATTAATTGAAGGTTAAAAAAAATGTTGGAACTGAAATGAAATTCCTGAAAATGAACAGAAACAAAATGTTCTCTTCCTCTTTTCCTCCCCCAATGTTCTTATTTCTGGGGGAATTGTGAGATTTTTTGACTTTTTCATTTCTGTGAACTAGGATATTTAAAACCTCACAAATTGTTGTGGGAGGGCATCCCATCCGGCTTGCTATCCACCTTCTCCAATGCAGTTGCTAGTATTCAATTTATTTTTATTTCATTTTGTGATGGAGCTAGAAACATTTTTTCAGTCATCCCAAAGGGACAGTCTCTGGCTCTGCAGAGGACTGGGGTCCAACCTGTCCCTGCAGCTCTCGTTTGCCCAGCAGCGTCTGTTGGGTTCCTGGCAAGTCTTGTATCTCCCCATCTGAAAGGAGTGAGTGTGAGCAGTGTGCTCTGATTTGTGCTGTGGTTAAGTAACAAACACACTGTGTTTGCTAAACTAACACACTGGGAAAGCATGAAATGATCACTTTAAATGCACCGCGGCTAAAAGGAGCCAGTTATGTGTACAAGTCGGGAGCTGGGGCTCATGTCTAAACATAGGGAATATAAGGTAAATAGGAACATGCAGCAGGGGATGTCTTAAAAGCTTCCCCAATGAAATACTGCTCACTGGTCCAGAACTACAGACAACAGGAATGTCATCTGGCTAAAGTGGCTGGAACAAAAGCCTGTGCCTATGTGGCGTTTGCACTTACCAGACGTCTTGCAGTCAGGTTAAGGAACCGAGGTGGAGAGAGCAGGAGGGCCTGAAGCTGCATACTTCATCCTCTTTAACTCTGGATAGGAGTGAATATGCACCTTTTCATCTCCTTTCCTAAATGGAAAGGATTAATATAAGATCTGTTGCGTGGGGTGTTCGTGAAGCTTTGCCTTCCAGGGATGTGCGTGAAGTGAAAAAGTAAAAGTGCATCCCCCTGTAAGTCCATGTAAGCCTGCAGAAAGACTCAGGTATCAGTAAGTGCAGTGGGTTTACAAGTTTCAAATTCATAAGCTTCAGGGAAATCGCTACAAATTCACATACAGTAATGGTAAAATGATCATCTTGGTGCCAGGGGTGCTCTTAGAGGTCCCCACAGGAAGGAAGCGTGGGGAAGATGCAGTCTGCAAGCAGAATTTGCGGACTGATGTATAGTGAGGTGTAATGTTGCTATAAACAGCAAATACTGATTTCAGATTGCCAACAATATTAGTTTTATCTTGGTCATTGATCTGTTTCTGAAACCTGGAGCATTTTGAAAATTCCCATCAAGCTGATTGGCCCCAAAAAAGGGCTTGGACCTGCATCCTTTCCCTGTTGTCTAATAGCAAAGCTCTCTCTTCTTCATTTCCCTGTTGGTGTCGGCAGAAATTCCAAATATGAAAATGTGATGTAAGCAAACAATTTTAAGCAGGATATTTAAAAAAAAAAACAATGGCAAAGGACAACCAAAAATCTCACAGGCAAATCTGAAGGATTTCTAAGATGTTCTGCCTCACTCAGATGGGTGCAATTATGCTGGGAGAATAAATGGATACAAGTAAAGGGAATCTGAGATGGAAAAATCAAAATATATAATTTCTAGGTGAGATACAGAGCTAAATTGCCTGTACTACAGATATTGACTGTATTCAGTGCAATAGTTTTGATGATTAATTGTAAAGCTACTTTCTTTTATTTTGCCTGATGTTTCTAACAGATCGCTCTGGTAAATTGCTCTTGTTGAAATGCTTCTTGCACCTTAATATGTTTCCCAGTATCAGGTCTGCTTTCTAAAATGCATCTTGCAAGTATTTTGGGTACCCCTGTAACTTGTGCCTTGGCAGCCATTCACATCATTTGAATGCTTCTCTTGCTGAACATTTGCTTCTTGAAGCAGAACATAGGCGACGCTGTGTTCCCCTGGTGCATTTTTGTGTGCTTCAAAATCACCTTGAGCTGAGAGGGTGAATCTGTCTCTTATGAGTAGCCTGTGTTCCTCTGAGCACTTCCTTCAATTAATAGGGTATAAGGCTTGTACCAAGAACTTAGAACCCTTTCCCTTCTCCGCTGGTTTTCCCTAATAGTTGCCACTGCTTTCATTTCTGCTTTTTGTTCTAAATATGTAAAATGGACTTTTAAAAATTATTGTTGTAGGCACTTACCACAAGAATGTGGCGTTGGGTGGTCTTTGAACAGAAAGATGGAGTTCTTTTTTTCTTCAGTGTGCCATTCTCCTTTCCAGCCTTGCAAGCCCCATGTCCAGTCCCCACATATTTAAAAAAGAAAAAAAAAGGTAGCCTGACTTTTGCCAGAAATTGGACATCTGAATGCCAGCCTGCATCACTGGAGTCAGCAGGCTGCACAGCTCCCGTCATGGGAGGCTGCTCCCTGCTGCCATACGTGTTACCAGCTCATAGTGGTACCACTGAGTGCATGGTGGCCGCAAACAGGCAGCCTGCGGTATGCTACGTGATGCTCCTGAGAGGTGAGCAGGGTGCACGGCCATGGGGGATGCTCAGAAAACAACCTAAGCCAGGGTGGCAGGAGATGGTGATGTGGCTCTGACTTATTCTGCTGTTGGCTTCTCCAGTGCTTTAGTGTATCCATCAATTCGCAGCATGTTTTTGTGGTCTGGGCATTGGCTTGAAGAACTGGAATCTGCTTTTCCTTGATTATTGTGCCCAGGACCTGACTGTTACCATCCAAAAAAGATAGCAACTTGGCTTCTGAGAAATGAAAAGGCTTTGGCTTATAAGGGGCTCTTCAGATCGCTTCAAAACATCTTATGGGATTTTACAACCATAGCATTTTTGCTTTCATTTTTGGATTCAAAGAAACCCTTAGACTTAAAGATTAAAAACCCGCTCACCAATCTGTTCTTGTATCAGCTCATGAAGTTCCATCAAAACCATTCACTCAGTTGCCTCCATGTTAATTTTGAGCTACTGTGCTAAATGGTCAGAAAGTCTTGACAAGTATTTCAGTTGGGTACAAGAGGGAAAGCCAGGAGTTTTACAGACTTGGGAGTTTCTCAGTTTTTTTTCTTTGAGAGTGCTGCAGAATTTGAGCTGTAACTTGAAAGGCCGGGGGGGGGGGGTGTGTGTAAAATAAGCTGAGCAATAACAGATCTGTAATATAACCTGATTATTTGCATTTTCATGTTCCCTAAATGTGTTTACAGTCAAGAAAAATAGTTTTTTCAGGAACACATAACTCTTAGCTATTTCTTGGCTTTTCTGTCATCAATGCCCCCTTTATTATTTTCCACAGATGTAACTCTGCATATTAAATTTCCATAGACAAATAATATCCTCTCTTTTCTGGGACTTTGGAAAGCGACAAGGAAAGCCAAACCAATCCCGTCCCCCTGTCGAGGTTCACTTTGAAGAATGATTGCTTTGTGGTTTCTTTAGGGCACAGCTTCAAGTTTGGAAGCAAATGCAAAGTGAGCAGATTCTGGCCAGCGATTTCACCTGCCAGCAGGGTGCATTTCTTGGGTTTTACTGCGTGAGTGCCCAGAACTCTCCCTGCAAGACACTAACGAAGCAATTAATGGAAAGGGCTTGTAGGTATCCCAACAGAGAATAGATTATTTCCTTTTCATGTAAAAATCAGCAACTAGAGTTAGCTTATGCGGCTGGCCTTCTAAGGTAGCTCCTTATAAACCTCAAAGTACATGGGCGTTGGGCAGTTATCCTTCTCTGCCTGTTGTTGTGAAAGACATCAAAAGCAATGACGTTAGTAGTAGTACTGGCAATGCTGCAAACGGTGCTTGCCAGGAGTGTGGCAGCCGTATCTGGTAGAGCAGCAGCTCCCTTTTAATGAGGGGAGCTTGCTGGTTTGGTTGGTTGCTTTTAGCGTTTTTCTTTGAAATACTGTCTCCAAAATTCAGCTGCCTCCTGTAGCTGTGCTCAGAGATCCTCCTAACTTCTGCATTGTGGCACATGGGCTTTCAGGAGCCCTTGAGAAAGATTCGCTCTGGCAAGCAATGATAAGAAAGAACCATCCAGGACCATGGACTTTAACAAGTCCTCTCTGTCTTTGGAAGTTGATTTTGGGTATTCCCACATTTGTGTGAAACAGTGGTGTGGTCATTTGCTTTGCTATCTGAGCAGTGAAGGTAGCTTCTGAACAAAACCAGAGAGTCCAAAAGGTCTCTTGTTCCTCTCAAGCATCAAGGGAATATTGCATTCTGGCTGGTTAAAGCTGTCTCTGGCAGGGCAGGCTTTGCTGGTTAGGGAGAGCTGATATTTCAGTCTGACTGAAGTCCCAATACTGTGTAGCAGGCAGATCTGCGGCGGGCATGCTCCTTGCCACATCAGCTTCAGTGTGTAGTGCTTCAGACTGGGAGTTGAAATGTAGCACGTAGGGTAAACCAGCACCACTAATTCTGGATGGCTTGAGCCTGTTAGCCTTGAACCTGCCCCTCTGGACGGGGGTCTGCCTCAACTCTGTCAGCAGCTCTGGCTTGGATAGGAAAGTGGAGGTGACAAGCAGTGTGGTCCCATGAGGTGTCAGAACACTGGCAGTCACTGTCACAGGGTTTCTTTAAGTAACTTGAGTTTTTACAAAGCTGCTGTTTGCAAGGAAAGGAAGTCGCCAGCCACAGATGAGAACAGAGCCTGAGGTTGCTGAAGTGCAATGTCAGCTGGGTGTCAGAGTTGGGGACCAGGGTGGGAATGCACCCTATCTGCATGTGGCTTTGCCAGAGCCCAAAAGCGGTGCCTGCATGTTGTCTGCCAGCAGTGCTGGGCTCTTCTGTGACACCTCTGTGTGTGCCTGAGAGAGGAGTGCGCTCTGCTGAGAGGATGATTAGGAAGGGGTGGCCTGCCGCAAACATCACAACGTGCCTGCTTTGTGATCTGCCTTGTGCTGATGCAGGCTTCAGTTCAGGACTTGTCACCTAGGATTTTGCTCCCGTGTGTCCTTTCTAACCTGGGCTGCAAAGGCTTCAGCGACAGAAAATGGTGGGTTTCCTAAGGAAAAACTGTGCAAGATAAAGGTTTCTACTTTCTCATCTCTTACTGTATTGCCTCTTTGCTATCCTATCCCCATTCCAGGCCAAATCACACATTTAAGAACTCTTTAGTCATGATATTGTTGAGAGAAATTGCTAAATTATTTTTAAATCCTAGTGCTTTTAAAAAGTAAGGTTGTCTGAGGTATGATTAAGTTCCTTGAAAATGTGTCAGTGATCATTGTGCCATGGGAAGCAAAGGAATTCTCTCCCAGATGGATTACAGTATGAGTAAGAGCAGCCCACCTGGGAAAGTCCTCCCGGGGGCTCTGGTGGGGTCTGGTACATCTCCCTCCTTCCTCTCCGAATTTGCAGCATGGCTCTTGTGTGTTGTTTCACAGGCCTCTGCCTTAAGCTGGCTATCTGCCCTTGGGATGCCTGTGCCTTCCCTGTGAGCTGATATTGTTGGGTTTGCTTGTCCCTGGGTGAAACCAAGGCTAAGACTGGCACGGTGGTGCTTCATGAATGGCTTCCAAGCCCTGGAAGCTGCTCTGCTGTGGTGCAGCCTCTGTACTTGAGGGCTGTAGTGATGGTGGAAGAAACACAAGGGAAGAGAAAATAAAGGATGCGAAGTGAGAAAGGTTAACGTGCTGGTGCAACAGGGAGGGGGAGTAGAGGGAAAGGGTTTGCAGATGCAGCTTTTTCTGCTGTGCTGTTATCTACCACCCTGGCAGCAGCCTCAGCGCTGAGACATGGCTCTTTGGGAACAGGCCCAAAGCTTTAATGAAGGCAGGCGGGGAGGCGAAGCGCGTTCCTGGCTCTCGGAGGCCCTTTGTCTCTCAAGGCTATCAGCTTTCTCTGAGGAGACACATCATCACCCAGCCCTGTGCTGGATAAGAGCTTTTGAAGTCTTCTGTTTGATATGCGTCACTGCCCCCGTCACACAACACAGGACCTTCTCTGTTTTTTTTCCTTTCTGCATGCAGTTTCACCCACCTGGTATCCCAACCAGAGATGAAACAGCTGAACCACATGTCTTGAAATAACTGGAGTTTGGGGAATGCAGTTTCCTAGAGAGAGCAATTAGCACCTTCAGAAAGTCTTAGCAGGAGTGAAGATGAGTCTCTCCCTCCTGTGCACACACTGAGCTTTATTTCATTTAACCAGCTCCCTGATGGTCACAGCTCTTTTGCTGTGATCTGGCTGCTGGGCTGTGCGTTCTGCGGCTGCTGCAGCCTCAGCTTCTTGCCTGCCATGGGGGCTCTTCCTTGGCAGGTGTGGGCGAATATGTGGGCTCTGCCCTCTGAGCTCAGGCGCTCCTTCGAGGTCAGGGCACGCTGCCTGTGTGTATCTCTGGAGGCCGCACAGCCCCCAGGGGGACAATAGTGCCGACTGTAGTAAGGTACTTGTTTAAGTTCAGGCTTTTGTGACTAATGCCTAGTAAAGATATACAAACAGAAACCAGTTTGGTCTTTCACAGGCCTCCATAAATGGTGAGGGGGATTCATGGTTTCTGTACCAGCAGCAGGAGGATGCTTAGGACTTGTGCACGGGAGTGATGAGCATGTAGGTAATAGTTTATCTTTTCTCCAACAGACACATGACTCCTGCTAATGGAGCAGGAAGAGCAGTTAGCCACGTAGTAGGTGAATGTTCTAGGTAGGATGACCTAGTTTGGTGACTGGTAAGTCAGGATGTATGAGCAGCTGGTGTCCTGGTGAAACCAGGGTGCAGGCAGAGTTAATGTTTGACAGTGCCGTGTGTCAGGTGACCTCCTGCAGTTTAGAAGTGAAGTCATGCATGGAATTAACCAAAGGAAGAAATCATACAAAGGGGTGGGGTGAGGTACCTAGCCAACAGGCAAAGCAAACAAATGATGAATGAATTAAAACAACACTTCAGGATATAACTAGAAGGGAAACTCTTCTGAGAAGCCATCTCCAGTCTCTGACTGTCTTGCTCTTTCTAAGTGAGGGAATCGTGAGCACAATAAACCATGCAAGATCAATAATAAAACACGTTCACCTTGGATCTTGCCATTTCTGCTGTGCAAGCAAACAGTATTTCACATGACTGCTGAGAAAGAAAAGCTAATTAAAGGACTGTTATGTAATAGACCTGGGTTCATCTTTATCTAATAGTCAACAGCAGACAAGCGAGTCTGGAAAGAAAACCTCTGAAGGGATGAAGTGACTTGACCAAGATTGAAATAAACCCAGGCTTGAAATTAGACCTTGTAATTCCCAGCAGAAGGAGCCTACCCAGCTGACCAAAAAAAACCCTCATTTGTGTTGCTGGCAGAGAACCTCAGGTCGCAGCATAGTACAAATGCCTAGTTTTAAATAAATTACTTTTGTAAAGCTTGTCTTAATGCTTATTTACCTATATGAGTAGTGGTGGCTTGGAGCAGAGTGAAGCAAACCAAACTGAGGGGAGATGCAAGTGGTGCATAGGTGAGGAGTCTGGACAGCCAAATTCCAGTGAGAGGATTGTGTTGAGCTGCTAGGATGTGCCCAGCAGCGTTTTCTTTCATTGTGAGGGTGGGGAGTGAACCTGCACTTGGAGAGAATTCAGCTGCTGTAGTGGCAGAGCATTCAAAGGGGGTTGAGGGCAGTATTCTGTTTGTTGGTACCTCTGTGCTCAATACACCACACTCCTGCAGGTTTCCTCCCTCTTTTGGGAAGCTCAGCTGCTGAAAGATACAATCCCTGCACGCCGTGGTTCAGGATCAGGTCTTACAGATGCTTAAAGTGCAACAGGGATGTCATTCCTGAGCAGCATCTGAACTCTTTAGGATAGAGGCAAGGTAAAAATGTGTGGTTAGTGCTTTGATGGCAACTGTGTGAGAGTGAGGTGAGGGACGTAACTCATTCCTGTTAGCCCTTTTTAAGGGATGGTGCTGGCAAGATAATCCGGTGTCAGGAATGCTGCTGGCAATCCCCTCTGCCCCTTGGAAGTTGCCTCCTACTCAAAACTAGGGAAGCTCAAGAGGCACAAGTTGGGGAGAAACCAGGCTTCAGCTGCTGAAGAGGAATACAGTTCAGTATCATGTCCTGGGGTCTTCTGGTTTGCTTAAAAAGAAAAGTGATGTCTCTAGGGACACCAGCATGTTGAACAGCCTGGGTCTGATTTTTGGCTTTTGTTCTCTCTAGTGGCTTTGCAGTTGATATCCATGTCTGTGGATGGTGTAAATCATTCCAGCCAGGCACTGATCTGTGCTGTCTATAGCTTAGCTAAACGTGCCCGTGTAGCTGCCTAGACAGCTAGAGCAGTGTGTGTTAGCAAAGGTGTTCTTTGGGCTGGGGTGAGATTGGCTCCTTGTCCGTGTCCTGCAAGGACATCTGTGACTGACCGATACCTGACATAGTCTCCTGGGATACCCAGTTGTCACCCAAAGCCGTCTTGCATGTGGCTGTGGTACCTCCAGAGTGGACGTTGCTTTCCTGGGGAGGAAGCGTCTGGGTCAGTAGATCTTGCCACGGCTGTTTCTGGCGGAGTGTTTACCGCACACTTCCTGGGCTGACAGCTTAACTCTTCTGACAAACTTTTGCCTGAGGTTTAAGAGACAAAAATACAGTGTTTGTTACAAATGACTGCCCCTGTCCTGCTCAGTCCATATCGTTTCCCAGTCTGACATGGTCAAGATATCAAATCAGTGCTTTTAGAGGCTGGATTAATTTTATTTGTGACCAGGCAGTCCCAGAGACGCAAGCTGCCAAGTATCTGTCAATAATCAACCAGAGGATATCTTATCTTCTTTTTTCCTTGGCTAAACACATTGTAAGGGCTAACACACCATGAATAATAGAGAGTCATAAAAAAAACACATCCCCTGTAAATCTGTCCCAGCTGTTGCTAGGCTAAATTTATGACAGCAATATATAATCAACTGTTTTCAAGAACAGGGTTACAAAAACACTGTGCTAAAAGTTGTGGGTCTAGCAAGAGATCTCTGCTTTCTAGCCTGTAAGAGTCCCATCTGGAGATGGAGAAATGTGGGAGGTGATGTGGACAGAGACTCAGGGGCTTTGTTTTTGTTCTACTCCGCAGCCGTGCTGTTGTGCTAGCTGTCTAACCTGACACAACCAACGGGAAATGGATTTGCAATCTCAGTGTTTTATGCAGTGTCTGTCTGGTAAAAGCAATGCTTGACAAGTCTGGCTCTGCTCTTGCTAACCTCCATCTGGTGCTCTTCAGTTTGTTTTTTTTTTCCTGTATATTATGTGATGTAGATAACATCTCAACCGCTGTAGCAAGTAAGCTAACTGTTGTACCTCTTTCTGGGTATCTAAGGGAATCTGAATTCTCATTAATTTTCACTTGAATTTGGATTTGAGTTCAGCTTTCTGGTCATCTTTGTAGTGTCAGGCCTCATTCTGTTGGCTGCTGGAGCTCTTGGTTTTTAACTCTTTTCCCTGTTCTTCAGAATTTCTGCATGCTGCCTGCCCCGGGGTCTGGCAGATCATAGGTCAGCACTTTTCAACCCTCAGAGTATCTTTTGTGAAAATAATAGTTTGGATAAATGAATAGAAACTGTCTTTCATTTGCATTTGGGTGTTTAAGACTTTAGGATCCATTTTTTTTAAGTGATCCTCTGCATAGCAGTGATGGCTGCTATTTTTATGTAACAACCTGGCTCCATTAGCTACAGCTCTGAGAAAAAGTTAATACTGCAAGGGTTCTGGTGAAAGACTGAGCATCAGAAACTTTCTCGTTCAAAAAAGTTTGCTGGAAAAGTGATCGTGTAACACCATAGTAGGACTATACGTTAGCATTTAGGCTGAGAAATGTTTCTTCGCATTGCTGACAAACTTGGAGCAAGTGCCTGAAATGCCTCTTCAGAGTCTCAGGCTTAGTGGAATCCAGCATTACGGGAAGTTATCAAGGTGATTTCTGCATCCAAGCAACTCTATTGGTACAAATAACATGTGAGTTCAGATAAAGGCAATCAAATTGTGTGCCTCAGGTTGTAAGATGATATCTACAGGGGTTGGGAAACTCTGCTCCCCAGTGCTCACCACTGGAATTGGCGGGTGGCCAGGCTTCCCCATTGATTTGCCTGTCAAACTATTGTGGAAGGAAAGTTCCATTCAGCGTTAATAACAGTAATTAAATCCACTGCTCAGCTGTTTTCTTTTGCTTTCTTAAAAGCATTGTGTCTTGGAGGTGGCCAAAAGCAGCAGGTTATAGAATGCAATCTGTTCGTCTGAGCTTTCTACGCTTAGTCCTTCAGTGTTTTTAAAGTCTCTTGAGATGGGTTAGGCATCCCAAAAGGGCAGTTCTATGGGCACACAAGCCTTTTCCTTCTTTGACTCAGGCTCCTGGTTTTATGGGAGAGGATTTTTCCGGTCGGTGTGGTATTTGACTAACAATGGAGATGTATTAATACCATGCCCTGGAGAAATGACTGCTGAAACAAACCGTCAGGCCAGTGTAAGACTTCCTGTCATCTGAGGGGATCTCAGTAAAATGTACAGCCACCAAATAGCAGATTTATACACAGTGCTGCTGCAGCTGCAGTAAATCTAATGTCAGCTTCAACATGCTAAAGGCAAAGCTGTTCAGGCTTGTTGCAAGAATGGCTTCCTGTGTGGTAGGGAAGCCTTCTCTGATCCCAGGTAAATGTTAGGAACTGTAGAAACACGTGGAAATTGAAAAGAATTTGGTGGGGACAAGTAGCACCAAAATATTTTATTGGGATCGATGCAGGAGGGAGATGGGTTTGTTACCAGATTTACTGCTGGTTTGCTCGTGGGTATTTCCCCCCACCCTTCCCCCCTGAAATGTGTTGTGAAGTATGCATGCTTTCTGAATATTGCACTTAGATTTTGAATAGAGGTAAAGGATCAAATAGTGCTTCAGTTTCAGAATGTAAGTTAAAAATGGCCATTCCTCCCTTTTCCATCTCTAACAGCTTGCTTACAACATAGCTAGAATACGTCTCAGTGCTGTAGATCTCTGCATCCTGGCCTTCCAGGAGTAGTTTACTTGTTAACTTCAACATGCAGATCCCACTCTCCTCCAGCACGGGCTGTTGGAAGCAATTTAATTTCGAGTGAAGGAAGAGACCTGCATCTCCCCTTGTGCAGGAAAGCTACAAGTGCCGAGAGATTTCAGCTTCTCAGCTTTGTCACTCTTTTATTGCTGGCTTCATGATTCACTGCTTCTGATCAAACCAATTTCCAGCAATAAAGAGCGGGAAGAAAAAAAAAAAAAGTGTGTCATGTTGATAATACGATAAGTGAAGGGAGCAATGACCCTTAGCTGGGAGGAGGGTGAGCCAATCCCATTGCAAAAGAGATGGCTCATCCTGTTACGTAGCAGTGCACCGCCAGGAACTCGGGGCAAAAGGGAGATGAGAGAAAGAGTAGTAGGAAGATAAAAGGATGAGTGACCGTAGGCCCCGATGCAGGAAAGCATGTGTGCCACTCCATTGCAGCCTGCCTGATACAGGAAAGTGTGGAAGCAGGAGGACGGATGTGTCCCGCGTCCAAGCTAGTACACGTGTGCAGTGGATCGGAGCGTGTGTGCCTGTCACTGCCGTGGCTCTAGCCTGCGATCTTTGGTTTTCATCAGTGGCCTGGGCTACCAAACACAGCCACAACCTGGTGTCTGGCTCCCCGATAAGAAAGGGCAGTTGATTAGCGCTGAGGCTAGGTGTGATGACAGGGCTATTTCTGCATGTCTTCAGCCCTCCCTTAGGAGAGAAGACTTTGGTCTCTACTCAACAAGATATTTCGGATTGTAGCCTGTGAGGTCCCTGACAGTTTCTCAGTGCCTCTGCCTTGCAATTCTGGGCCCAACGTAGCTGTGCAGCAGCAGTGCAGCTGTCATGCTCATTTGCCTAATGAGCCTAAACTTTGACTTCATGGGTTCAGCAGAACAGGACTAAGTTGTAGATGTGAAAGAGCAGCAAAACAGGCTTGGTAAAGCAGTACAGCTGCCTGGATTTGGGCTGGTGGGTGGGTGTTCATGTTGTGGTTAGAGGCTCTACCTTCAATTGGGTTGTTCTTGCCATCTGTTCTTGTTTATGGTGCCTGTTTCATCTCCCTGTTAGAAGGTGTCCTAAGCTAAAAAGATGAAATGACCAGCCTGGATGGTGCCTTCATCTCTGAGTGGCTCACATGAGCTGGTTTCTGCAGGTAAAGCCTTTGCCAACGGTTCTCAGGCCCAGGGCAACACTTGGAGCTGGGCCCTGTTCCCTTTTACACTCAGGGTTCCACGTAGTCACTTGCTTTTCTTGTCCCTCTGCATGACATGCTATCACCAGACATCTTATCAACATTAGCACTGCCTTGAAGAGACCTAATTTATGTGATAAGGCCTTATTGCTCATTTCTCAATCTGTACCAGCACTTCTTGCTTAAAACTAAGATTGCAGTGATCAAAACTCTGCAGGACAGTCACCTTGGATAGTGTTGTACTCCTGAAAATGGTGTACGTGACACAAATCTTTATCAGGATGTCATTTAACAAGGAATTGCACTTCTACCAGTCTATACTGACTATTTAACATTTTTATTATGTGGAAGTTACTATTTTAATGAATCACCATGGTTATGCAATGGCACTGTTCAGCAATAAAGAGAGGGATATTGCCTGGCTAACCCCATTGCTCCTGGGTGAAGTCTCAGTGGTTGAAACCAAGCTGCTGAAGCAGCCCTGCTGTTGCTATCTACTGTATGAGGGGCTGAGCTTAATGGGAAAAGCTGGCAGGTTGTCCTGAAAATAGTGAGTCTCAGAACTTTAGTCGTAGCTGGTTTATTTTTATGAACAAGCCAAATCTCTCTAGGTCCCCTTTAAAAACAAGTGGTTTAATTAGGCAGCCTGTTTATGGTGAGATGCGTATCTAAAGTGAAGGGCATTTCTTCATCATCTTCCACTTTGCTATAATGAAAAGCACAACTACAATAAATTACCTGCCTTGGGAGAAGTGTTGTATCTCCACAGATTTTTGGTTTAATATGGAGGATCCCCATAGACCTATCTGAATTTGACCTTGTGTTGATAATTTTTCCCAACTGCAAAATGTCTTGAATAAGGCTGAGAAAAAGGAGGGGTAAAAAAAAAAGTAAAAGTTAATTTCTCAGTTGCTGTGAACTGACATAAACCTTAAAAAGACAATACGTTTAATGTCTGTTTGGTTCATAGTAGCAAGCAGTTTATCTGGGGGCATATTAACCTAGCACAGATATGTTTGTCAGCTACTGTACTCTTTGCTGTGGATTTGGAGTTTTCAGCAGTGGAGCAGATGACCTAGTAAGGGGTAACGTTGGTAGCACTGGAGGTTCTCAAGGAACAAATTAGGTAGACATCTGTCTGGAAAGAGGCAGGTTTAATTGATCTAGCCTGGGGCAAGGAAGTGGATGAGACTGAATCTGAGAGCTGTTCCAGGGATCTGGCTCGCCATGTGCTGCTGATCAAGTCAGGGAAGGGCAGACAGTGACGCTGTTTGGAAAGAATCATCAGCGGTGGGGATGCTGAAAGAAGATGGGAGTGCTGGCAGGTTGGCTGCATCTGCTTGCTTCTCCTTGCCCTTTCATCCATGTGTGAAGCTTCTGAAGGTGCTTTCCACCTGCCGTTGGATGGTGTAAGCAATGCACAGTACTCTTGCAGACTGTATTTTGGGTCTTGTTGCCTCTGATTCCCTCTTGTTCCTTTTCTAAAAAGGGAAGCATGGCTATCCTGAGCCAGGTGAGAGACCCTTCTGTTCCTGAATTGGTTCTCGACTGTGGCTGCATTGCATAAACCAAGTGTGCGGTGATACTTCCTTCTGGGATGTGCTCTCCTGCTTTCCAGTGGAGATGTGTCCTGTTTATGATAGCTTGCGATAAGCTTTTATGTGAATTTGTCAAACTGTTTTCTGAACCCTTGGTAAGCTCTTGATATCCTTGGCATCTGCTGGCAATTAGTGGTTTTGTAGATTGTGGTGGAAGTAATCTGTGATATGTTTTTGTCCTGGTGCTGGATCCTGTTCTGAAGGCTTTAATCAGCCCTGTTTTCTGGCAAAGCCTGTGCTCTTGAATCTCCTCATAGGCAACTCTCTCTCCTTCTCCTTTTGCATTAGAAAAAAGTGAAGTCCACAATGTCAACCTAGAGAGGGTTGTGTTTGAAAGCAGGGTTGTGAGTTAGCAGCACAGGAACATCCAGATAAGGTTTTTCCATGCGCAAATATATTGCAGGGGTTTTGTAAGTCACTGCTGTATTTGACCAATTCTGTTTACTTAAATATACAATTTCTCATATGCAAAATAAATTCCAAAGGCCTCCTTATCTCACCAGTGACTGAAAGAGAGGTCCCTATGGGAGGGCTTTTGCACTGGAACAGGTGTGGGGTGTAAGTAATGGCATTCCCATGACGACATCGTGAGGGATGTAACAGTGTGGCTGTCCCTGCTCTGCTTTGGCTTCCCAAAAACGCTGTTAAGATGCCATTTTGTGCTGGCATTGGATTTTTCTTTTCTTCTCCCTGTTAAGGCGTTACCCTGGGAACTTACTCCTCAGAAGCTCAGCAGAGATTATGACCCGAACTGGGCCATGCAGTCAGACAATAGGGCACCTTCAACCTGAAACAGCAGGAAAACTTGTTCATTTTTAGCCTTCTGGGAGCCTTTGCCTTTGGCTCCGTGACTGGGGTTGCACAGCTCAGCTTAATGCCTGGACTGGGAGTCTGCAAGCAGGTCATTTCCCCTTTCCACAAAAGGGGATGCAATCATGTTTACTGGGCAAGACTCTGAGAGGTGACAGTCGTATCTATATGCAGCTGGTCTAGAACGTAATATGGTCTACTTTTAATAATCTCTAAATGAGAAAAATGCAGATTGTTTTAAAGCCTCAGTTCAGAAATATGTGTAAATGTTACTGAAGTGTTTAAATCGTTTAGACTCCCAAGTTCTGTTTTCAGAAACTACCTAGAGCTCCTCTATGCCTGATTACAGTTTGCCATCAGGGAACTAAATGCCTCAGGAAAACATAATTTTCTTGCTTCACCCTGCTACGTCTGGGAAATCTTGCCCCAAATCTCCAACTGGGGCAGACTGGAGTCTGTCCTGTGAAGGGAGCCAGGAGGAAACTGGTGTCCTTGAGCTTGGTCAGCCTGCCCAAGGCATCTCTTGTTTCCTGAGCAGTGAGTAGGTACATAAACGGTGGCCCTTTAAAGTAACCCAGAAAGTCATGACTCTTGCCTACGCAGTACTCACAAGGACAAAAGAACGTTTCATAATTGTTTGTCCAGATAAACAAGTGTCAAGCTTGCACTATGAATTAGTCGTGGTGGCTTAAGTTTTCCTTTATTATCAGCAGAAGAACACTCGTTATTTGATCTCTCAGAAGAATGCCTGGGCTGCTCCTTTACTCCCTCTGTTAAGTAACACATGATAAGGTTTTTCTTGTGTCAGGTATTATTTTAGACAACCTAGAGGAACATATTTTTTGGTTTTAAAAAAAAATAATGTTAAGATATCTTTCTACATTCCAATGGAGGTCAGTCGCTTTAAACCAGCTCTGGTCCTGAAACTGGAAAATGACTGTAATTTTAGACAGGGTTATTTTTTCTGTGGTCAAAGGTGGTAAGTGATAAGATTTGAAGTTGAAAGTTGAATAAGGCAAGCTCATAGGTCAGAGACTTACCAGGTATAAGGAAAAGGAAAGAAGACAGATTAGCTATACTTTAAGATGCTGATTAAGTATGGAAGAGTTACGGCTATCAAAAAGAAAGAAAAAAAAAAAAAGGAAAAAATCAATTTGTCTTTAGTAATACCACTTTGGAGTGTATCAAGATACTGATGCTGAATGGGTGGCTACAAAAACACCCCAAACCAAAGCCCAAGGTGCTGGCAGCCTTCCTCTTATCATCAGTGAAGAAATAACTGCTTGTTCTCAGCTTGTGACATGCCTGTCGTTTGAAGGTGGTTTGCAAAAGGGTGAATGAGAAAAACAAGGACATTCTCGTAGGTTTTACACCACGAGAATATCTAGGCCCTCACCTCTGCTAGTGAATCCTTGCAGTGTATGAATTGAAGCCACTGCCTTAGCCTGGTCTCCTGGCTCAAACATGGATGCTGATAAAGGTATTGGGTTTTTTTGGAAGGAACAGAAAATAAAATTGCAGTCTTTCTACAGGCCCCAGTCCTATAAAGGCAGACTGTCTTTATTGTGCTGGTGGGGCTGCCTAGGTGAGTAAATTCTTGCTGCATAGTTTATTGATGTTGATGCAAACAGTTGTGTTAGCTTCAGAAAGTTTAAGATCAAGCTCCAGATTGAAAGAAAAGGCCGATAATCCTTACAGATGTGATTTATTCTTTTGCAAAAGGTCAGTTTTAACTTCCCTATTGACAAAATCTCAAAGTCCACAAGCATAGTCAGTCAAAATGTATTCTGCCTGCCAGCTGGAGACAATTCCTTGTTGGCCAATATAACACTACTGGCCTCTCTGGTACAGCTGGTGAATGGTCAGTTCTGTAGACCAGTGTGGGTCCTGCTCTGCATGATAACCCCAAATTTTTGTGTAGCACTTTCTATTCATAGATATTCAAGTACTTTGCAGAAGAACATTTCATTGTGTTTTACAGAGGGCAGAAAAGGTAGACAAAGTGCAGTTACTTATCTGAAGTTGGCCAATGGCAAGCTGTGGACTAGAAAACAGTTCTCGCTAGTTCTGGTCTAATTCTCAGTAGATCACACTGTTACTCCCAATGTGGTAATTTATCAGCAATTATTTAGAGTGCATAGGATAGGGAAAATTCCTAGGCCAATGTGATGAAGATCCCTGCTGAAAGCTAAATGAGTGCAGGCGAGGAGGAATTTTTAATGTATGGCATTGGAAATCAGCATGTTGGATATTTGAGTGAATGCCTAGACTCTGGTTCAGTCCTGCAGCTGGTAAATGTGTGCTGTTTGTTATGGGAACGAGGCCCCGGTAAGAAAACCATGTCAAGAGGAGCAAGTGACTGCTAGACCTATCTTGCAGTTTTGGGGGTGAAGTAAACTTCTTTTACCTTTCATGGAAGGCATAGGGACAGACTCTCCTGAGACTTCCCCTTGCCTTGAGTGTATTAGTCCTGGGGCTGCCAGGAAACTGGAGCCGTGCAACAGACTGGACCCACTAAGGACTGCGTCCCGCTGTGCGGTGCCCAAGCCATCGTCTTGATGGGGAGCCATGCAGTGGGAAGGTGTGAAACACTGCTGATCTCTCTGCTGAGAGACAAGGCAGATCTGGCACTTCTGTGCCCCTTGGGGAACATCCTGAATTTGATAGAAAAGAAGAAAACTAAACCAAACAGCACAAAACACGGTGCAAAAGGTCTCCTGTTCAGCCTTGTGGATTGTCCCTGGGTTTTGATGCAAAGAGGTGAAAGAGTGCAGGGTGCTGGTACGGGAAACCTGGATCTTAATTTGTTTTATTTTTTGGTCTTTAAGGCAAAGGGCAAATATTGGAAGCTCAGGAAAAATGAGAAGTAACTTAGCAGCAGGAATATCATTGCAAGTTTTTGAGTGAGAGAAGCCAGAAGCACTTACCTATCTGTAAGAAACAGCCTTTATTTTAAGAGTTTACCTACGAAAGATGGGGCACAAAAAATCATCAATTTTGATTTATAGATGGAAAGTTGAGCACAGAGGGGATAACTGGCCTGCTCCAAACCACACAGGTGACATGTCAGAGGAGATCTGGCCCTGCTCCAGTGCCACTGCTTGCAGACTTGATCCAGCTTTCAATCTCTTCCCCTCTTCTGCCTCTCCTCCTCCCCCATTGCAGTGCTGTAGTAACACGCTTTTGGAACTGGTCCACCAGCTAGGGAGAGGCTCCCAGCTTGCTGTGCCAGGGCCTCTGCCAAGTGGCTCCATTAAGAATTGCTTTCATGATTACAGCGCTTGTGCAAGCGGGGAACAGGCTTTTGGGAGGATGTTTATATTGCACAGATCCTTTATCTGGCTTGCTATCTCCTCATTACCTGCATCGAAGAATTGCCTTCCTTAGTGGCTAATAAAACTAAATTGCTAAATCCAGCTTTGTGTAACCCTATTTATCTTTTGTACCAGATTAACCTTTATCATATTTGCAAGTGTGTTGGGAAAGTAACGTAAACAGAGAGGTAGGTGGTGGAGGCAAAGGCTAGCCTGAGAGCGCCAGCAGTGCCCTGTTTGCCAAGAGCCCACAGATAAGAGGAGGCTTGTGCCGGGCAGGGAGCTGCAGAGAAGCTTTGCCGAGCTTGTGCTGATCAACGCAATAGTCATAGGAGTCTTCCACGCCTTCAGTGGATTAGCAGAAATGGCTGGGGTTTAAGGTAAACAATGAGGAACTCGAACACTGTAGAAAGTATTGGTGGGGAAATGAGTCCTTAGGGCTGGCTTAGGCAAGTAGCTGCCCTGGGTGACTTGGTGGTTGAATCAGCGCCGGCCTAATGCTAGCACACTCTTCCCAAAACACGCTTAAAGCACTGTCACCATGCTGCCATGCTTGTCCTACATGTGGTGTGTATCCCAGGGTGTTTTGTGCTAAGGCACACCTTGAGGTCCCAAACTCTTGTTTCCAGATAGATCCAAAAAGGCAGGAGAGGCTTAGTTTGTTTCTGAAAGGAAGAACAAGGATGGCACAAAGCACTGCTCACTTCTAGAGTGAGGTTTCAGGGTCCTGCCGTCCTGAAGCAGGGAGCAAAGGGAGGAGATCCCAAGGGAAATCCTGGGGGTGCCAGTTCTCAGTGAGAGGTGGGTCAGAATGTTCATCTCTCATCCTTGATCTGGAAAAGCCAGATTTGCTCTGAGAATAGGTGATCTGAGCAAGCTTCCAGGTAAGGTGCCTTTAATAAAATGTCATGGTGAAGTGTTTGCTTTCAGGAGAGGGTATTAAAGGATGGAGAAACGGCAGTCTTGGACCTGGGGCTAAACAAGCTGAGGGCTTCAAACTTCTCAGGGCTTCCATAGCAACACTTCTGGTCAGGCTTAGGTTACCACCAAGAGCAACCTAAGCAGTTTGAAGGGCTTTTCTTATTTGGAGAGGTGAAAAAAGGTGCTACAGTAGGTTGAGCTTTTGGGGAAGTGTCTTCAACAAGAGGATTTGGACATGATGTCCCTATGGGAATCTGTTTTGGTCTACATCATGGACCATCTTCTGCCTCGTGACTTCCTAAGAGTGTGTGGTGGTAAACGGAGCAGCAGGATACAACTGAGTGCTGGCAGGGGATGATTTGGTGTAAAACAGTTTGTAGTGAAAATGTGAGTCTTCAAGTACAGCCTGTGTTTCAGATTGCTTGAAGGGACTTAGAGGGTAGATATTGTGGTGGCTCAGGCTCTGGGGTCAGTGTTACTTCTAGGCCACTGGTTTGCAACTGAGCCAGGTTTTATACTGGAAGGGAGGGATGCCATCCAGAGGGACCTGGACAGGCTGGAGAGGTGGGCCCGTGCCAACCTCATGAAGTTCAACCAGGCCAAGTGCAAGGTCCTGCATCTGGGTCGTGGCAATCCCAGGCAC